>BSUD01000005.1:80145156-80359336 GCA_033239045.1 Fagopyrum esculentum | reverse complement strand
GGGGGGGGGGTTGGATTTATTTATAACAAGACGAAAGCATAAGAAACAAGTAAAGATGTGAATAAGCCGATGAGAAAAGGGCTACACTAGGTTGATTATTAGAATGCAATGCTACTTTGGTTGGTTCTATTTATAAGTATTTCAGGAATGTTCTCGTCTTGATCATATATATGTGTTGAGCCAACCGGCATCAACACAACTTAACAAGTTAATGTTCCGTAAACGTACAAGAACAAGTCACAAGTTAGCTTTCAAACAAAGACAAAGAGATATAAAGAGAAGAATAAAACCGTAAGACTTTTCTTTATATTTATATTCATTTTCCTTCAAGTAATCACAACCAGCTTTTACCTAAAGGTTTTCTACTATATTAAAGACCCGGACCCGGAATCAATTAATCCTAGTTCTTTGCATGCAATGAGACACTACGGTGATCATGCTAAGTGGTAAGAAACATGCAATTGATAGTTAAAGCACAAGGAATATAAAACATATGACAAAATAATACTTATATTAACAAAGACTTACAACCAAAACAGTAATGCAGCTTCAAAACAACCCAATATAGCAAGGAGATTAGAAACACATTACACAAGGGAAGTAAGGGAAAAAAGAGAGAATAATGGGAAAATGGTGGATGATTCTAGCAATCAGCCATGGACCTATTTATATTAGAATTGGCACTCAATGGGAGTAAATGGCCGGCCTAAACAACCACCTTTAATGCCATAAAGGTGGTGCAAAGAGCCGGAGTAAAGTCTCTTACGCTAAACCGCGGGGGCGGGCTTCAGGGCCACAGGGGCGGTTTAGGCCAAAACGCTTGGTGTTCTTCATGGCCGCAGGGGCGGCCTGGCAATTCCGCAAGGGCGGATCTTTAATGCTCTTCAAACATCTACTCTCCATTTTTCTTTCACTTCTAATGTCGAGCCGCAGGGGAGGCCCAATGTCATCGCAGGGGCGGTGACACTAGCTCTTCGGCTTCACAACTCCGCAGGTTGGTCCACAGGCAGAGGTGCAAGGGCCCCGGCTTTTCTTCTTCCAAGTGAGTCACCGCAGGGGCGTCTAGGGGTGACGCAAGCGGTGCTGTCAGGCTTTTGTTCCGGGCGCTGGCGAAGGTGCAGGCTGCTTTCCAGAGTGCAGTGTCACCTACAGGGGCGGTGACACTGCTCCGCACGGGCGGTGTGGCACTAGAAGCTTGTCTTCGTGACTTCTTCTCCTGGATTAAGAAGTTAGCAGCACAAACCGACTCTAATACAATGAAAAGACTAAAAACTAACCTAAAAGATAGTGATTCCATCACCTATAGAACTCCCACATACTTAGACTTTTTACTCGTCCCGAGTAACACATATGATAGCAGTTTAGAACTCAAAAGCCTCAGGAAGCATGGTGCAGAGACATAGATAATGGGAACAAGAGAAAAAACAAGAAAGAAAGAAGGGAAAAGAGAGAAAGTGAGAAGACTATCATCCTTATTGCTCCAAGAGTGACCTACCCGGACATCCTCCTTATGCCTCCCCTTCTTATGCCGCCAAACGTCGGAAGGAGAACCTACACTCGGTGTCGCTCATTTTTCCAAGGCGCCCTTTCGGGTTTTCAACTTCCTTTCTTCTTTTTTTCTTGATGCTCACACTAATTCCTCACATCCCTGTAGTCCATTTTTGCACCAACCTAATGTTGGTCGGACTACATTCTTTTTGCCTAAACCGCCCTTCGGGTTTTCGGTATCCTAGGATTTTTCATGACTTTTTCAAATTCTTTGGCTTTTTCTCTCTTTTTTTTATGACTGAATTTGAAAAATGAATTACAAAACAAACAAACTCAAGAACAAACAACATTACAAGCAAGATAATGTTCCCTCCCCCATACTTGAAGCACACTTTGCCCTCAAAGTGGAAATGAAAGCAAAGACTAATGGTGGAGAAGGGAAAGAGATGATACCCACTAATGGGAAGGTCCGGCTGGACCATCCGGACCCTCCTCCGGCGGGTAAGAGAAGTGGCTGAAGAAGTGCTCCTGCCGGTAGATGTCGTCATTGGCTTGCCAAGCCAACTGCTGAGCCTCGAGTTGCTGTTGTTCGGCCGCCTTCCAAGCGTCTTGGCGCCGATCAAAGTGTGCGGTCATGGATGTGGCAAAGCTGGACTGCTAAGTCTGCTGTTACTCCAGCATGGTCCGCTGATACTCGGTCTGTAGATCCTGGTGCTGAGTGGTCAAGGCAGCCATTTGAACCTGGACGCTCTCAAGTTCGGGACCATCATCTCCCGCTGCAGTAGGCATCTCCTCATCGTCCGGGATGGGCATGTGGTCCTCATAATGAGCCCGGCTGGAGCTCGCAGCATGTCTTTCCACAATGGCCACCTTAGGCCGCCTCGGCACAAACGGAACAGCCAAAATCTAGAGCTCGGAGAGCTCATCTCCAATGGGTAGAGGCCGTGGTAGGTAGGTGATGTGGCTCCCATGTGCAAAAGAAAGACAAAATAGATTCTCCCCATCCCGCTTGAGGAGCTTGCACCTCCGGATTAGACCTTCCGTATAAAATGGGACCGCCATCCCATCCTCAAGGTCAGAAAGGTCCATCACCTACTCGGAAATCAAGGCTATCACCCCACCGCCAACAATATCTCTTGGCTCGTTCTTCCTAATCCGCTTCAAAGCGGTAAGGAAGAGGTACGGCCAATCCGGCACCGCCTCACTCGTCAGGAGGCAAGCGTTAAGCAATGGAAGGTCCTGAGGAGCGACCATGTTCTCCTCCTTGTGTCCACATAAGACACTCATGATGATCTTGGAGAGGTGCCTCAAGCAAGGGTGAGTGAGTTTATTGTTATACTCACCACCGGCATGAAACTCGGAACCGGTGGCAGCTTGCCAGAACTCGCACAAGTCCGTTGTCGGGATGGGTTCCCACCACTTGTCAGAGGGGTTGAGAGTCACCCCAAAGGCCTCCTGCAGCTGGAGGTAGTCAAGTGTCTACTTCTTCTTGTTGAACTTGAAGGAAATCCCAACACACACGTGATCCTCCTTCTCCATGGTGAAGGTGGCTATGAACTGTCTGCTGAGCTCGGGGTATGTGGGAGCACTCTTCTTCAGAAAGTCTCCAAGCCCAGCGTTGGTGAGGAAAGATTGCATGATCTCCAACATTCCCAGCTTCTCCAAAGTCAAAATATGCAAAAACCGAGTTGCATACACAACCCGATCTTGCACGATCCCGTAACGAGTCTTCTCAATTTTGGACATCTTATACTTTCTTTGTGGTTCCATTCTTGCAAAGAGTTGGAGCAAAGGAATTAGAATTCTCAAAAATAGAGAAAGAAGACGAACCCTCTGTTGCTATTTCCGCAGGGTCAGCTATGAGATCCGTAGGGGCGGTGAGGCGCAGGGGAGGATCGTTGCAGGCGCAGGAGCGGGAGAAGACACAGAGGCGATTCTGTGACAGCTTCGCTGGTGGTGGAGCTGGGGTGCTTTCCGTTTTCTTCTGGTTGGTGGAGAGATCGCCGGTGGTGGTGAAGAGTGGTGGAAGGTGAGTGTTGGTGGTGGGGAGTGTCTTATAGTTAGGTTTGAGAGATTGAGGGTGGTGGTAGTTGAGAGGGTGAGGATGCCAGCGCAGGGGCGTTGTCAAGCTAGAAACGTATAGCACAAAAGTCTTAAATTTAAAACTCGATATAATTTCCTAACTCCTAGCGAACCCACAGTGTATGGGTCGTTTTGTAGCAAGGATAGTATTCCGAGGTCGAACACAAAGACTAAGGTGAAATCAAATTAAAGAAGTGATCATGGATAGTGCAAGTCTAGTCTAAGAAAAGAGAAAGAAATGAAGAAATGAAAATCATGATATTTTTGGGTTTGGTTTTGTGGTGATCAAGCAAAGATCACAATTCACGCAAGATAAATAAATCAAACTAACAAGTAAAACTAGCAACACAAACACGAGATATGTGATCAAAGAGAGAAAAGCGGATTCTAGGGGTTAGGACTTCCGGTTATGGCATTGGACTCAAGCTTCTAATCAACCTTGGACTAACTATGGTATGTTGGGAAGGAGTGTTTCTCAAATGGGATCAATCACCGGGTAGGTCTCATGGTCCACCAATCCCGCACCTAAGGTCCTATCACCGGGTAAGTCTCTAGGAGCCTAAGGTTGGGAATTCTACTCATTCCGGATTTCTATCTAAGAGTCAAACCTCTCCTTACCGGGTAAGTTTCGGGAAGGCAAGTCCTAAGTAACAACCCTAGCACACTCAGTCCAATAGCGGCTTGTGAGGCTCACTACTACCTAGAGTTCATCATCTTGGGTATCTAAGGTCAAGAATTACCAGGAAGGTCTCTTCCCTCACTTAATTTGCTAGCATTAGGTCACCCTAGGCTAGATTATGCTTAACAAATACTAGGATTTCAACAATCTAACATCCTAACATTCAGATTCATCAACACAAGCACAATAGAGAAAACCACGGGCTGATCATCCTAAACCACGACCGTGGAAAGGTATGAATAGACCGTGATTCTCAATTGTAATTAGGTTCGAGCAAGCAAATCATCCAAGTGTACATTCAAGTCTATTTTATCATATTCCAAGCCATAACCATCTTTCCATTACCCTAGAATCACAACTATATAGCCAACAACATGCATTTTAAGATTCAAGCTCAACAAGCAAACATACATGGCTTCCATACCAAGAAAATGAAATGAAAGAGAAATGAAACAAGTAGAAACAAGAAACTTAGATGAATATAAGTTTAAGAAAGACTTACAACCTTTCAAAAGAAGGTCCAAATCGTTCCTTACAATCCTTGCAAAATGTCCTCAACAAAGGTCACTCAAAAATCACTCAAAAACTCTAAAACTCTAAGTTGATGTTGTTCTTCTTCTTCCCCAAAATGAGAGTGTATTTCTTCCTCTCCAAGTCTCTCCTCCAATGGAATGATGTGTGTGTAAGAGAGTGTGGGAGAGAATGTGTGAGAGGATCCCCTAGCAACAGCCTGCAGGACCACTTATATTCTCCACCAAGAGCAAGAGTCGGTTATGGAGATCGTGGGACAGCTGTCACAGCTGTCCAGAGGAAACCACGGCCAAAATTACGGGCGTGGTTTCTTGGTCTGGGCCGTGGTTTTGCATAAATAGCTCTCTTTTGATCGTTAAGCCATGAGTTGGTGCAAGGCATGCACCAACAAGGTCCTATGTGTTCTCCTTTGCTCCTAGCTTGCTTCTTAATGAGTCCGGAGGTGTGTCATCACGAGGAATGATCATCGAATGTATCGATTAAGATCCAAAAGCTCCCCAAAATACCTACAAAACCGATAAAAGTTCGTGCAGACGTCTATCTCGACAATATGCATGAATTAAGCGTAAACGTCATGAACTAATGTCAAACCATGCACGAATACCGGGAAAAACTATCTAAATGAATGCCTAAACTAACGTCATAAATCACGTTATCAGGCGTCGGAGGGCTTGGTGAGGGCGTCAGATTTGTGGCATAGAGGCGTTGCAGAGGTGGTTGTGGCGATTGGTTTGGGGGCGCAAGGGCGTGGGTTTGTGAGAGTGAGAGATCAGGAGGGATGAGTGGTAGGTGAGGAGCGAGAGAGGGGTTGGTGGGGTAGGTGTAGGGTCTTTTGGGATTTTTTTTTTCTTTGCAAGGTACAACCGCAAGGGCGGTGACAGAGTTGTAGCAGACGTAGACCAAGCGCTGGGGGCGGCACTCGGCAAGGTTGTCACCACAGGGGCTGTGACATGGGGCCGTAGGGGCGGTATTCTTGACAGAAGCTCCTTTTCTTATTCTCTCGGGTTACCTCCCGAGTAGCGCCTTTGTTTTACGTCATTGGCTCGACGTTAGGATCCTACTTCTCTGTTTGGGCCTCCTCCAACACTATTTCAGCAATGGGGTCATTCTTCACTCCTTCAAGGTAGGGCTTGAGCCTTTGTCCGTTAACCTTGAATATCTTCTGCGTTTGTGGATCATAAAAATCCACAGCCCCATGTGGATAGACTTCATCTCTCACGTACAGACTTGTCCACCTTGAGCGCAGCTTGCGTGCAAATAGTTTCAAACGAGATTGAAAAAGGAGAACTTTGTTACCCGCTGTGAAGTCTTTCCGGAGAATGTTCCGGTGATGCCACGCTTTTGTCTTCTCTTTGTATGCAGTGGCATGGTCATACGCATCGAGCCTTAACTCCTCCAACTCTTGCAATTGGAGCTTCCGGAACTCTCCTACCTCCTCTTCATTCATGTTGCACTTTTTCACCGCCCAACATGCCTTGTGTTCAAGCTCTACCGGAAGGTGGCAAGCTTTTTCGAACACAAGACGGAATGGAGACATTCCTATAGTAGTCTTGTATGTTGTCCGGTAAGCCCATAGAGCGTCATTTAGCCTTAAACTCCAATCCTTCCTTCCGGGAGAAATCGTTTTTCACGAATGGTTTTGATTTCCCCGTTAGACACCTCCGCTTGACCATTTGTTTGTGGATGGTAGGCCGTTGACACTCGTTGGAGGACGTGGAAATTTCTTAAGGAGAGCGGTGATTGTCTTATTGCAAAATTGGGTGCCCCCTATGACTTATCAATGCCTTCGAGATTCCAAACCTTGCAAAAATATTATCCTTAAGAAATGCTACAACCATTTGAGAATCATCAATTTTGGTGGTCTTTGCTTCCACCCACTTGGAAACATAGTCCACCGCAAGTAATATATAAGTGTGCCCAAAAGAAGTAGGAAAAGGACCCATGAAATCTATCCCCCAAACATCAAAAATTTCGCAAAATATAAGATAAGATTGAGGCATTTCATTTCTCCTAGAGATGTTACCTACTCTTTGGCACCTATCACTCACCTTACAAAATGCAAAAGCGTCTCTAAAGATGTGTGGCCAAAAGAATCCTGCATCTAAAACTTTCCTAGCAGTTTTGTTGGCCCCAAAATGTCCCCCACATGCTTCAAAATGACAAAATGTAAGGACGGATTGTACCTCATTGTCCGGGATGCAACGGCGTATTACCTGATCTCTACAATGCTTCCAAAGGTATGGATCGTCCCAAACGTAGTGTCTTGCTTCGGCCTTCACCTTCTCTCGCTATGCCTTGGTGAAGTCTGGAGGGTACTCACCACTAACAATGAAGTTTTCAATGTCAGCAAACCAAGGCTTAAATGATTGAAGTTTAAACAGAACCTTTGTCGAGTAATCCGCAAGGGCGCCTTGTTCGAGCCGCAGGGGTGGTTGTCCGTAGGGGCGGGTCTCTGGATGCGTAGGGGCAGTTACACAACAGAGGGTTGTGTAGAAGGTGTCTTTGGAAAGCTTCCAACTATGGCTCTTCCTTTGGTTGGATCTTAGTTCTCCTTTACCAATCTGCTCAAATGATCGGCCACAAGGTTCTCAGCGCCCTTCTTGTCCCGTATCTCCAAGTTAAACTCGCTTAGAAGGAGCACCCACCGAATCAACCTTGGTTTTGCTTGCTTCTTCGCCATGAGATACCTAAGAGTTGCTTGGTCGGTGAATACGATTACCTTTACTCCAAGGAGGTACTATCTGAAATTCTCTAGTGCAAACACCACCGCTAGCGTCTCCTTCTCGGTGGTCGAGTAGTTTCTTTGAGCTCCATTAAGTGTCATTGAGGCATAATGGATGACGTGTGATGCTATTCCATCCTTCTGTCCTAGGACAGCTCCTACAACATAATCGTTGGTGTCACACATAATCTCAAATGGCTTCTCCCAATCCGGAGACCGGATGATCGGTGCACTAGTGAGGCATACTTTCAAAGTGTCGAAAGCTTTCTTGCAATCTTCAACCACTACGAAAGTGGCGTCCTTCTTGAGTAACTCACACAACGGCGCTGAGATTTTTAAAAAGTCTTTTATGAACTGCCAATATAAACCTGCATGACCTAGGAAAGAACGGATTTCACGCACGTTAGTGGGGTAAGGTAAACTTTGAATAATATCAACTTTTTCCTTATTTACTTCTATTCCTTTTGAGGATATCACATGTCCTAGCACTATTCCTTGTTAAACCATGAAATGGCATTTTTCCGAATTAAGAACTAAATTCGTTTCTACACATTTTCACGAACAAGTTTTAAATGTCCTAGGCATGCATCAAAACTATTTCCATGGACGGTGAAATCATCCATAAAAACTTCAATAAATTTCTCTATGTATTTAGAAAAAATACTTATCATGCACCGTTGGAAGGTGCCTTGAGCATTGCAAAGTCCAAATGGAATTATGCGGTACGCAAAAGTGTCAAATGGACATGTGAAAGTGGTTTTTTCCTGGTCCTCCGGAGCAATGGCTATTTGGAAATAGCTCAAATATCCGTCCAAAAAGCAATAGTAGGGATGACCTGCAAGACGCTCCAACATTTGGTCAATAAAAGGTAAGGGAAAGTGGTCTTTACGAGTTATTGTGTTAAGTTTGCGGTAGTCAATGCAAACTCGCCACCCGGTTTGTGTCTTGCTCGGGACCATCTGTACGAATTGATTCTCCACCATGGTGATGCCCCCTTTCTTGTGAACCACTTGGGTTGGGCTAACACACTTACTATCCGAGATGGAAAAAATCAGGTCCGCTTGGAGGAGTTTCATTACCTCCTTCTTGACCACTTTCAACATTGGCGAATTTAACCTTCATTGGGGTTGCCTAGATGGTTTCATCTCTTTCTCAAGGAGGATCCTATGCATACAAGTGGATGGACTTATCCCCTTGATGTCTGCAATAGTCCACCCCAGAGCCGTCTTGTGCTCTTTTAAAGCCTTCACCAATTTTTCCTCTTGACCGGTGGACAACAAGTTTTATGGAAAAAAAACAATTTGTTTTATTCTATCGACGATTTTGTTAATCGTTACACCAGTAAATGTAATGTTGTTCTATTGACAAGAACAAGTTTTATAGAGCGGGAGGCAACGGCCACCCTTGTAACCTCCTCCTTTGCATAATTCAATGCACTCCGCCGTGTCTTTGCACTTCTTCTCACACATCACCGCTTCACCTACAACACAAACATTACTCGGGATAAGTGGAAAACAATTATACATACTTTAAGATTAACAAATGATTTGTCAAATGATTTTTTAGCCTCTTATTTGATTACAATCAAACTGCAATGATAATATATGAAGAAAATATAATAGTAAAGGAATTTTTAGTTCATAGATAATTCTCGTGTATAATACTGAAGATAGTTTAAAATTTATAATATGTCGATGATAACTGAAGAACAACGATTAAACTTTACTTACCACCCGAAGATAGAAGCATAATCATCATAGCAAAAAAACCTAAAATCTTCACAAAAGAGATTAGAAATTTTGAAGCCATGATACTAAACTTGAATTGAACATACGAGAAAAGACAAGGATTCAAAAAATATATATATAACAATAGGATCCACTAAAGAAAATAAAAGGTCCGTGAATTCTAAAGATCAATGTGTAATAATGAATATGATTTGATTGTGTGGGCCGGTTTAGTTTAGGCTAATAACAAGATCATCAATAATTCTTAAGGGAAATGTCAATCGACATCTTCGGAAAACTAAGTAAATTAGTAAGGTAGAGAAAGGTGATAATTTGTATCTTTATAGGAATTGGAACCAAGCAATTCGAAGGTTAAAGATTAGAGAATTATAAAGTAATCAATAAAGCCATTTCAAAGTCCACCTCACCACAACATGAACATTAGATAGATCTCAATTGATAATTTCACAATTGAGTGTAAGTCTTGTTATGCGGGAAATAAGTTTCTCCGATTGTCATGTGGTTAGGACGTTGATTGACATACATCAATTGTTGTCTCTGGAATTGGTTGTCACGTACCAAAGACGGTGTCTATTATTCATATTGAATTCAACATGGAGGTATGAGTGACTCGGCTCTCACATTTTGAAGGGATTAATCCAACAACTACCATAACTATTCGAACATACGTGCAATAAATATATTCAATTCAAAATCGTATATCGATGCAATTAGGCTCTCCATACCTTAGAAAAGACGAGATTAGCCAAACACACATGAACAAAACTCAAGTAATTTATTAAAGACTCGAAAATGAGCCAATAGATCGGTGAGGAATAGTAGGGCCAATCGACCTTAGCAAAAAATGCCGGCGATAAGAACTCATAAATCTAGAAAGATGATAAAATGCAATGGTTGCAAGCCTTATTTATAGAGAAAAGAATTAACCTAATTCCCTATATCAACCTCTAATAAGATAAGATCTTATTTAATTATGAAGGTGACATTACAAGTCATCGAACTAAATTAAACACGCGCTTGTTTGAGTGCCCGACTTTAGTGTTGGGTGACAACGCGAAGATGGGAATTAAACACATGCGCCTGTTTGAAGGTGGGCATGTTTGTTCATGTTAGACTATTATTATTATTTTTTAGGTTTTGGAAAATGAAATTACGATTAGGTAATGAGTAGGTTAGTATTAGGTTACAAATAAATGAAGATTAGCCTTAGCTTGTTAGATTTTTTGAATTCAATTATTTTATTTAGATCGACAACAACGAACAAAGACATAGGAAGCGACATGCTGACTATGTATGCCAAGGATATCATCAAGTATAGGAGACCGATAGATCAAAGGATATTGAGCCACCGAGCACCCTTCTTTTAGTCCATCCGATAACCATCCTTCTCATTTCTCTCCTGCGTATCGACCCCTCCTGCTAGACCTCTACTTACACCTCTTCTTTCTATTCTTTCAACACCTAATCATCTCCTACCCTTGATGTGGTGTAAATGAACACTCAATAATCACAAAAAAAAACGTAAGTGCAAGGTCATTGTCGGTGTAATAGTATGATATATTCATCAAGGTTCAATTCCACAAGGACTCTATATAGTTCAATTGGTAATCAAGATTAAGGAAATATAGGTGTAAAAAAATGTGTAAAACGGGGTGATCATGGATCAATAAAATTTTGGGGAGAATGTAATCAAGCTCAAGTAACAAGTACGAGAATAAAATATATGAGAAAAAACTAGGGCCTCATATTTATACTCTTTGTGTATAGGGCCCCAACTTTTTCATTCATATTTGCAGGCCAAAAAAAAAAGGAAAAGGGCAAAGGATTGGGTCATATCACGCAGTATTTAGTATTCTCTTTTTTGTTGTAGAGAGATCACTTTCTTACTCAATCAGAGCAGTCACATCATTTGTTAATTGAGTAAGTATGATATTACATATATACTATTACCCAAAAAAAGAAAAGTCTATGTATTTTGGGTATGTATTTCTATGTTAATTAGGTATGTAGTTTATCCAAGTATTTATTTGGGTCTGTATTTTGTGTATGTATTTCTTTGTTAATCGAGTAAGTATGATATTACATTTATACTATTAACCAAATATGATATTTTTCGGGTATGTATCTCTATGTTAATTGAGTATGTAGTTTACCCAACATTGAACTGGGTATGTATTTATTTGTTGGGTATGTTTTTTGGGTATGTATATATTGTTACTTTTTTTTTATTTTATCTACAATATAGGAGCCCATTTTCTAAACAAAGAATTGAGAGACCCTAATTCTAAACTTGATAGTGTTAAAGGCCTACATTGCTAATTCTTTCAAAAACTAGGTTAGGGGCTAATACTCTCAAACCATTACTAGCTAGTATGCTCTAGTGACAATATTCAGTCAATGAGGATATATCATGTTTGGTGAGTTCATATAAGGATCATAATCCCTCTTTTGAAGCTTGTAGAGCTTATATCAATTAAACTATGCAATGGTTATGTCACAATTCAAGTGACAAGTGTAAGTCAAAATTATGATCATACTAAACAACATAAGCATCACATGGTGTATTCCATTTGAATACATTATCTAGTATGTCATAACATGGACGAATCATCACAAATAGATTATAATCATCTTTTTGACCCCGTTCAACTCTTCTCTAGCATGATAGGGATCTAAACAATGCGTAATCATCTTTGTATTACCTCGTAAGTCTCAACTTAGATGTTTAATCTAGCAATTAATCATTTATGCATGAAATAATACAATGCTTTAAAAAGTAAATGTGACAAAGAATAATCTAAACCACCAACAATGAAGTAAATCCAACATAAATGATTAATAAACTCTAGATTTTTGTCCCTCCAATATGCCACTAAACATGATAGAATCATTAGATCTGGTGGAAATAATTTCAACCCACTTAGAGACATAGTCAATAACAAGAAGTATATATTTATAATGTCCAAAATTAAGGAGAGGTCATATGAAATCAAAACCCCATATGTCAAAAAGATCAATTTCCAGAATACTAGTTTGGGAAAATTTGTCTTTCTTGTTGATGTCTTCGGTCCGTTGGCACTCATCACGGATTTTGATGTGATGATGGACATCTTGCAATAAAGTAGACCACCATAACCCGGACTGAAGAATCTTTGAAGTATTTTTTATTTGTCTTCATGTGTCCACCTACATGTAGGGAATACAAATGTTGAATGATGCATTGTATATTTCTTCGGGATACATATGTGGATTATCTAGTAGTTTTCTTGTTTGAAAAGGTAGGGTTCGTCCCAATAGTAACCATTGACATCATGTAGAAATTTATTTCTTTTGATTGGATATTAGATCATCAAGGATAATGTTACAAACAATGAACTTCAAGAAATCAAAATATCAAGTAGCTCGGGGGAGCTAATTATAAATGCACTGATATCGCCAGGACACTTAAAAATAAACGAATATTTAAAAGGATCGGGAATGTTGATAACTTCATAATTGTCTACCTTTTTAACTTTCTATTTCTACATGTACTTAGACAAGGGGACCATCGAGGATCTTATCTCTCTACTTATCCTTGTGCTCACACTAGTTAGGTTTGCCATATAGCGCATTAAGGAACTTGTCACAATGGTCAATGGTCATTGAGCTTTTCAATAATCTCCCAAGTCTTCTCAATAAGAATAGTCATGATATCCAAAGTCATGCTTCAATTGATCTAAATCCGTGTGAATTCATCAACTCAAAAGAAAAATATTTGGAGTAGGAATGTTGTTGACAACTGATGTAGAGGGAAAATCCGTAAGAGCCCTTTAAACTGCTCCTAAGCTTTGTAAGAGTTGACGGAATTCACATATCATGTTACTCAGCTTTGCTGGTTGTGTATTAGGTACAATCATGTCCTAGTGTACTTCCATGTCGTTGCTTAGGGCTCTCTAGCTTTAAATTCTATCAAGTCTTTAGGTGTCGAAAGATCCAGCTATCCACATAGGCAAATACCCCGTATCAATGGTATTTGAGCTTCAGGTTAATCGACACCGCATATATCTTTTCTATTAAAAAATATCGGATCTTTCACAAGATTCCCACAAAAAGATTCAATCGGAGCAGCAAACATTATGGTTAGTTTTCTATCATTCTCGCTATTTGAATTTCAATATCAATTGCAATTGCTTTAATTGATTTTTGTAGCCGTAAAATATTTTCAAAAAATAAAATATTTCTTTCACCCTTGGAGTCTCACCGAAGAAACCTCGGGATTCATCACGGTTCACATGGCCGCCATCATCTCACCGCCATCAATGTCTTCACACCGCCGCCACCACTACACCATCATCACCATCCACCCACACTATCAACACCGACATACAACATTGCTGCCACCTTCGGATCAAAGACCCTCTTCAGTGAAGCTTGTAACACCCCAAGTTCTGGGAACTCGAAGCGTTACGAGCTAGGACCTCACAATGGGTCCCGACCCTCAGAGTAGCAACGACACAACGGATTTTACATTAAGGAACAAATAAATAAAAACCAAAACTCATAATAAAACTAAAAGTTTAAACAAAGGAAAGCGTAAAAGACTCGCAGCCGAGTTTAAAACAAAGGGAAAGCAACAACAGGAATATAAACCCGATCCCGTCCTATAGTGTATGTATGGGAACCCCGAATGACCGCACCATCCGGATCACTCGGCAACATCCCTAACCTGTGGAACATCTAGAAAATCGGTATAAACCATTAGCTAACATTCTAGATATCAGAAAAATAGTAAATGAACAAACAGACATAAGAAAGGTAAACATATAGCATGCTCACACTCAACCGGTTATCATCTTTCGTTAAGTTATCCATTACTAATTCAACTTCTTTTGTCACACGAGAATCTCCTAAAACTCGCATCCGCTTCCGTTTACCAACAGAAATAGATCAGTATTATCCGTTACCTGCAGGCATGGGTTACAAGAGCACCTCCTAGTCTCCTGTAGAACTAGACAAGTGGTCCCCGTCCGGTTATCACACACTTGTGCCAATTACGGTTATAAAGGGTGATTCATATTTCGATTATCCGTTATAACAATAATAACAACACACAAGACAATACACTCAAACCAATATACGGAATGAAGCTAAGTAAGTCCATGGAACTTACCTCACTCAAAGGTAAACTCAAAGGGTCAGCGAACACTCGGTTTCCCTCAGGAAAGGAGTAAGGAAAAGCCTGTTCACACGAGGCATCACGAATCAGAACAGAACGGTTGCTAGAAGTCTATAACTTTTAGTCTCAATGATCTCTAAGAGATCTCCACATGCTAAGGGCTCGACCTTAGTCTTACAACACTCTCAAGGGGTAACAACATCAACAACAACCAAGGAAAGGAAGGAGGAAAGCAAGGAAGGAAACATCTAACCAAAGACGGGGAGACTGCAGAGAAAACCGCGGAGGCGGCAAACAGTAGCACAGGGGAGCGCTGGGCAGAATCCGTGGGGGCGGCACGACAGAGGCGCGGGGGCGGCGGCGTGACAATAGCGACTGTCGGGGTTTCTCTCAACAGAAACTCACAACAAGGGATCCAAAGCCCGATTATTTGATCCACACTCGTCAAGAATCAACCAAGGGAGCTTGTGAACATCAACATATCAACAACGGGAAGGCCAACAAGAATCAAGGTTCAAACTTGATTCTTGGAGAAGAAGAAAAGGAAGAACGAAAGGAGGAAACTAAACAGAAGGAAAACGACATGCAACAATACATGAACATGAGGAAGAAACAAGGAAGGATGGACTTACACGTTTAGTAAGATCATAGAAAGCAAGGTTGCAGCTCTCGAGGGTTGAAGAAACGTATGCAAGAGGCGGGAAAAACGGGAAGAAGGCGGGATTTTATAGAGAAGAGTAAAAAGATAAAAGGAAGGACGTTCTAGGATTTTGAAGATCGAGGAAAGTCGGCCAAAGATAAGAAAATCAGATCTTCTAAGATAGGAAACAAGATAGAAACGAAAAGGGAAAGAAGATCTTCGCGATCTGGGGCAAAACCGTAAGGGTGGTTTGCCCTGCCGGGACCGCGGCTAGCCGCAGGGGTGGCTCATTGTCACCGCGGGGGCAGTGACATGAACAGTTGCTGTTGGGGTGGCCACTATCACCGCAGGGGCGGTGACAGCCAAAAACCGGTTGTTACAAAGCCTTCTACAAAACGATTCCCTTCACCAACAACCACTATTAGCCACTACCACCGTCTTCTCCACCCTTCTCCGACCACCACATCCATACACCGCCACCCACATCACCACTAAAAACCCTAGCAGCCCCCTCCCTCGCCGGAACTTTTCCCTTGTCGTAAAACCCTTAAATCGAGACCTTAAACCCTAAGTTGTAACCCTCTACCTGAACCACTACCAAATCCGATCTGGTATCAAAACCCTACTTGTACCCAACCCGACTAGAATTCAAAAAAACAAAATTGAATAGAACCTTACCAGATTTTGTACCCTATCAAGATCCATAGCCCAACTACTCTTAGCCCGGTTCACCCCTCGAGCCAGTCCAGTAAAGTTGAGTACAAACCCGGTTCAATTGAACCCGGTTCACAAGTCGAACCCACCTGGTTCGAAACAGTGATCATCTTGTCGATTTTTTAAAAAAAGAGGAAAAATCGAATAAAAAAGGATTCAATCAAGGCAAAAAAAAGAAGCCTTGTAGTGGAATCTTGTTCTTTCTTGAGATTTACAGGTTTAGGTGGAAGATTGTGAGCTATCTAGGATTATCAAAAGTATACTCCACACCTTTCCTACTCACCTCCCACAATTTCGATTTGATCTTTTTTTTCTACAACTATATTTTATTAGTTGTGGTCTTTGATTGAAAAGGTAGGCAAGAGTGGTTTTGCTTGTCTTTAATAGTAGCACATAAAAGTCTTTTCTCGTTGAGATCAAGGTTCACCTATATTTTCTTTTGTAGCGTCTGAATACACTGACCTTGTGTCTTGTTGAAAAGCTTTGTTTTTACAAGTGAAGGAGAACGTCACAAACCGGCTAAGATAACCTTGGTGCGGACACAAACAAGGAAAAGAGAGAAAATCATCCAGTGGGTAGTCTTGGTTATTTTTCTAACATAACATGTTTACTTGTTGTGAAGATGCCTTCATCTAAAGGGGAATGGGTAGGAAGTGACCTACACTACTCCACCATGGATTTACTCAACTACATGAAAATGCAGCGAGACGGAATAAATCAAAGATGGATCAAGTAGAGACCCGGGTAAGAAGACCTAGAACACGTGATCAAGAAGTGACTTCATCTCAGAGAACCCACTCCGACCCTTGTGACTTTAGATATAGTCGACCCTCTCCGATCACAAAACTAGATCGTAAGGTTCGAAATCCTATCTCTACACCTCAACCTAGCATTCCTTTTAATAAACATGTTGATAGAAGATGCTTTAAGTGCCAACAAAAAGAGTAGATAATGAAAAGTTGTCCGAGTAACATCACATATCCTATGCTTCTTTATTAAAAGATTTATGTGTTGACAAGTTTAATTTTGATAAGATAACATGTTTTCTTACAAAAGGGATGAGGAGACAAAATCTATTGATAATCTCTCTCCTACTAAATACTTAGATTCTATGGATAGAAGTGCTGAAATTTTTGCCAGGGAAGAAGAAAGTCAGTCGAGTACTTCATAACATGAAGATGGTGATATTACGTTGGGATCCAAATATACATCTCAACCCTAAAAATTTTAATTCAATATACACAAATAGTCCGTAAGAAAAATACGGAATTTTGAAATGAAAAAAAAAGAGTCACGTCAAGTTCGAATGATTGTCTCCTTGTACCACATAGCCTCAAAGTAGGTCATCAACAACGACTTTGGTTGATAATATACCCTCATATCTACCAAACACCGCTTGTAACTATCACCGTCCACGATCGATGTTGAAGGTTGGACTTGATATAAAATGTGCATAATATAAGTTTCAAGTCCGAAAACACAATGTATAATTCTTTGATGAGACCCAACTCTCGATATGTTACAATGACCCTAGTATTTTTTGGTTTCATATATGGTGAAGCTTGATTAAATCCCTCTCCTAGAGGTCGAAGTTATCATTAAACAAAAAAAAACAAATCCGATAACACCCGTCTTCTTGGTGTTGGTGATCCCAACAATCTCAAGAAAATGCGTTTTTACCTTTAAGTTGAAATCATTAAACAAAATAATATTTGAGTTCATTTCGTAACATGTATATTAATTTAACTTAAAGTTTAAAACTTACTCGTTTTTCTTGTATGTTGTGTTCATGACAATGACGTATGAAAATAGATTCAGTTGATGTTTAGAATCCGGATGGGAGAGGGAAAATCACAAATTTCACCCGTGTTTTGACATTTTCTAATATAGATATAGTAATCTCGTTCATCCAAAAAATAGAGTGGTTGTTGGTTTAAAACTTGACCTTCAGAAAACTCCTACTTCTTCATCTTCAATTTGGTATTGTATATTTGTTGGATATTCATGATATTTTGTGGGTCATCCAACTTCAAGTTGTCAACCTACCGCCAAATGTATGACCCTTTAGATGCTCAAGAAGGTTGTAGATGTGCACTTCATATATTACCCTCAAAGACCACATCCCATGACCATTTTGTGAGCTTGTAGTTCAAACAGAGACCCGATCTTTCTCGACATATTAGTTGAGCTACTTGATGGCCTAATATCGGGTTCAACGTCTATCTTCCTCGTAGGTTCTCCATCATGTTCGCATATCAAGCGAAACGTACAAAACTCACTATTATATATCTATGATGCTTTCGTAACTAATACTATTTGTTTTTACCTCACTATGAACTGAACCCAAGTCACTATTTTCTCTCTATCATGGAAATACTCGTGAACCTAAAACACGGTTGAATATTTAGTACGTGACATTGTGCAGATAGACGGGAGACCCTAATTCCAACAAATTAACTACTATTAATTTCTACCAAAGACAACTAATAATTTCAAGATACTAACAACTTAACTACTATTCATTTCAACTTAGTTCAAACAAATCAAGCAGTTCGAAAGATTTGATTTTGGTTGTAAAGTGTGTAAAAAACAAACGCATCGAAATCACTATATCTATCATCATCGAATGGATATGTGACTTTGTCTTCACTTTCTGACGCCATCAAATTAATAAATTCTAATATTAACAAGTTTTGATTTTGGTTAAATTTACAATGTGTCTTAACCCGAAATCAACGGATATAATTATTATTGTTGGACAAAATTAAAAATCCAACAACTATATTATGAATCTCAATGTTTTTGCTCCACACTGACATTGATCTTTTTCAACATAGTTGCTCGACGCTAAGGTTGATTGGTTTATTGTAGTCACTCAACGTTAAGATGTGCACTTTGTAAATTGGACGCCGTGTCCTAAGTAATTCCGCTCGTACATCAAGATTTGATTGAGATATCACTATGCGGAGAAAATGGCTATAATAAAAACTTAAAGTTAAGTCATTATACTTCAAAACAAACAAAAATTATTGCAAAACTGACTTAATATAATATCAGTGATTAACCTTGAATTCAAAATCTACCACATAATTTTTTAATGCCCATACACAAATCATATAATTAACAACATGGACCAACAATCCTTTACATTAAAAAATGTAAAAATCAAACACATGTTTACAAAATCTTAACTTTAAACTAAGACTCAAAAATCTCTAAAATTTGACTATCTTGTGGGAGATTTACTATACAAGAAATAAATAGTCTTCTAAAATGATACGGGAGGAACCATCCTAAATACGACTGAATTTGATAAATACCAACTAAAATCATAGTCTAATCGTCGAACTCTCGACTACAACCGTAAAAAAGAAAATAAAAAGAAAATACAAGTCCTCCAAAAAGAGGAAGAATATTAAATGAGAAAAGTTTGTCGTTATCTTAGTCAAATTTAACTTTGAAGGATCAAAGCTTGATTTGGATAATACTTCTTTTAGTTTTGTAATCTTAAATCGTCATGGCAATACCCTAGGCGTAGGAAAAACAAAAAAAATAAATCTATAATAGATGTTGAAGCTTTAGGCTTCTACTACGGTATCAAAAAAGCAAATAAAATAAAAAATAACATTATGGAGGGCGACGATTTAGCGATCATTACTACCTTCAAAGGTTGTTTATTGACAATGCTATTGGAAAAATGAAATGTTGTTTGTCAACATTTTTCTTGAATTGAAAAAATTTAAATTATTGAGTATATTTTAGAGAAATCAATGGAATTAATGACATCTTGGACATCTTTCTCCACTAATTGATCTTTCTACAAATCAGGAACTTAATGTTTTCATTCGTAAGGATGTTTAAGGATGGACCACGTGTTGTATGTAATTCTTTCTAATTACTTTCCTCTATAAAAATAATAAAAAAAAAATAATTTTTTTAATAATAATATTAATAATAATAATAACTTATAAAATTAATGAGAATATTACAAACTACAAATGTATTTATCAATAATATAACCATTTGTTTATTATCAAAAAGATTCAGTACCGATGATATATAACACTCAGATTTTAACATATAATTAATTTGGGTGTGTTTGAGCATGTGACGTGAAATTAGTACTAAGACAAATTAAGTATAAATGTATCGAAAAGAATTAACACATTAAGTGATTATGATTAAGATTTAACTCCCATCACACATTGAACCCTAAATATGATGAAATGTCAAATTCTGGGTGTGACGATAATTTTCGTTTAATAAATCGATTGTATTATTTTTAATAAATACATTAATAATTTGTAATACATAATTTTAAGTTCAATATGATTTGTGTTGAAGGGGACATTTGGTGTTATTTTCAATAAATTATTCCAAAATCATTTATAAAATATTCAATGAAACTTTTTGTTTGTAATAGATCCCATAAAAGTCTAAGGACCAAATATACGTAGTTGATTCCACCGCTCAAAACACGTATCATCCATACCTGTTTTATACCCGACAAAAATTTAAACAGAAAATTATCTAATTTGTAATGTATCATAAACTGACGTGATAAAATTAGGATGAGGTTATCGAAAATTATTTGAAGAGATTATTTCATGAGATTATTTTAGAAGGTTATCCTCGAATCCATCATAAACAATTCATTTTGATTCTACCCATCTTCAGATTTTCTCAAACTATCAAATCAGATATGGAGTAATTACTTTCCTTTTGAATATTGACAAATGTAGGTGTATATATATAACATTAAAATTAAGAAAATAATCTTGTAATATATTCAATCTATGTTTTATTTTTAATGTGAGTCCTTAAATGCAAAGCTTACATTACTTTTATTGGTTTTTCACGTTGGTTTATTCGAATAGCCTAACATTTTCATTATAGTTTCAGACGAGGAAAGACCGTCTGTACACTATACACTCTTTATGAGCAACTTATGAAGAGTTTATAATGTACAAACTGTCTTCTTACATAATACAGACTAGCCACCCATTCATTCAACGAGTTGAACAGAAGAAAACTGCTTCTGTTACAAACAGATGAGAAAATGAAATGAAACAAACTGCTTCTGCTATAGCCTCCTCCAGCATGTCAAGAATACAACAATCCTGGAACATAAATTTTATACTAGAAAAATTATCTCACCAGCCATCTTATCTTGTTGGGGTAGATAGAGTATACTCACTCGGCTACAGCCCTTATTTTTAACTCATCACTAACCTTGCAAGCCAAGTATGTTGCTGCTTCTCATAGTTAGTCAGTATCAATTTCCCGGCTAAATAATCTTCCTATTCCAACTGCAGACGCTTCTTCAAGGCTTCATAAACCAGGTAAGTAATACTTGCCGATGGGATGACTTTCAGAAGGTTGGGGAACAACCCTTTGTAGAATCCTCTTAACTGTTCCTCCCGTAGAGTTTTCAAGAATACATCAGACATTGATGATGCTTGCTTTGAGCACTCCGCTTGCATTCTAAAACCAAATACTTTGTTTATTAGCTAGTCAATCAACAAACAAATTTCACAATCACGAATTTACCTTGTTCTCACTACTTGAAGTGGGTAGACACAAGAAGCTCCTAATGCACCAGATACCGTTCCACAACCTAACTGCAACATCGGCCCCGGTTCTTCTACAAATCATGAAGATTTAGTGTTATTTGGCAAAACATGACAAACCAACAAAATGATAAAGTAATGCAGAAGTTACCATCTTCACTCAGAATATATTTCTTAGACATGTCTCTTAGTGTCTCATATGCTGCAAGATCGATGCCAGCATACGGAATGATCCCAAGAAGAGAAGGGATAACACCTCGATAGAATGCCTTAGGCCCCTCTTTGACCCAAATATCTTTTGACAAATCTCTTAGATTTGGAGCTTTTGCACCCTTGTATGTCTGTAACCGCGTTTTTACAAGATCCATGGGGTAAATCGCAGTTTGTGCAATAGCACCTGCTAATCCTCCAGCAACCAGACGGTCCAAAGCACCTATTTGAGCTTTATCTTCACCTTTAGCATTCATGATGCTAGTTTTAAGCATTTCAAAGGCATAAAACTTTATAGCACTTTCAGGTGCCACCTTCATGACATTTAATCCATTACCACGAAAAAATGCCAAAAATCTTCCTTCTTTCCAGATTTCCTTTATGGCTGGGATGATACGGACTTGCTTTGTATCAACTTGCATAGCAACTTTCAAACGATCAAGAGGTGCAGTTGCAGTACGAGATGTAGCTCCAGCAATTCCTCCTGCAATTAGGTATCTAGTTGCATGGACGTGTTTGCTAATGCCTTCCGGTATGATAGTCTGCTCTCCTATATCAACAAGACAAACCCTCTCATAATATCGGTATATATTCTCCATTGTTACTTCATGGGGGTAAAGTAGCAGAAAGTCCCGCCACTCAGCAAAGGTAATGACCCCATTATTATCCTTGTCCACACGATCAACAAAGCCAGCAAGTTCCTCATCATTGATTTCAATGCCTGAAAAGAGAGACTGCGCTGGCTTATAAGATGGAACCACCATAAATTTGATAAACTACAGTAAATGTATAACGCATCAATACCTAATATCAAACAAGACATACCGAATATTATGAAATGCATAACATTACGATCAATTCATAGTAACATTACACTATCAAACTTCTTGATTATGATGATGGAAGACATGGATCAAAAGTCCTTCGGTAAGATCCTTAATCTATTATATTGGATATGAAGTGTATTTCTGTTTCTGATAAAACAAAGATACTAACAAGAGTATCTCTGTTTATGATAATACAAAACGACTCGTGTCCCTGGTGTTGATGCACCTACCGCACCCCATTAAAAAATTTGCTAAAATAATATTGTTATCCAGAACTGTAAATTTAAATCCGATGCAAAAGAGGTTAATTCTTTTCTTCTTATGTGGTAATGTATTTACTTAACTTTGTAAACTCAAGTCTATTTTCACTTCGAAATTGAAAATTACAGAGTTCAAGTTTCAAACTGCGTACTCTCCAGTTATTAAAGGTGATCATCAATGGGAAGATGAACATTCCTGGTAAACATGCATATATATAGATGAAAGAACACTCAGTAAAGGACCAATTTAAGTAATAAAGACTTGCAATTACAAACATAGTTCAAAAGGAGGTCAGTGCTACTCATGATACTTATGTAGTATCAACGTCTCTCAGATTTAAGTAATAAAGACTTAATGGCCTCATTTTGAACTATGTTTGTAAGTTGTAACTGCCTCTTTCACCTCCTGAACTTACTGCACTAAAAGTCAAAGTGGGATATGTTCATGTAGGTGGTGAAAGAGGCAGTTACAAACATAGTTCAAAATGAGGTCAGCACATTAATGCAATAGTATTCAAAATGCACAATGCATATGTAATTCAATCCCTGAGTGGTTGTATAACATCGGAAACAATGTAAGCCAAACTACTCAGCACAGGATCTTGAAGTTAAAATATTAGCCGTGAGGAAAGGCAGAGAAGTAAATTATACAGCCCAACAATGTTATTCCTCGGACATCAACTTTCCCATTGAAAGGCACAATAATGGTCAACCTAGGCACCTTTCATGAAACCCGGTCAAATCAGGTCAGCACCAATGTGTCACACACCTTATAGAACATGTGCTAAAATTTAACATGACAAGAACACTCGGTCAGAAGTATATAGATTCCATGAAAAAGCCAAGAATTGACCATTAACCTAAACTTAAATGTACATAGCTGACATCCATCTATTGCAGAATCATAAAATGAGTAATAAAAATAAAAAATTCAGTTGAGAGTAGCATTTGAAACAGGCGCAAAGAACTCTATGTTTTAGTTATTGCTTTACCTGCTTTGACAAGGGCGTCATAAAGTTCCTCCGGTGAAATACAGCCATTATGCTCAACATCAATACCCTGGAAGATACGATAAAGCTCCAGCTCCTTAGCATCCATATAGCGGCAGAATTCCACATAATCAACTTTTCCATCCTTGTTTGCATCACAAACATTCAAGAGATCCCTGGCATACTTGTACTGTGATGGAATATGAAGCTCCGAGAGGCCTGCATCAATCTGAGCATAGTCCAAATACCCAGATTTCAACTTATCAAAGAAGTTAAAGAGATCACGAAGCCTCAGCTCTCTCTCTTCCTTCGACTCTTGCAATGCCAATAGAACATGATCCATCGTAACTGGTCCTGATTTCCGAACAGGATTGCCCCCACCACAACGCTTTGATTCCTTCTCTTTCTGTTTCTCTTCCATAAGATAACAAACCTAAGCACCGAAAGACAATGCCTCACAACTGTATAAGTACTCCAACAAAACCGTCAAACACGTTCTAACACTTTCTTCAAAATTAGCCTTTCCACTTTCCTCTGACTTCTAATGACACTTGGAATTCCAAAGCGTCCAATGAACTCACAAGGCCACTAGGATTCTTTCCGTATCTAATTCAAATCAATGTGAAACAAGCACTCCAGAATTGACTGAGCTAAGAACGAAGATTTTGACTCGAAGGCCGACTTTCCACGGAACGTCAATTTTTATTTGTCGCAACAGTAATCATTAGGCACAACAGAAACTTCCAAATAGAAAAAAATCAAAACCCCTAGCGAAGGATGAACAGATCACATAAAAATTAGGGGAATTTTTTTTAAAATTCTGGGTTGTTGAATCTTAATGAGCAATTGAAATTGAAAAGTCAAAACAAGCAAATGTACGGAGTAAAGGATGATAACAATGTGAGTGAAGAGAAATCTAACGGTTCGTAGCAGGAGTGGAGGAGGTCGAATCGAAGACGAACAGGAAGACGAGGACGCTGATCTCCACAAATTATCACAGCAACATATGGCGGAATTTCATGTAAAATCCGGCAAGGATCCCCTGAAAAATGGAGGATCGCCGGTGAAATTGCCGCAGGAAAGACACATTCAAGAGGAGAATTGGGGGAACAATATGGAAATGCAATCAGTCGAAAAGTATGAAGGGGAGACAGACCCAACCCAATTGCAAGAGAGAGAAAGCAGCATTGGAATTGGAATTTGGATATCTGTGTTATTCTCCTTTAATTCAATTTTTTTTATTTAGTCAATTCTTATATTTTAGAATACTCGAAATATTTCTCAACCTTTCCTTTCGAAAAAGATTTTCCTAATCCATATTAATTATCACCAAGGCACCTTTTTTTTGAAAGGCAAATTCTATTGCATTGAGAGGATACGTTGTTACGCTATTGAATTACAAATTCGTGGAATAAAAGTAAAGGAATATGAGTTGAAGAGTACAAATAAACCAAAGTATGTCTTCTAGTAGAAGCCCAAAAGTGGACTTTCATCTTGTATTTTGGATGAGATAATCAATAGAGGTTTCGTAGCCCGCCTTAATAGAAACATTGTAGTAGCCCGACTTAATAGCAACATTGTAGTGACCTCGCTCCGGTGTTGTTTTCCATCGCAATATGATTGATATAAGTTCAGTAGTTAGTGGATCATTCGATTCTTGAAGAAAGTAACAAAGAATTTAAAGACAAATTTCTTGAAATCACGAATAACAACTCTCACTCCCGTCTTATCATTTGAGATGGCAATGTTAGTGTTAATTTTCATCACTATTGCATGTGGATTTTGCCATTGTTGTTGGTTGTTCTGATGGTTGTCGGTGATGATAAGTTGAGCTTTTGTTGTTCTACGGTCTTTAACAAGTCTTCGTAAACCGGCTCTAAAGACCCCATCTTTTACATTCTCATCTTCAAAAACGTGTTTATTATGGCAGCTACAAGCAATTCATCCACCAACGAAGAACTCCTTGAAGACTTCTCCTAGTTGAGTGGAAATGAGCTTCCTTAAAAGTTCTTTATGGTGGATAACACATGGATTTGATTATAGGGAAAGATGGATATCTCCACCAAGACTCCCTTGCATATTGAAATTTGAATACAACATGGGTGATGTCCTCATCAGCCAAACCACATCCGCAACAAGTTGGAGAATTTGCTATTTTCTTACTAAAAAAGGTCTTCCTTACACTTAGAGTTTCAAACACCATTGCTAGGCAAATAAAATAGTTGTTTGGGCATATACCATCGCCAAAAATGACTCCACAAGGAAATGTTATTGCATAATAAACTTTGGCGCCATCCAGCTAGATGTCTCACACCTTCCAATCTACTAAGTACTACCAATTGTGAATAAACAGGACTTGTGTGGCCACCAAAATTGTTCATCAAAAAGTCTTCGACTGTTGAGGTTAATATCTCTAATAATAGTAGTATCTTGGTGATAAAAAGTGTGAAATTGCACTAACGTTCCAGCCTACATCATTAGTGATAAGGTTTGGAGAGACAATAATGCTTAAATCAGGATCATGATGGATCAAAATTTTTTGGTCTTCAGAAGGCTGGTACTTCATCAAGGATTCAAGCATCTTTTCATACTCTAGTAGTGTTACGATTATCTACTCTCAAGCCAAGACCATTGATAGCATGAAATATGACTATATTTTAGGCACTTGTTTTGATTGTTTTTCCCTTTTTCATGTGTACATGGATATGAGTTGAAGCATGTATGAGCACATTCACCTATTTTGTTGATATAGAGATCTACACAAGCTTTTTATGTTTATAGGTGAATAAAGGCTTGAATTGGAGCATATGCGAAGGGATAGGAGTATTTGATCATGCTAGATGTCAAGGAGATGCATTGGAGAAGCTAAGGAAGGAGCATGATTAGAGAACTTTACGAAACAAAGGCTTTCACAAAGGCTTTTGAGTTTCCACGGCCAAACCAAGGGAACCACGACCGTGGTTGTGCATTGTGATCGTGCAAAGTGATGTCGAAGCACTACTACATCCCAAGGCTAATGAAGCGGTCGATTACCGCTTCAAAAGGAAAAAAAACCATTGCAAAAGATATAATGTAGCGGTTTTTGACCGCTTCATTTGCTCGCGTTGCATTAGGCTTTATGAAGCGGTTCTTAATAGCTATTGCAGCGGTTTTATATGACTACGTGAAACTGCTGCATTTGACTAGTAAACCGCTGCAAGATAACCCAATGAAGCGGTTTTAAACAATTACGTGAAACCATTGCATTTGACTAGTGAACCGTTGCAAATAGCCTAATGAAGCGGTTTCCTAACACAACTTAAACCGCTGTATCAATATAAATGAACCGCTGATTAATACCAAATGAAGCGGTTTTTCACCTGTTTATAAATGTTATCTATTGAATATATGCAACGGTTATCTTGAAATTGTTGCGGTTGTAAGGTGTGCATTAAATTATGCTTTTAGAAAAGCTTTTGAATCTATAATAAAAATTCCTACATATATAAAAATATGAACTGCTTATGAATGCCATCAAGAAAAGAGGAAAACAAATACTAAAAATCTGATTTTCTTGCTACATCAACAACTCAAACTTAATGGTCTCAATTATCACAAATACCAAGTATTCTAACTTCGATTTCCTAACGTCATTAACAAAAGAAAATTTAGCAAATTCAGTGTGTGGCTTAGCTAGACAAAAAGGTTTTCACACTGTTCAAACTAAAGTATCATACATATACTCAAAATTATAGCATTACATCTATTCAACTAATTCATACCCAAAAAGATAGCTTGTTTGTGTCCTTGTTTGTGTCATTTCCCTATTCAAACCAAAATCACCTGCAAACGAAAATGAACGAAAATAATATTAACAAGGAACCTTTAGTTGAGCTAAATAGCAAAACAAACAATCCACGACAGACATTCGCCAAGTTCCAGTTGAACTAAACAAGCTAACTTGCCACTAAAGTTATTTCGTCATGCTTCTAGAACCAAGCTATGTGAGATTAATATGGTGTATATCTTTTTATATACAAATTAGCACGTGAGAGAATGAATGAAAAACAACACTTAAGGCTCATACTCGTAGTCCAACAACCAGAATGCAGCTAACACCTTAACCGCTAATACAGTGGTTACAGGGGTTCAAGTACAATAATGCTTTCATAAATGCTATGAGCCACAAGTTTATGATTTACATAGAAAATCTAGTATTTCAACATCAAAGTCAATATAAATCGTTCAGTACACAATAGAGCATGAGGTCATTCTCACAAGCCTTAACATAGACTTTTATAACAAGGCTCGAAAAGAGGTAATCTAACTAGATGGAATTAAATGTAGTACCTGAAGACATCGGATATATCTCTTCGTATACCCTAAGTCATTCACTAATGGAGCTTCCAATGCTTTAGCTAGTTGTTTAGTAGATGCGAGAAACCTGAAAGTCTGATAGTTAGCTTCTACTAATAAAAACAAGCATTAGGGCAAGTGTCATAAATGGTACGGTAATGAAGCAATACACATGTGTATACGATTATCTAATGAATATAAATGCGAAATTTAAAAAACTCATTTGCATGAGATTAATATTGAACAAGATACTTTTAAGGGAAATACATTCTGGATAAGTGCCAGTACATTTTCAGATGTTCAATGCTTTTGCTTGCCGGTGATAAATTGGGGTTTAATGCTTTACTTATTCGATTACCGGTACCATATATGATAAATTTTCCAAAATAAGACGAATGCTTACATGTTACAACTACCCAGCAAATTAGAAACAGATGCATTTGAGGTGGCATTTTGAGCAGCAGCTTGATACTTCTGAGCATCAGCTCCAAGTTGACTCACCTGGATAATGAGAGAAGCTATAGAAATCATATAAATTTTAAATTTATACAGCTACAAAAAGTATAAAAAGGTATACACCATATTAATCATTCAAAAGAAAAAAGGCAGGTGGCATAGAAAGTCATAATTTAATAAAAATACATAAGGCTATCCAAATCCAACTAAGGATTTAATAATCTATAGAACAAAAAGGAAGGCTACCCAAATTATTGGCCGCTACAAGTTACTTTAAGTTCTACTTTAAACCTACACTAGACACTAGAATAGAAAAATCAGCTTTCAAGTATTTTACAATTAGTTATAGAGGGCATTTCGAATTGGATAATAACAAAGATCTACTGGGTTGGCAAAACTTGGTTACATTCTCTCTCCCGGTAGTTTGCATCATCAAAACATAGTTTCCTGTAGGTTTCCCCTAGCTTATGTTTAGAGATTTCGGCTATGGTCCAAATAAACGTCATTTTCTTTCAATAATCTCAGTAAGTTTTGAAATGCACAACAGAAATCTGTAAATCTCAAAGGAAAAAAAAGAATGCCATAAATTTTTTGATAGGTTATATTATATATCATTGTGCTAGAGCAAGTACGTGTTTGGTAGCAAGCATATCTCTAGGCAAATCATTCACTACATACTGCTAATCATTTGTAATGGGTCCTCAACGTAAAATATTTTATTTGCTTGAGAAGCCAAGATAAATTGTTCATGTTATTAAATACGCTTCTTATGATTTCGTACAAGTCCGTGATCATCCTCCTCAGATTGAAACCAGACACACCCAAATAAGACCACACTGAGTATTTGGATTAGAGTCATCTCCTGATACAAAGTACAAACACACATATCTGATGCAAAAATAATTTCATATAAATTAATATAGTTTCTCATATATGCTTGATCTGCAAAAAAAGAAGAAATTGCATAAAGAGTAACAACTACTGAACTTAAAATTATTTCATATAGATGAATCGTGCTTGATCATTTACACCATTTTGTTTCCACCCAATTATTGTTATTTTCATTATAATATAGCTCCAAAGTTGAATACAACCAAATGACAACAACTTCTGAACTTAAACCACGTAGGATATCATAATTTCTAAAACGAAAGCACGGGAAATGTATCATATCAAAGATGAAAATATCTACCACTTCCAACATCCGTATGCTCAGAATTCTATAAAGACTAGAGCCACTTACTAAACAATGGCATATTTTCTTTATTATATCAAAGGAACTAATTAAAATATCAGCTGTTAGATAGACTTTGATAGGAAGAGGGAGGAAAATAGTGGATAAAGAACAACAAATAGCAACACCTTAAAATGATGGCATTGTCCTAATATTGTCCAAGTTAAAATGTCACTGTGTTTTATTGATTGACAACTTAAAGCTTTGAGTTCTTTAACCAAACTTCTACAACAAAGATTTGGGAAAGATATAATGCCCAAAATCCTTGGATTATACAACTAATCAATGTTTATGCCCTAATCATCTTATTCAACCGAAAATCCCTTCCTTAGCAGTACGCAACAGTTTTGCAGAGTACAAACCAAAGATTTCAATAGAATGTAGAACATAGAAATTGAAGGGTAAAAGGATGTGCTAACCTTGTAGAATCGTTACGGCTCCAATGGTGAACCCAATAGATACATGGTATAATGATTCTGAGGTCGACGGCGCTAAACCCTACTCGAGGTGTTAATGGAAACGGTGAACACGGTGGGGAAGGAGGCAAAATGAATCGGAGGTTGACGGCGAATCGGAGGTCGACGAGGAATCGGAGGTCGACGGTGTTAGGTTAGAATTGGGGAAGATCGACGATAGAGAGAGAGAGAGAGAGTAAACTGAAGCGTGTTTTCTCCATTTTACAAGATTTCGGTGAAAAATAGGCGCTCATATACCCGCGCCATTTATTACTAATATTTCATTAAACATTAAAAAACCGCTACAATAGGCCCCTAGTAACCGCTTCACTATATTTTCGGCCTATTAAAATATGACACATCGATTAACCGTTTCAAAAACCGCTGCAATAGACAAAACCGTTAAGGTAAACCGTTTCTTTAGCACAACCGTTGCTTTAAACCGCTTCATTAGTGAAAACCGTAGCAATGAACCGTTTCATTTGCTCGTTGATGTAGTAGTGAAGAGCAACAGAAAGTTCCACGCCCTAAACCACGGCCGTGAAAGACCGTGATTTCCATAACGTTGCCACGTGTCATATTTGCCACGTCAGCAATAGTTATTGGGCTTTCTCATAACCCTATTTTTCCCTATAAGAAGGCTGAAGGAGGGAGAAAAAGACGACGCTTGCATTGACGGCTATTTACACCCCGAAGAGAGAGATTTTGGATCATTGCTTAGGAAGATTCCATTGCGTACAGGGAAGATCCCGAGAAGGACGCGGTTTGGAGATTGCGTACTTAGAGATTATCTTAGGGTTTACATTTGGAGACGGATTGACATCCCGTTCTTCATTGTTTCTCAAGATTGAGGATTTCTGTTCCCTTTTTCCGCATTCATTAAACACATACATTTGTTGTTTGGATTTGAGATTAATTATTCGACTACTATTGAGTTTTTGAGGATTTTATCTTTTTCTCTTTTAAACTTGATATTTGATTCAATGATGATGGTTATTGGCTAAAACCCTTTAGCAATTCTAAGGTGAAGGGTTGATAGTTGTGGCATAGATGATGATAGATTGAACTTAAATAGATTGGACCCTGAGAGTTGCAAGAAACCTGTCGTCGAGGCTTTCGGCCTGTTCTTGAGTTCCACGGCCGTGGTTCTTCATGATCTGGCCTCGGTTTCCTCTGTCGTATGACCTTTGATTTTGCTTTGATCCAAAGTTAAAGATTTGCTTTAACCTAGCCTTGGCTTGCCTTTTCTAGGTAGTAGTGAGACTCAATATCCTCTACTTCGATTTCGAGTGTCACAACCTTAACCGTTTTGGCTTATCTTTGATTCCCTTGGGTTTGGGTATGAGTATTTGAGAGTAATTCTTATCCTTTGATCCTTTCTATATTGCAACCTCAACAACCTTTATAGAGAGAACCTTTGGGTAAAGCATATAGGGTTTTGGAACTTCACCGTACATAACCTTACATTAGATATACCTTTGCGATCCCGACTTTGTCCTTACATCTATAGAATATCTTGAATCGATTGTCACAATTGGATACTTGGATCTTTAGGATTGCTATTTTCTCAATATTTGCAAAGCTTCTATATTTTACTTGCTCGACAACTTGTGAACTGATTTTATTCTCACCAAATCCCTGAATTCGACTCTGAAATTTCTTGCCTTATTACACTGATCCGTACACTGCGGGTTTTCTTTTGCATAAGTTCTATATATAAATTTAAGACTTTGTGACGCACACTTTTGAGCGAACAAGTTTTTAGCGCCGTTGCCGGGGATTTGGTCTAGACCAAATCTGGATCTCGGTTGTCGAGGTTGGGAGCTTTTGCTCTTGTGTTTTGATTTGTCTTATTGAGTGATTTTTGCACATTCTTTAGGTATATGCGAAGGACTAGATCTACCAAAGATCTCGTTCCTTTTGATCCCGAACTTGAGAAAACTTTGAGAAGAAAACTGAAAGAGAAAAAGATGGCTGAAAATACTGAGAGGAACATCCAAGAGGAGTTGGATGAAACTCGAACTCAACTCCAATTGAGTGAGAAGACTCGCTTGGAGGAAAAGGAACGTAATCAGTTTCAAATAGATGAGCTTCGAGCAATGATTCTAGACATGAAACTAGAGAGGAATGATGCTAAGAAGAAGAAGAAAGCTAAGAAATCTATTGTTGAATCATCCAACGATTATGATATGCCGGACCTAGAGGATATCGCACCAATAATCCATCCAGTTCGTGACAATCCTAGACCACATGTTGAACCTCGCATTCCCGCTGGATATGTGAGAGCCGCTGATGACAGGGATGAACCACAAACCCTTGGACAACGGATGGATCCAATTCAGCAACCACGCCGTTCAGGTGTGAATTTCGGAGGTGAAGACTGTTAGCATGAAATATTATGATATTTTAGGCACGTTTTCTAAGTGTATTTCGTCTATTATGATAGTCATTGATTAAGCATTGATGCAATTGTGAGCTAGTTTGTCTATATTGTCGATATGGAGATCTACACAAGCTTTATGTTGATTATAGGTAATTAAGAGCTATTTCCGAACGGAATGATGCGAGAATGGAGTTGATTGAGATATGTCCATGGATTGAGGACATTCCTAGGAGCTAAGGATATGCTAACTTAAAGAATAACACGAGGAAAGGAAGAACACGTTCTAGCCCTAAACGACGCTCTAAAATACGGCCGTACTGCATTCCACGTTCAAGTCCACGGCCGTGGAACCTTGGCAAGGGAAGCGTGGTTCATTCCAGTAACTTCTACGGCCGTGGAAGGTTTGTGTCAAACTGTGACACTTTCCACGCTCTAAATTATGGCCGTGGAACCCTTCCACGACCGTGATCTTGGCGATCTTTTTTCGCCACACTTTAAGCCACGATCTTCTACGAGATTGGGCCGGGCTGATATTATATCTTACACTATAAAAGGACGGACAAGGAGAGATTCCGTCACCTCTACTTAGACGCATTTTCCGCTTACGCTTGGAATTGCCCTAATTTCGCATTTGGCGAAGATTGTGTTGGAGAGATTTGCCGTTGCTAGTGTGATTTCCGGATTGACGGAAGATCGAAGATTTGGAAGATTATTCGCAAGGAGGTTACGTTTTATCTTTAGGTTTGATATAGGAGACGGATTGACATCCCGTTCTTCCTTCTTATCTAAGATTTGTGATTGTTTGCATTATTCCAAATCTATTGACGTTATTGTTCTATATTTGTGGATTTGAGATTGACTTTAAAGTTATTGGAAGTTTTCGGAAGTTTTCATCTTTCATTCCTTTAATCCTTGAATTTGATATCAATATGACTATTGTTGGCTAAAACCCCTTAACAATTCTAAGGTGAAGGGTTGATAGTTGTGGCTTAGATGATGATGGATCGATCGTAAACAGATTGGACCCTGAGAGTTAGAGAGAATCGCCGACAACCTTAAACCACGGTCTGTACTTGAGCTTCCACGGCCGTGGAACTCAAGAACTACCCGTAATTTTGTGTTAGTTTACGAACCTGCTTTTACTTTAATCCAAAGTTAAAGATTTGCTTTAACTTAGTCTTGGCTTGCCTTTTCTAGGTGGTAGTGAAGCCTCAACAACCTCTAGCTCGATTGTGTGTGTCACAACCTTAATCGGTTAAGTTAGTCTTGATCCTTGGATTACAAGTTTGGGTATTTGACGTTAATTCTTACCTTTAGAACCTTTCTATATTGAAGCCTCAACAACCTTTATAGAGAGTGTCTTATAGGTGAGTCATATAGGGTTTTTGGAACTTCGCCGTACGATTACCTTACCTTAACATACCTTTGCATACCTTAACTCTGTCCTTATATCTTTAGTATATCTTGAATTGATTGCCACAGCTGGATTCCTGGATCTTTAGGATTGTTGTTTTCCCAATATATTTGCAAAGCTTACCTTTTATTGCTTGACAACTTTACAACTGAATTTGTTCCCCCCAAATCCATGTGTTCGATACTCTGGAATACTTGCTAATCTACGCCGATCCGTACACTGCGGGTTCGCTTGCTTTTATTCTAGTTTTATAAATTTAAAGCTTATTTGCACGCATGCTAAGTGGCGAACAAGTTTTTGGCACCGTTGCCGGGGATTTGGTCTAGGCCGAATTCGGTTGCCGGTTGTCAAGCTTGGGAGCTTGCTCTCGTTATTTGATATCTCTTTGAGTGCATGCGCAGGTCTAGGAACACCGAGGACCTCTTACCTCTTGATCAAGAGCTTGAGAGAACTTTAAGGCAAAAGCGAAAGGAAAAGAAAATGGCTGAAGAAAACGAACGTGATCTTCAATCAGAGTTAGCGGAGAAAGAAGCTCAACTCCAATGGAGTGAGAAGACTCGTAGAGAGGAAATGGATCGTCATCAATCTAAAGTTGATGATCTAACTGATGTTGTGTTCCAAATGAGGATGGAATTAAGCGACCTTAAGATGAAGAATAGCAGGAAATCCTCAAGAAGGTCATCAAGAACGGCTAGAAGTCATTCATCCGCCGGTGATAGTGACTCTTCCATGCCACCGCTAGAGGACATTGATCCAACGATCAATGTCAATCCATTCGTTCCACGGCCAGCTGCCAACCGACGTATTCCACCTAGGAATGCAAGGATCGAACGTGTAGATGATGAGCCAAGAACTCTTGGCCAAAGGATGGATCCAACGCAGCAACCACGCCGTTTAGGCGTGAATTTTGATGCTGATGATGCCGGGTTTAGCTTCAACCCGCAGGTTATTACTCTTGTTCGCCAAAACCAATTTGGCGGGACAAGCGCTGAATCTCCACACCAACACTTACAAAATTTTGAGTGTATGATGGAGACAATGAAGCCGAAGAATGCTACTACCAACAACTATAAGCTCAAGCCTTTCTTCTTCTCCTTGAAGGGGAAAGCATTGTCTTGGTACCAAGCTCTTCCTAGTGGGAAACTAGACACGTGGGAAGACCTTTCCGCGGAGTTCCTCACTAAGTTCTTTCCGCCATCCAAAACGGCGGAACTTAGAGGTAAGATTAATGCATTTTCCATGAGATCTAACGAAAGCTTGTTTCAATCTTGGGAAAGATTTCAGGATTTGCTCTTGGATTGCCCTCATCATGGCATATCCAAGCTTGCATTGTTGGAGATATACTATAAGGGGCTGGATATGAAGACACAATTCAAGCTCCAATCCCTCTCATGTGGTACATTCATGGACATGAGGGAAGATGACGCTTGGGACTTCATTGAGAAGCAAGCAAGAGTCATAGAGAAGTATTCCCACCGGAAAGTAGAAGGAAATCATGTGGAGCAAGGAGCAAAGCTCACACATGAAGCTCAAACTCAAATCTTTTCTCTCAACAATGAGATTAAAGAGTTGAAGGAGGCTATCAAGACCAACTTTCCAAAGTAACAAGGAAAGGATGTTGGCTACTTGGGCAACAACAACAATGGGGGAGAGAATACAAACCGCAACAACAACAATAACCGGAACAACAACCGGAACAATTGGAATGGCAACAACAACAACCGGAACAACAATTGGAACAACAATAGGGGTTCAAACAACAACAATTGGCGCTCCAATCAACAAAATTCCGGTAACTCTTATCCTTACAATTCGAATTCACTAACTCCACCTTCCTCTTCCTCTACTCCTTTGAAAAGCCAGGGGCAAACATCTAATGGAGGAAACACTTCGGGGAAGGAGAAGCCCGATCCATTGTTGGAAACGATTTTGGGAAAGCTTCAAGGTTTGGAGAACCGCATCATTAAGGTTGATGATCAAATTTCTAAGGTTGATAAAGCCCAAAAGGTTTTAGAAAACCAAATGTTCAGCCAAGCGGAGGAAGTTCCTAGGAATCAAGGGAAACTTCCAGGAAAAACGGAGGACAACCCAAAGGGAAGGGTGATGGCAATCACAACTAGGAGCGGAGTGACTACCACCGATCCGCAGCCCAAGTTTGTTGAAGTCTCCGTTGAGAAAGACAAAGAGAAGGGGAAGGAGAAGGAAGATGTCTACGTTCCTCCTCCGGCTTACAAACCTCCCCTACCATTCCCTCAATCTAGGGCAAGAGCGCGTCTAGATAAACAATTTGGTAAGTTTATAGAACTCATAAGCAAGTTGCATATTAATATACCTTTCATTGATGCTATTGTAGGTATGCCGGCTTATGGCAAGTTCTTAAAGGAAATCCTCTCTAACAAGAGAAAGCTAGAGGATTTTGGAGAGGTTAAGATGAGTTCAGATTCTTCGGATCTCATCAAGACCATGAAGGAGAAAATGCCCCCAAAGCTAAAGGATCCGGGGTCATTTTGTATTCCCATAGGAGTGGGAGATGTCACATATGATGCTTTATGTGACTTGGGAGCAAGTGTGAGCATCATACCACTTGCATTATGTAGGAAGATCGGTTTAGGCGACCCTAAACCGGTGAAGATGACGTTGTACATGGCGGATCGATCCATCACTCGCCCCGTCGGTATTGTAGAAGACGTCCCAGTCAAGCTAGGTAAATTCTTTGTTCCCATTGATTTTGTTGTGCTTGACATTCCTGCAGATAGTCTGGTCCCGATCATACTCGGACGACCGTTTCTTGCAACTTCCGGCTGCATAGTCGATTGCAAGAATGCTAGACTCGCCTTTGACATAGGAGAGGAGAAGGTAGAGTTCGTTCTTTCCACTCTAGTGAAGGAGCCAATCTTTGATGAGGATATATTCAATATCCAAGATGAAGAAGGGTTGTCTAGAGAGGAGGTAAGTGCTATTCTCTTCAAAGATCCTCTACAAAAGGTTATTACTATGAGTCTAATGGATGTAGGGGAAGAAGAGGAGTGCAATGAGGCAATTGAAGCCTTAGAAGCACAAGAAGGAGTGTGTGAAGTGGAATTTGAGATGCTCCATGACGAGGCAGAAAACGTGAGAATCCACGGCCATACACTATATTCCACGGCCGTGGATTTCATCAACCAAAGTGTGGCTCACTCCAGAGAGTTACACAGTCGTGGAGGAAGCAGAGCAACCGTATTTCCTTTCCACGCCCTAAACCACGGCCGTGGAGGATGCAGGGAAACCGTGATTCTGGGCGTGGAAGAGGGTGATCGTGCCTCTTCTTCAACTTCCCTTGATTCTTCTCCTACACCTTCTACTTCCTTAGATACTTCTAAGGAAGCATCGAAAGCTCCACAAGAGCCATTGGAAGCTCCGAAAGCAATGGAACTAAAGCCACTTCCTACTCATCTAAGGTACGCTTTTCTAGGACCTAATTCTACCTTTCCGGTTATTGTTAGTTCCGATCTAAGCATAGATGAACATAATGAGCTCATGGTTATCCTTAGGAAATATAGAAAAGCTTTAGGATATACTATTGAGGACTTAGTAGGAATAAAACCTTCCCTATGCATGCATAAAATATTAATGGAAGAGGACTTTAGGACTTCAAGACAACCTCAAAGGCGGTTAAATCCGACCATGAAGGAGGTTGTCAAGAAGGAAATTCTTAAACTTCTTGACGCAGGTATCATCTATCCTATCTCCGATAGCAAGTGGGTGAGTCCGGTTCAAGTAGTTCCGAAGAAGGGAGGAATGACGGTCATCACCAACAAGAATAGCGAACTCATTCCTACCCGAACTGTAACGGGATGGCGGATGTGCATAGACTATCGCAAGCTTAACAATGCGACGAGGAAGGATCACTTCCCATTGCCATTCATTGATCAAATGCTTGAAAGGTTAGCACAACATTCACATTTTTGCTACCTTGACGGTTATAGTGGTTTCTTTCAGATTCCGATACACCCGGATGATCAGGAGAAGACCACATTCACGTGCCCGTGGGGTACGTTCGCTTATAGGAGAATGCCGTTCGGGCTTTGCAACGCCCCAACCACCTTTCAAAGGTGCATGATGGCCATCTTCTCCGAATACATTAAGGAAATCATGGAGGTCTTCATGGATGACTTCTCCGTATACGGTTCCTCTTTTCACAATTGTCTTTCTAACCTTGCTCTTGTATTACAAAGGTGTGAAGACACTAACCTAGTTCTTAATTGGGAGAAGTGTCAATTCATGGTTAAGGAAGGAATTGTTTTAGGACACTTAATCTCTAGTAGAGGGATTGAGGTGGATAAGGCAAAAATAGAGACTATAGAAAAGCTTCCTCCCCCAACTTCGGTGAAAGGGATAAGAAGTTTCCTAGGACATACTGGATTCTATAGGCGCTTCATAAAGGATTTCTCTAAAATATCAAAACCTCTTACTAATCTATTGATGAAGGATGTGGTTTTTGAGTTTTTGCAGGAATGTTTGGATGCGTTTAACATGATCCGGGAAGCTCTAATTTCAGCACCTATAATCCAACCTCCGGATTGGAGCCTTCCCTTTGAGGTTATGTGCGATGCTAGTGACGTATCTATAGGAGCTGTTCTTGGACAGAGGAAAGAAAGGCGAACCCATGCCATATACTATGCTAGCAAGACGCTAGATGAAGCGCAGATCAACTACGCCACTACGGCAAAGGAATTTTTAGCCATTGTTTATGCTATTGACAAATTTCGCTCTTATCTTGTAGGTGCAAAGGTGATTGTCTACACGGATCATGTTGTGATCCATTACCTCCTTGCAAAGAAGGATGCGAAGCCAATGCTGATTAGATGGATTCTTCTCCTACAAGAATTCGATCTAGAGATCCGCGACAAGAAAGGTTCAGAAAATTCTGTCGCGGATCATTTGAGTCGCCTAACACATCTAGAGGACGACTTTTTACCTATAGATGACTCCTTCCCGGACGAACACCTACATATCATTGAGGAGTGCATCGATGTGATCTCCAAAGGTAACGAACCATGGTTTGCTGATTTTGTTAACTATTTGGTTTGTCAGGAGATACCGCCCGGATTATCCTACGCACAAAGAAAGAAGTTCTTTAAGGATGTCCGGGAATACTTTTGGAATGAACCTCTCCTCTTTAAGAGAGGTCCGTATGGCATCATTCGGCGATGTGTGCCGGAAGATGAGATGCAAAGTGTCATCCGCCATTGTCATTCACTACCATGTGGAGGACACGCTAGTTCGAACAAGACTAGCGCTAAGGTATTGCAATCTGGATTTTTTTGGCCTACTTTATTTAGAGATGTGCAATCCTTTGTTTCCTGTTGCGATGCTTGTCAAAGAACAGAAAATATCTCTAGGAGGAATGAGATGCCTCTCAATAACATCCAAGAGGTGGAGATTTTCGATGTTTGGGGAGTTGACTTTATGGGACCATTCCCATCCTCTTGTGGAAACCAATACATACTCTTGGCGGTGGATTACGTTTCTAGATGGGTGGAAGCAATTGCCTCTCCCACCAATGATGCCATGGTGGTGGTTAAGTTCTTTAACAAGACCATTGTTACGCTAAGGATGTGTAATGTGTGTACGCAATAAGCTTTAAATTTATACTCGTTATATTTATCCTAACTCCTAGCGAACCCGCAGTGTACGGGACGTTTGTAGTAGGGATAGTATTCCGAGGTCGAACACAAAGACTAAGGTGAGATTGATTCGATTAGTGATTAAGTTTAGTGAAGATCTAGGTGAAGAAAAGGAAAGGAAATAAAGAAATGAAAATCTAAATGTTTTTGGTGATTTTAGGTGATCGATCAAAGATCACAAATCATGCAAAATGAACAATTAACTATGCTAACAAATAAACACAAACAAACAAGCTAAACACGAGATATAGATCAAAGATGAGAAAGCGGATTCTAGGGGTTGGAAGTTCCGGTTATGACATAGAACTCAAGCTATCTAATCATTCCTTGGATTAACTATGACATGTTGGGAGTAAGTGTTTCTAGATTGGGATCAATCACCGGGTAGGTCTCATGGTCCACTAGTCCATCTCTAAGATCTCATCACCGGGTAAGTCTCTAAGAACCTAAGGGATGGAATTCTACACAAACCGGATTGTCACCTAGAGATCCAACCTATCCTTACCGGGTAAGTCTCGAAAGGGTTAGTCCTAAGCAACTATCCTAGCACACTTAGTCCAATGGCGGCTTATGAGGCTCACCACTACCTAGGGTTTGTCATCTTTGGAATCTAAGAGTAAGAATCACCGGCTAGGTCTCTTCTAACACTTAGTTGCTAACACTAGGTCACCCTAGGGTAGATTTAATTCAACAAACACTAGGGTTTCAACATTTTAACAAACTAAAGCTAGATCCATCAAACCAGGGAGAATCACGGTTTGTTCTATCAAGTCCACGGCCGTGGTTTGTCATGAACAAACCGTGGACTTCAACAGAGGCTACGTCCAAGTAAGTGACTCATCCAAGGGCAAATCTAAGTCCATCCTATCATAGCCCTAGCCATAACCATCCTTTCCTTACCCTAGAATCGCATCTATTTAGCCTACAACATTCATCATAGCAATCGAAATCATCAAACATAAAATCATGGCTTCCATTTGCAAGATAATGAAGAGAAAGAGATGAACAAGTGAAGTAAACAAAAACAAGCTGAAATTAAGATTAGAATGACTCACAACCCTTCTAAAGGAAGGTTTAAATGGTTCATACAACTCTAGAAATCGATTCCGAAATTCTTCACTACAAAAGCTATCAAGGTCTATCAATGGTGTGTTATTCTTCTTCTCCAATGAAGCTCTTCTCCAATGGTAGCTTCCTTCCACCTTCTCCTTCCAAGAATCTTCTTGTTGAGAGTATTGTTGTGTATGTAGAGTGATGGGAGAATCCCCAATTGAAAGATGCCTCCTCTCAGCCAATGCAGGACCACTTTTATTCTACAACTTTGCAAGAGCTGGCCAAGAGATCGTGGCACATCTGTCACAACCGCCTGGCAAGAACCACGGGTGGTTCCATGGCCGTGGACCTTCAGTGAACCGTGGTTTGGCGCTTCAGCTTTGCTTTTGATCATTAAGCTTCGATTTGGTGCATGGCTTGTGTTGGCAAGGTTCCATGAGTCCTCCTTAGCCTCTAGCTTGCATCCTAATGAGTCCGAGGGTGTGTCACCTTGATGAACAATCCTCAAACGTATCGATTTAGCTCCTAAATCTCCCAAAATACCTACAAAGCAATGCACAAGTCCGTGTAGACGTCTATCTCGATAAAATATGTGAATTGGGTGCAAACGTTGTGAACTAGTGCTAAACCATGCATGAACGAGTGAAAAATCTATCTAAATGTTCACCTAAACCTAAGTCATAAATCGTGTTATCAAAAATACCTCATACTTAAGGTTTGCTCGTCCCCGAGCAAATTCTCAACTATAGACTACAAGATAACATGATTTATATATGTAGAGAAATGGCAAAAATCTTTTTAGGTTTGTGCTTCTACTATTGGATCATCTTCATAGTCATGTTTCATGGCAATGGGTAAGCAATCATGCATCAAACAAGTGAAGGCATGGAAAGACGATTGTACTTAACTCGAAAGCATGCATGAAATGTGAACATGAAGAAGTCAAGATGATCAAGAGCATATCCAATCTAAATTACTAAGTCTTACAAACATGCAAATAGGTCATAAGGTCTTATGAAGTAAAAGGCCAAGAAACGTTGTGTTTAGGTGGGGATTTTTCTAGGCTATGTGATGCTAATCCGGGAATGGAACTAACTCCACAATTTTGTCCTCGATCAACTTCCCTCAAGTGTATATTTTCTCCATCTTTTCTTTCTTTTCTTTTTCCTTCATTTATTTTTGAGACAATGGCATTGGTGTACAAAAGCCGAAACCTTGGTGATTAGCCATCCTCGAGCTTTTTCTATTTTTCGAGGTGCATCCACACCGGGCACACATACCAAAGCTCGTTAGGAATATTGGTTTATTTGAATTTGGCAAGGCACCAACACCCGATCATGTGAAGTGTGCCGAGTTACTTGTCATTTAAACCAACATCCCCAAACCTATATTTTTGTCTACACTTTCACAACAATTTCAGCATTTTATTCATGACATTCTTTCATCAACATCTTCACCCCACACATGCTTTTCACACACATCAACACACTAACATGCTCCTATTCCTGGATGGGTCAAAAGAGGTCAAATTTATATCAATTGAGGTGCTCAAACATCATGATCAAGATGAGAAGTAGAGAAAGATGAATTGCCTCATTCATTCCTAGATGGTGTGCAAGAACTATCATGTAATTTCGACTTTCAATACTCAATCCATTCTAGTCAAACATCATGATCACAAATCATTCATAGAATTCAAGGGAAGTATTCCAAGTCCACATATGCATTCATCAATTTAACACATAAGGCCATTCATAGCCAATCCACAAGACAAGATTCATCATTAGGGTCATATCCAAGCCTAGAAAGCACAAAATTTTTTAAATTTTCTGATTTTTTGGATTTTTCGAAATGAGTATATACAATGTAAGACATGTGATAATATTAAACTACCCTAGATGCTAATCATGCAAAAGATCATGCAAACCCCACCCCATACTTAGAAACACATTGTCCCCAAGGTGTAATGAAGTAAAGAAGAGTGAAAGAAGGTTCTCACAATGTAAAAATGGTTTGCTATGGTATTTAGGATTCTCAAGTGGAATTGATGTTGGATGATCCTATCAACCATGGTAGAGAGCTCTAAGTATTCATCAAGGCGTCGGGACCCGCGCTAGGCACCGCTAGCCGTCCAAGTTCCGCGTCCGCTCCACCCATAATTGATGAGGGGTTCATCATCATCATTCACATGCCAAGCAAGGCTTCCAATGCTACCAAGACTTTAACATACACAAAGCACACAAAACACACACAAAAATAGAAAAATCTAAAACAAAAACAAAACGAGAAAGGGATAACGTTACCAATGGGTTGCCTCCCACCAAGCGCTTCTTTAAGGTCATTAGCTTGACCAAACTCGGGGGCGTCTACTCAAGGTGAAGTGGGGCAATCATATCCACCGGAGCTCCCGGGATATACTTCTTCAACCGGTGCCCATTCACCTTAAAGTTCCCACAACGCTCCCCTCCTATATCAATATATAGCTCCATGGGGAAAGATCTTCTTCACCACATATGGCCCGGTCCATCTCGATTTTAGATTTCCGGGGAAGAGCCGCAGCCTTGAGTTGAAGAGAAGGACAAGGTCGCCTTCACTCAACTCCTTCGGGATGAGGCGCTTGTCATGCCACCGTTTGGTTCTCTCCTTGTAGATCCGGGCATTCTCATAAGCATCCAACCGGATTTCCTCAAGAGCGTTTATATCAAGCAACCTCTTCTCTCCCGCTTCCTTGAGGTCAAAATTTAGACATTTAATGGCCCAATAAGCTCTATGCTCCATCTCTACCGGAAGGTGGCAAGACTTGCTATAGACCAACTTGTAAGGAGTGGTGCTAATTGGTGTCTTGAAAGCGGTCCTATATGCCCACAAGACATCATCGAGCTTCATAGCCCAATCCTTTCTTGTCCTAGAGACCGTCTTCTCAAGAATTCCCTTTATCTCCCGGTTGGAGATCTCCACTTGGCCACTAGTTTGGGGATGGTAAGGTGTTGCCACCTTATGAGTCACCCCATACTTAGCCAAAAGTGCCCCAAAGTTCCTATTGGTGAAGTGCTTCCCTCCATCACTTATGATCACCCTTGGTGTTCCAAACCTAGGGAAGATCACTTGGTTGAAGACCCGCACCACAACCTTGGCGTCATTTGTAGGAGAGGCGATTGCCTCCACCCATCTCGAAACATAATCCACCGCCAATAGGATGTAGAGGTTGTCACATGAAGAAGGGAATGGTCCCATGAAGTCCACACCCCACACATCAAATATCTCCACTTCTTGTATGTTGTTCAAGGGCATCTCATTCCTCCTTGAGATGTTGCCCGTCCTTTGACAAGCATCACAAGCTACCACAAAGCTTTGCACATCCTTGAACAAACTTGGCCAAAAGAAGCCCGATTACAACACTTTCGCGCACGTCTTGTGTGAGCTAGCATGCCCTCCACATGGCAAGGAATGACAATGGCGGATCACACTCTCCACCTCATCCTCCGGTATGCATCTTCTAAACATTCCATCCGGCCCTCTTTTGAACAAAAGCGGCTCACTCCAATAGTAGTGCCTCACATCCTTGAAGAACTTCTTCCTTTGGGCATATGTCAAACCGGGAGGCACTTCCTCACACACAAGATAGTTCACAATGTCGGCAAACCATGGCTCGCTTCCTCTAGACACTTGGAACAAGCATTCCTCCACCATTTGCAATTGCTCATCCCGGAATGTGTCATCAATCGGGATGTCATCTCTTTCAAGCTCTAATGGTGGGAGTCTACTAAGGTGATCTGCCACGGAGTTTTCGGATCCCTTTTTGTCCCGGATTTCCAAATCAAACTCTTAAAGAAGAAGGATCCACCGAATCAACCTTGGTTTGGCATCCTTCTTTGTAAGGAGGTAACGGAACGCAGCATGATCCGTATAAACTAAGACTTTCACTCCAACAAGATATCAGCGGAACTTCTCAAAAGCATACACCACCGCTAGCAACTCCTTCTCGGTGGTAGCATAATTGAGTTGGGCATCATCTAGCGTCTTGCTAGCATAATAAATGGCATGTGTTCGCCCATCTTTCCTTTGCCCCAAAACAGCCCCAACGGCTACATCACTTGCATCACACATGATCTCAAATGGTAGGCTCCAATCCGGAGGTTGCATGATAGGTGCGGAGATCAAAGCGTTCTTCAACCTATAAAAAGCTTCAAGGCATTCTTTGGAGAAGACAAATTCAACATCCTTCATTAGTATGTTAGTAAGAGGCTTAGAAATTTTAGAGAAGTCTTGAATAAACCTCCGGTAAAAACCGGCATGCCCTAAGAAACTCCTTACCCCCTTCACCGAGGTAGGTGGTGGCAACTTCTCTATCGTTTCAATCTTGGCCCTATCAACCTCAATGCCACGGTTAGACACCAAGTGTCCTAACACAATACCTTCACTTACCATGAAGTGGCATTTTTCCCAATTCAAGACAAGATTTGTCTCCTCACATCTTTGTAATACTAATGACAAGTTAGCTAAGCAATTATCAAAGGAAGAACCATAAACAGAGAAATCATCCATGAACACTTCCATGATATTTTCAATGTATTCCGAAAAGATAGCCATCATACACCTTTGGAAGGTGGCGGGTGCATTACACAACCCAAATGGCATTCTCCTATATGCAAAAGTACCCCATGGACATGTAAAGGTGGTTTTCTCTTGGTCATCGGGGTGGATAGGGATTTGGAAGAATCCACTATAGCCATCTAAATAGCAAAAATGAGAATGTTGAGCTAACCTCTCTAGCATTTGGTCAATGAAGGGGAGGGGGAAGTGATCTTTCCTAGAGGCCATGTTCAACTTCCTATAATCAATACACATCCTCCACCCCGTGACCGTCCTAGTTGGGATTAGTTCATTGTTCTCATTAGTCACTACGGTCATTCCACCCTTCTTAGGAACTACATGGATGGGACTAACCCACTTACTATCCGAGATAGGGTAGATTATTCCCGCATCTAGCAACTTAATGATTTCCTTTTTGACTACCTCTTTCATTATAGGATTCAATCTCCTTTGATGTTCAATAGAGGGTTTATGGTTATCTTCCATCAATATCTTATGCATGCATAAAGAAGGTTTTATGCCAACAAGGTCATCAATAGTATAGCCAATGGCTTTCCTATGCAATCTTAGTTCATGCAACAACTTAGCAAGTTGATTATCACTCAAGCATGCATTAACAATCACCGGATATGTTGAATTATCACCAAGAAAAGCATACTTCAAATGAGAGGGGAGGGGTTTAAGTTCAAGTTTAGGAGGACCTTTGTCGAGTGGAGACGATCTAAATAACGTTGGATGAGATGAATCCAAAGCAAATGAAGACCCTCCAAGGCTCCTTGAAGCTTGATCATCATCAAGAGCTGCTGCTGGGGAAACCACGGTTAACTCCACGGTTGGCTCCACTTCCACGGCCGTGGACCTTGCCAGGCTTGCTCTTCTGAGCTTTCCAGAGATTTCTACGGCCGTGGAACTCATTCCACGCCCGTGGAACTTACAGCTGTTTAACATGTCTTCGTGAACCTCAAATCCAACTCTTGTCTCCTTTTCTAGTGCTTCCAAGGCCTTGATTTCTTCATTGCAAGCCTCCTCAACACCTTCCTCCATCATACTTAAGGTAAGAACCTTCTCCAAGGGGTCCTTGATCAAGATCGAGCTCACAACTTCTCTAGATTCCTCTTGCTCGACTATGTTGAAGACATCCTCATCAAGGGTTGGCCCTTTCATCATTGTGGACAACTTGAACTTGATGTTCTCTTCTCTAATGTTGAAGGAGAGAGAGTCCCATTCTTGCAATCCACTAGGCATCCGGAGGTGGCTAGGAAGGGTCTTCCTAAGATGATGGGAACAGGATAGTCCGCCGGAATATCCAAGACAACAAAATCAATTGGCACATAAAATCCTCCTAGTTGCACCGGAATGTCTTCTAAGATCCCAATCGGGTGAGTGATAGAACGGTCCGCCATATAGAGGGTCATCTTGACCGGTTTCAGCTCTCCTAGCCCAACCTTGTTGCAAAGTGCAAGCGGTATGATGCTTACACTTGCTCCAAGATCACAAAGGGCCTCATACTTCACATCTCCCACTCCAATTGGGACACAAAAGGAACCCGGATCTCTTAGCTTGGGAGGCATCTCCTCCTTCATTGCTTGGATCAATTCCGAGGACCTCTTTGTCATTCTTATTTCCCCATACTCCTCCAACTTCCTTTTGTTGGAGAGTATCTCCTTCAAGAACTTGCCATATGCCGGCATTCCTGAAATAGCATCCATGAACGGAATATTAATATGCAATTTAGACATTAGTTCAAGGAATTTACCAAAGTGATTGTCCAAGCGAGCTCTTGCTCGTGATTGTGGGAACGGTAGTGGTGGTTTGTATGGAGACGGTGCCACATAAGTCGGCTTAACATCCTTGCTCTTGCCTCCATCCTTTTGCAATTTTTCCTCTTCCACCACTACTTGCTTCCCCTTAGCATTGTCCTTGGGCAAAGGATCTTTCATACTCAACCCACTCCTTGTTGTAATGGCCAACACTTGGCCTCTTGGGTTGTCTTCGGTCCTTCCGGGAAGCTTTCCCGGATCTCTATGGGCTTCACCCGCCTTTTGGAACACTTGTGCTTCCAACACCTTTTGAGCTTTAGAAATGGAAGTCACCGTGCTCTCAAGTCCACTCAACATTCCAAGAAATTGCTCAAACATCATTTCGGTTCTATCCTTTGGAGGTTGGGTAAATCCGGGTGGAGGTTCTTGTGAAGCTTTTGGAGTTGGAGTTGTGCTTGTGGAAGCGGGATGGTTCAATGCTCCATCCGGGTTAGAATAGGAAAACCCGGGATGGTTATGGTTGGGCCGGTAATTGTTGAATTGCCAGTTGTTGTTGAAGTTCCTTGGGCCTTGATAATTGTTGTAATTGCCCCTTCCCATGTAGTTCACATCTTCCTCCTTGGAAGATAAGTTAGCTTGCACTTGCACTTGAGGAGTTGCTTGGTTCTTCAAACTTGTAGCACACAACTCTCTCAAAGACTTCAATTCATTGTTGATGGTGTCAAGCTTGAAATTGCTCTTGGTGACTTCACTCACCTCATATGCTCCCGCCTTTCTCCCTTCACTCTTCCTATGGGAGTATTTCTCAATCACTAGAGCTTGTTTCTCCACAAACTCCCAAGCATCATCTACGTTTTTCTCCATGAAAGTCCCACCGGAAAGATATTGAAGCTTGAATTGGCTATCTTCATCAAGTCCTTTGAAGTAGATCTCCAATAGCTCAATTTTTGGTATACCATGGTGGACAATCTAGGAGAAGATCTTTGAACCTCTCCCAAGACTTGAATAAACTGATAACACGATTTATAGCATAGTTTTAAGCGTACATTTAGATAGGATTCTCGCTCAATCATGCATTATCTAGCACTGGTCCAATACGTTTTGCACTCAAAACATATATTTTGTCGAGATAGACGTCTACACGGACTTGTGTGCGTTTTGTAGGTATTTCGGGAAGTTTCGAGCTAAAACGATGCGTTTAAGGGTCGCTCATTCAGAGGACACGTTTCCAAACTCATGGGAACGCAAGCCAAGGGTTGAGGAGACTCAAGGAACCCTTCCTACACAAGCCATGCACCAAAACCACAGCCTAATTGTCCAAAGCAAAGTTTCTGCACAGAATCACGGTTCTCTGAAGAACCACGGCCGTGGAAATGACCGTGGATTTTGCCAGATTCTCGTGACAGCTGTGCCACGACTCTCATGGCCAGCACATGAAGAATTGGTTATAAAAAGTGGTCCATGATGGTTGTTTGAGGCAGCTGGGAATTGGGGGTAGTTTGGAAGCAGCTCATACATTCTCTATGTTCTTTAACAAAATATATTCCAAGAAGAAGAAAGAATTTTTTCTAGGAAGGAAAGTGCAAAAAGAAGAAGGAAGAAGCCATTGAAGAGGAGAAGAGAAGACACACTTAGCTCTTGTATTTTCGGATTTATTTCTAGAGATTTATGAACTCTTGAACCTTCCTTTGGAAGGGTTGTAAGTCGTTCTAATTTCATCTTCAGATTTGGATTGTGTTTAAAGTTCATTTGTTCATCTTCTTTCTCTCATTTTCTTGCAATGGAGGTTATGAATCTATGTTTGTTTGCTTTGATTCCTATCATGAATGTTGTAGGCTAGATTGATGTGATTCTAGGGTAAGGAAAGGATGGTTGTGGCTAGAACTATGATAGGACAGACTTAATTTTACCTTTGGATGATTCTTGCTTATGAACGTAGCTACTGTTAGAAATCACGGGTAGTCCTTGAAGAACCACGGCCGTGGTTTCTGTAGAACAAACCGTGATTCTTCCTGGATCGAAGAATTTTACCTTAGATCCATAAAATTGTTGAAACCCTAAGTCCTTGATGAGTTTAACCTACCCTAGGGTATCCTAGTGTAGCGACTAAGTGTTAGGAGAGACCTACCCGGTAATCCTTGCCCTTAGAATCTAAAATAGCAAAACCTTAGGTAATGGTGAGCCTAATAACCCGCCATTGGATTAAATGTGCTAGGTTAGTTGATTAGGACTTCCCTCTCCAAGACTTACCCGGTAAGGATAGGTTAGATCCCTAATCAAACAATCCGGTTTGTGTTAAATTCCTATCCTTAGGTTCTTAGAGACTTAACCGGTAATGAGACCTTAGGTGTGGACTAGTTGGATCATGAGACTTACCCGGTAATTGATCCCATTTTAGGAACACTTAATCCCAACATATCATAATCAATCCAAAGAATGAGTAGATAACTTGAGTTTTATGCCATAACCGGAATTTCAACCCCTAGAATCCGTCTTTCCTTTCTCTTGATCAATATCTTGTTTGATTTGTTTGTGCTAATCTTCCGATTTAGTTTGATTAATTGATTGCTTGCATTTGATCTTTGATGTGATCACTTAAAAACAACCAAAACAATTGAGATTCTCTTCCTTTATTTTCTCCTTTCCTTTAGACTTAGGTCTTGCTAAATTCAATCACAACTTAATTCGATTTCACCTTAGTCTTTGTGTTCGACCTTGGAATACTTATCTTGCTACATACGTCCCGTACACTGCGGGTGCGCTAGAAGTAGGATAATTATAACGAGTATAAATTTAAGGCTTATTGCGTGCACACTTTTAAGCGTAACATAAACTCTCTCTATCCTTCATTACGAAGGCATTGATCTTCCCTCTTAATTCGGTAGTCTTGGAAGGTGGGAAGAACTTAGTCAAAAACTCGGTTGTCATTTCCTCCCAAGTACTAACTCGCCCTTGTGGAATAGATTGATACCAAGCCAAGGCTTTATCCTTAAGAGAGAAGGAGAAAGCCCTAAGCTTATGGTTGTTGCTCTCCAATCTTGGCGGTCTAAGAGTCTCCATCAAAATCTCATAGTTCATCAAGTGTTGATGAGGAGACTCTCCTTCCATCCCTCCAAATTGATTATGCCGGATCATTTGTAGAACTTGAGGGCGGAGCTCGTAGTTGTGGGTTGCGGGATCTCCTAAGTTCACACCCGGATGGTGCGCTCTTTGTGCCGGATCCATACGTCTCCCTAATGTTTGTGGCTCTTCAATAGCAATGGGGACAACCCTAACATTCGCCGCCGGCTGCGGTTGTGGTGGTGGAGGAGGTGGAGGTTGTTGACGATTAAGCTCTCCTTGTACAAGGGCTTGCCTAATCTCATCAATCTCCCTCCTAGTTGCTTCTTGCCTCTCATTAGCAAGTCTCCTTTCTTCCTCCAAGAGCTCATCTCTTAGCCTAATTTGCTCTAAAGCTTCATCCAACTCAGCTTGGAGATCTCTTCCGGCCATCTCTTTTCCCTTTTTAATGCTCTTGGATCTAGATCTAAGGGTTTTCTCCGGTTCGGTATCGAATGGAGCTAAATCCTTGCCACGAGATCTTCGCATACACCTAAAGAGTAAGAGACGCCCTGAAAAGCAAAGACACAAACCAAAGAGAGATCAAAAGCAACAAGAAAGATCTACACTATAAACAATCACAAAATAGACTCAATCTAGACCTAGTCCCCGGCAACGGCGCCAAAAACTTGTTACGCTAAGGATGTGTAATGTGTGTATGCAATAAGCTTTAAATTTATACTCGTTATATTTATCCTAACTCCTAGCGAACCCGCAGTGTACGGGATGTTTGTAGTAGGGATAGTATTCCGAGGTCGAACACAAAGACTAAGGTAAGATTGATTCGATTAGTGATTAAGTTTAGTGAAGATCTAGGTGAAGAAAAGGAAAGGAAATAAAGAAATGAAAATCTAAATGTTTTTGGTGGGTTTAGGTGATCGATCAAAGATCACAAATCATGCAAAATGAACAATTAACTATGCTAACAAATCAACACAAACAAACAAGCTAAACACGAGATATAGATCAAAGATGAGAAAGCGGATTCTAGGGGTTGGAAGTTCCGGTTATTGCATAGAACTCAAGCTATCTAATCATTCCTTGGTGTTACGTTCAGGATGTGATACGCAATGGGTTTTAAATTTATATTCTCGTTATATTTATCCTAACTCCTAGCGAACCCGCAGTGTACGGGACGTTTGTAGTAGGGATAATATTCCGAGGTCGAACACAAAGACTAAGGTGAGATTGATTCAATTTATGATTAAGTCTAGTGAAGATCTAGGTTAAGACAAGAGAAAGAAATAAAGAAATGAAAATCTCAATTGTTTTTGGTTGGTTTTTCGGTGATCAATCAAAGATCACAAATCATGCGAAATGTAATAATCAACTAAGCTAACTAATCAATGCAAATAAACAAGCTAAAAACGAGATATAGATCAAAGATAGAAAAGCAGATTCTAGGGATTGGAAGTTCCGGTTATGGCATAAGACTCAAGCTATCTATTCATTCCTTGGATTAACTATGATATGTTGGGATTAAGTGTTTCTAGATTGAGATCAATCACCGGGTAGGTCTCATGGTCCACTAATCCGTCCCCAAGGCCTCATCACCGGGTAAGTCTCTAAGAACCTAAGGGATGAAATTCTACACAAATCGGATTGTCACTTAGGAACCTAACCTATCCTTACCGGGTAAGTCTCGAAAGGGTTAGTCCTAGACAACTATCCTAGCACACTTAGTCCAATGGCGGCTTATGAGGCTCACCACTACCTAAGGTTTGTCATCTTCGAAATCTAAGAGTAGAATCACCGGGGAAGTCTCTTCTAACACTTAGTTGCTAACACTAGGTCACCCTAGGGTAGATTTAACTCAACAAATACTTAGGATTTCAACATTCTAACAATCTAAAGCTAGATCCATCAAACAAGGGGGAATCACGGGCTGTTCTAAACCTTCCACGGCCGTGGAAAGGCAAGAACAAACCGTGGACTCCAACAGAAGCTACGTCCAAGCAAGAGAGTCATCCAAGGCTAATCTAAGTCCATCCTATCATAATCCTAGCCATAACCATTCCTTCCTTACCCTAGAATCACATCTATTTAGCCTATATCATTCATCATAGCAATCAAAATCATCAAACATAAAATCATGACTTCCATTTGCAAGAAAATGAAGAGAGAGAGATGAACAAGAGAAGTAACAAAACCAAGCTGAAAATATGGAATTAGAATGACTCACAACCCTTCTTAAAGAAGGTTCAAATGTTCATACAACTCTAGAAATCGATTCCGAAATTCTTCTCTACAAAGCTATCAAGATCTATCAATGGTGTGTTCTTCTTCTTCTCCAATCAAGCTCTTCTCCAGTAGTAGCTTCCTTCTACCTCCTTCTTCCAAAGAATCTTCTTGTTGAGAGAATATTTTGATTGGATGATAGTGGATAATGGAGAGCTGCTCCAAGATGCTTCTCCCAGCCAATGCAGGACCACTTTTTATACTACAACTTTGCAAGAGCTGGCCAAGAGATCGTGGCACAGCTGTCACGAAAACCTGGCAAAATCCACGGTCAGAATCACGGCCGTGATCTGTCAGTGAACCGTGATTTTGTGCTCAGCTTTGCCTTTGATCATTTAAGCTTCGATTTGGTGCATGGCTTGTGTTGGCAAGGTTCCATGAGTCCTCCCTAGCCTTTAGCTTGCATCCTAATGAGTCCGAGGGTGTGTCATCTTGATGAACAATCCTCAAACGTATCGTTTTAGCTCCTAAATCTCCCAAAATACCTACAAAGCAATGCACAAGTCCGTGTAGACATCTATCTCGACAAAATACGTGAATTGAGTGCAAACGTCGTGAACTAGTGCTAAACCATGCATGAATGAGCGAGAAATCTATCTAAATGATTACCTAAACTTAAGTCATAAATCGTGTTATCAAAAATACCCCATACTTAAGGTTTCCTCGTCCCCGAGCAAATTCTCAACTATAGACTACAAGATAACATGATTTATGTATGTAGAAAAATGGCGAAATCTTTTTGGGTTTGTGCTTCTACTATTGGATCACCTTCAAAGTCATGTTTCATGGCAAAGGATAAGCAATCATGCATCAAACAAGTGAAGGCATGGAAAGACAATTGCACTTAACTCGAAAGTAAGCATGAAATGTAAAGATGAAGAAGTCAAGAAGATCAAGAGTACATCCAATCTAAATCACTATGTTTTACGAACATGCAAATAGGTCATAAGATCTTGTGAAATAAAAGGCCAAGAAATGTAGTGACTAGGTGGGGATTTTCTACGTTATGTGATGCTAATCCGGGAATGGAACTAACTCCACAATCTTGTCCTCGATCAACTTCCCTCAAGTGTATATTTTTCTCTATCTTTTCTTTTCTTTCCTTTCTTTGACTTATTTTTGAGACAATGGCATTGGTGTACAAAAGCCAAAACCTTGGTGATTAGCCATCCTCGGGCTTTTTCTATTTTTCGAGGTGCATCCACACTGGGCACACATACCAAAGCTCGTTAGGACTATTGGTTTATTTGACTTTGGCAAGGCACCAACACCCGATTATGTGAAGTGTACCGAGTTACTTGTCATTTAAACCAACGTCCCCAAACCTATATTTTTGGCTACACTTTCGCAACAAATTCAGCATTTTATTCATGACACTCTTTCATCAACATCTTCACCCCACACTTGCTTTTTACACACATCAACACACTAACATGCTCCTATTCCCGGATGGGTCAAAAGAGGTCAAATTTATCTCAATTGAGGTGCTCAAACAATCATGATCAAGATGAGAAGTAGAGAAAGATGAATTGCCTCATTCATTCCTAGATGGTATGCAAGAACTATCATGTAATTTCGACCTTCAATACTCAATCCATTCTAGGCAAACATCATGATCACAATCATTCATTGAATTCAAGAGAAGTACTTTAAGTCCACATATGCATTCATCAATTTAACACATAAGGTCATCCATAGCCAATCCACAAGACAAGATTCATCATTAGGGTCATATCCAAGCCTAGACAGCACAAATTTTTTTTTAAATTTTCTGATTTTTATGGGATTTTCGAAATGAATATATACCATGCAAGACATGTACAAATATTAAACTAACCTAGATGCTAATCATGCAAAAGATCATGCAAACCCCACCCCATACTTAGAAACACATTGTCCCCAATGTGTAAATAAAGTAAAGAAGAGTGAAAGAAGGTTCTCACAATGTAAAAATGGTTTGCTATGGTATTTGGGATTTCTCAAGTGAATTGATAGTGGATGATCCTATCAACAACGGTAGAGAGCTCTAAGTGTTCATCAAGGCGTCGGGACCCGCGCTAGGCACCGCTAGCCGTCCAAGTTCCGCGTCCGCTCCACCCATAATTGATGAGGGGTTCATCATCATCATTCTCATGCCAAGCAAGGCTTCCAATGCCACTAATGTTCTAACACAGACAAGGCACACAAAACACACACAAAAATAGAAAAATCAAAAACAAAGACAAAACGAAAAAGGAGAAACGTTACCAATGGGTTGCCTCCCACCAAGCGCTCTTTTAAGGTCATTAGCTTGACCAAATTCGGGGCGTCTACTCAAGGTAAAGTGGGGCAATCATGTCCACCGGAACTCCCAGGATATACTTCTTCAACCGGTGCCCATTCACCTTAAAGTTTTCACAATGCTCCCCTCCTATCTCAATAGCTCCATGGGGAAAGATCTTCTTCACCACATATGGCCCGGTCCATCTTGATTTGAGCTTTCCGGGAAAGAGCCGCAACCTTGAGTTGAAGAGAAGGACAAGGTCTCCTTCACTCAACTCCTTGGGGATGATCCTCTTGTCATGCCACCGCTTGGTCCTCTCCTTGTAGATCCGGGCATTCTCGTATGCATCCAACCGGATCTCCTCAAGGGCGTTCATATCAAGCAACCTCTTCTCTCCTGCCTCTTTGAGGTCAAAATTTAGCCACTTCATAGCCCAATCCTTTCTAGTTCTAGATACCGTCTTCTCGAGAATGGCCTTTATCTCCCGGTTGGAGATCTCCACTTGGCCACTAGTTTGGGGATGGTAAGGTGTTGCCACCCTATGAGTCACCCCATACTTAGCCAAAAGTGACCCAAAATTCCTATTGGTGAAGTGCTTCCCTCCATAACTTATGATCACCCTTGGTGTTCCAAACCTAGGAAATATCACTCGGTTGAAGAACCGCACTACAACCTTGGCGTCATTTGTAGGAGAAGCGATTGCCTCCACCCATCTTGATACATAATCAACCGCCAATAGGATGTAGAGGTTGCCGCATGAAGAAGGGAATGGTCCCATGAAGTCCACACCCCACACATCAAATATTTCCACTTCTTGAATGTTGTTCAGGGGCATCTCATTTCTCCTTGAGATGTTGCCCGTTCTTTGGCAAGCATCACAAGCTACCACAAAGCTTTGCACATCCTTGAACAAACTTGGCCAAAAGAAGCCCGATTACAACACCTTCGCACATGTCTTGTGGGAGCTAGCATGCCCTCCACATGGCAAGGAATGACAATGGCGGATCACACTCTCCACCTCATCCTCCGGTATGCACCTTCTAAACATCCCATCCGGCCCTCTCTTGAACAAAAGTGGCTCGCTCCAATAGTAATGCCTCACATCCTTGAAGAACTTCTTCCTTTGGTCATATGTCAAACCGGGAGGCACTTCCTCACACACTAAGTAGTTCACAATGTCGGCAAACCATGGCTCACTTCCTCTAGACACTTGGAACAAGCATTCCTCCACCATTTGCAATTGCTCATCCCGGAATGAATCATCAATCGGGATGTCATTTCTTTCAAGCTCCAATGGTGGGAGTCTACTAAGGTGATCCGCCACGGAGTTCTCGGATCCCTTCTTGTCCCGGATTTCCAAATCAAACTCTTGAAGAAGAAGGATCCACCGAATCAACCTAGGTTTGGCATCCTTCTTGGTAAGTAGATAACGGATCGCAACATGATCCGTATAAACTATGACCTTTGCTCCAACAAGATATGAGCGGAACTTCTCAAATGCATACACAACCGCTAGCAACTCCTTCTCGGTGGTAGCATAATTGAGTTGGGTATCATCTAGCATCTTGCTAGCATAATAAATGGCATGAGTGCGCCCTTCTTTCCTTTGCCCCAAAACAGCCCCAACGGCTACATCGCTTGCATCACACATGATCTCAAATGGCAAACTCCAATCCGGAGGTTGCATGATAGGTGCGGAGATCAAGGCGTTCTTTAACCTACAAAAAGCCTCAAGACAATCTTTAGAAAAGACAAAATCAACATCCTTCATTAGTAGGTTAGTGAGAGGCTTAGAAATTTAAGAGAAGTCTTGAATAAACCTTCGGTAAAAACCGGCATGCCCTAAGAAACTCCTTACCCCTTTCACCGAGGTAGGTGGTTGCAATTTCTCTATCGTTTCAATCTTGGCCCTATCAACCTCAATGCCACGGTTAGACACCAAGTGTCCTAACACAATACCTTCACTTACCATGAAGTGGCATTTTCCCCAATTTAAGAAAAGATTTGTCTCCTCACATCTTTGCAATACTAATGACAAGTTAGCCAAGCAATTATCAAAGGAAGAACCATAAACAGAGAAATCATCCATGAACACTTCCATGATATTTTCAATGTATTCCGAAAAGATAGCCATCATACACCTCTGGAAGGTGGCGGGTGCATTACACAACCCAAATGGCATTCTCCTATATGCAAAAGTTCCCCATGGACATGTGAAGGTGGTTTTCTCTTGGTCATCGGGGTGGATAGGGATTTGGAAGAATCCACTATAGCCATCTAAGTAGCAAAAATGAGAATGTTGAGCTAACCTCTCTAGCATTTGGTCAATGAAGGGGAGGGGGAAGTGATCTTTCCTAGAGGCCATGTTCAACTTCCTATAATCAATACACATCCTCCACCCCGTAACCGTCCTAGTTGGGATTAGTTCGTTGTTCTCATTAGTCACTACGGTCATTCTACCCTTCTTAGGAACTACATGGATGGGACTAACCCACTTACTATCCGAGATAGGGTAGATTATTCCCGCATCTAGCAACTTAATGATTTCCTTTTTGACTACCTCTTTCATTATAGGATTCAATCTCCTTTGATGTTCAATAGAGGGTTTGTGGTTATCTTCCATCAATATTTTATGGATGCACAAAGAAGGCTTAATGCCAACAAAATCATCAATAGTATAGCCAATGGCTTTCCTATGCAATCTTAGCTCATGCAACAACTTAGCAAGTTCATCATCACTCAAGCATGCATTCACAATCACCGGATATGTAGAATTATCACCAAGGAAAGCATACTTCAAATGAGAGGGGATGGGTTTGAGTTCGAGTTTAGGAGGACCTTTATCGACTGTAGATGATCCAAATAAGGTTGGATGAGATGAATCCAAAGCAAATGAAGACCCTCCAAGGCTCCTAGAAGCTTGATCATCATCAAGGGCTGATCCAGGGGAAACCATGGCCAACTCCACGGTTTGCTCCAAGTCCACGGCCGTGGACCTTGCCTGGCTCATTTGTTGTGGCTTTACTGAGAGTTTGACGGCCGTAGAACCACTTCCATGCCCGTGGAACTTCCAGTTGTTCAGCTCGTCTTTGTGGCCTTCATCTTGAGCACTTGTCTCCTCTTCTAATGCTTCTAAGGCCTTGATCTCTTCATTGCAAGCCTCCTCAACACCATCCTCCATCATACTTAAGGTAAGAACCTTCTCCAAGGGATCCTTGATCAAGATCGAGCTCACAACTTCTCTTGATTCTTCTTGCTCGACTATGTTGAAGACATCCTCACCAAGGGTTGGCCCTTTCATCATTGTGGACAACTTGAACTTGATGTTCTCTTCTCCAATGTTGAAAGAGAGAGTCCCATTCTTGCAATCCACTAGGCACCCGGAAGTGGCTAGGAAAGGTCTTCCTAAGATGATGGGAACCGGATAGTCCGCCGGAATATCCAAGACTACAAAATCAATTGGCACATAGAATCCTCCTAGTTGCACCAGAATGTTTTCCAAGATCCCAACCGGGTGAGTGATAGAACGGTCCGCCATATAGAGGGTCATCTTGACCGGTTTTGGCTCTCCTAGCCCTACCTTGTTGCAAAGTGCAAGCGGTATGATGCTTACACTTGCTCCAAGATCACAAAGTGCTTCATACTTCACATCTCCCACTCCAATTGGGACACAAAAGGAACCCGGATCTCTTAGCTTGGGAGGCATCTCCTCCTTCATCATTTGGATCAATTCCGAGAATCTCTTGGTCATTCTTATCTCCCCATACTCCTCCAACTTCCTCTTGTTGGAGAGTATCTCTTTCAAGAACTTGCCATATGCCGGCATTCCTAAAATAGCATCCATGAACGGTATGTTAATATGCAATTTAGACATTAGTTCAAGGAATTTACCAAAGTGATTGTCCAAATGAGCTCTTGCTCGTGATTGAGGGAACGGTAGTGGTGGCTTGTATGGAGGCGGTGCCACATATGTTGGCTCAACATCCTTGCTCTTGCCTCCAGCTTCTTGCAAAGTCTCTTCCTCTATCACCACTTGCTTCCCTTTAGCATTCTCCTTGGGCAAAGGATCTTTCATGCTCAACCCACTCCTTGTAGTGATAGCCAACACTTGGCCTCTTGGGTTATCTTCGGTCCTTCCGGGAAGCTTTCCCGGATCTCTATGGGCTTCACCCGTTTTTTGGAACACTTGTGCTTCCAAAACCTTTTGAGCCTTAGAAATTGAAGTCACGGTGCTCTCAAGACCACTCAACCTTACTAGCAATTGCTCAAACATTATTTCGGTCCTATCCTTTGGAGGTTGAGTAAATCCGGGTGGAGGTTCTTGAGAAGCTCTTGGTGGTGTAGTTGTGCTTGTGGAAGCGGGAGGGTTCAAGGCTCCTTCCGGGTTAGAGTAGGAAAACCCGGGATGGTTGTGGTTAGGCCGGTAATTGTTGAATTGCCGGTTGTTGTTGAAGTTCCTTGGGCTTTGATAGTTGTTGTAATTGCCCCTTCCCATGTAATTCACATCCTCCTCCTTGGAAGGTAAGTTAGCTTGTGGAAGCACTTGAGGAGTCGCTTGATTCTTCAAAGTTGTAGCACACAACTCTCTCAAAGACTTCAATTCATTGTTGAAGGTGTCAAGCTTGAAATTGCTCATGGTGACTTCACTCACCTCATATGCTCCCGCCTTTCTCCCTTCACTCTTCCTATGGGAGTATTTCTCAATCACTAGAGCTTGCTTCTCCACAAACTCCCAAGCTTCATCTACATGCTTCTCCATGAAAGTCCCACCGGAAAGAGATTGGAGCTTGAATTGGCTATCTTCATCAAGTCCTTTGAAGTAGATCTCCAATAGCTCAATTTTCGGTATGCCATGGTGTGGACAATCTAGGAGAAGATCTTTGAACCTCTCCCAAGACTTGAATAAACTCTCTCTATCCTTCATCACGAAGGCATTGATCTTCCCTCTTAATTCGGTAGTCTTGGAAGGTGGGAAGAACTTAGTCAAAAACTCGGTTGCCATCTCCTCCCAAGTACCAACTCGCCCTTGTGGAATAGATTGATACCAAGCCAAGGCTTTATCCTTAAGAGAGAAGGAAAAAGCCCTAAGCTTATGGTTGTTTCTCTCCAATCTTGGCGGTCTAAGAGTCTCCATCAAGATCTCATAATTCATCAAGTGTTGATGAGGAGACTCTCCTTCCATCCCTTCAAATTGATTATGCCGGATCATTTGTAGAACTTGAGGGCGGAGTTCGTAATCATGGGCTGCGGGATCTCCTAAGTTCACACCCGGACGGTGTGCTCTTTGTGCCGGATCCATACGTTGCCCCAACGTTTGTGGCTCTTCCATAGCAATGGGCACAACCCTAATATTCACCGCCGGCTGCGGTTGTGGTGGAGGTGGAGGAGGTTGTTGACGGTTAAGCTCTCTTTGCACAAGAGCTTGCCTAATCTCCTCAATCTCCCTCCTAGTTGCCTCTTGCCTCTCATTGGCAAGTCTCCTTTCATTCTCCAAGGCTTCATCCCTTATCCTAATTTGCTCTAAAGCCTCATCCAATTCAGCTTGGAGATCTCTTCCGGCCATCTCTTTTCCCTTTTTTAATGCTCTTGGATCTAGATCTAAGGGTTTTCTCCGGTTCGGGATCGAATGGAGCTAAATCCTTGCCACGAGATCTTCGCATACACCTAAAGAGTGAGATGTCCTGAAAAGCAAAGACACAAACCAAAAAGATATCAAAAGCAACAAGAAAGATCTACACTAATAAACAATCACAAAATAGACTCAATCTAGACCTAGTCCCCGGCAACGGCGCCAAAAACTTGTTACGCTCAGGATGTGATACGCAATGGGTTTTAAATTTATATTCTCGTTATATTTATCCTAACTCCTAGCGAACCCGCAGTGTACGGGATGTTTGCAGTAGGGATAGTATTCCGAGGTCGAACACAAAGACTAAGGTGAGATTGATTCAATTTATGATTAAGTCTAGTGAAGATCTAGTTTAAGACAAGAGAAAGAAATAAAGAAATGAAAATCTCAATTGTTTTTGGTTGGTTTTTCGGTGATCAATCAAAGATCACAAATCATGCGAAATGTAATAATCAACTAAGCTAACTAATCAATGCAAATAAACAAGCTAAAAACGAGATATAGATCAAAGATAGAAAAGCGGATTCTAGGGGTTGGAAGTTCCGGTTATGGCATAAGACTCAAGCTATCTATTCATTCCTTGGATTAACTATGATATGTTTGGCTTAAGTGTTTCTAGATTGGGATCAATCACCGGGTAGGTCTCATGGTCCACTAATCCGTCCCCAAGGCCTCATCACCGGGTAAGTCTCTAAGAACCTAAGGGATGAAATTCTACACAAACCGGATTGTCACTTAGGAACCTAACCTATCCTTACCGGGTAAGTCTCGAAAGGGTTAGTCCTAGACAACTATCCTAGCACACTTAGTCCAATGGCGGCTTATGAGGCTCACCACTACCTAAGGTTTGTCATCTTTGAAATCTAAGAGTAGAATCACCGGGGAAGTCTCTTCTAACACTTAGTTGCTAACACTAGGTCACCCTAGGGTAGATTTAACTCAACAAACACTTAGGATTTCAACATTCTAACAATCTAAAGCTAGATCCATCAAACAAGGGGGAATCACGGGCTGTTCTAAACCTTCCACGGCCGTGGAAAGGCAAGAACAAACCGTGGACTCCAACAGAAGCTACGTCCAAGCAAGAGAGTCATCCAAGGCTAATTTAAGTCCATCCTATCATAATCCTAGCCATAACCATTCCTTCCTTACCCTAGAATCACATCTATTTAGCCTATAGCAATTATCATAGCAATCAAAATCATCAAACATAAAATCATTACTTCCATTTGCAAGAAAATGAAGAGAAAGAGATGAACAAGAGAAGTAACAAAACCAAGCTGAAAATATGGAATTAGAATGACTCACAACCCTTCTTAAAGAAGGTTCAAATGTTCATACAACTCTAGAAATCGAGTCCGAAATTCTTCTCTACAAAGCTATCAAGATCTATCAATGGTGTGTTCTTCTTCTTCTCCAATCAAGCTCTTCTCCAATGGTAGCTTCCTTCTACCTCCTTCTTCCAAAGAATCTTCTTGTTGAGAGAATATTTTGATCGGATGATAGTGGATAATGGAGAGCTGCTCCAAGATGCTTCTCCCAGCCCATGCAGGACCACTTTTATACTACAACTTTGCAAGAGCTGGCTAAGAGATCGTGACACAGCTGTCACGAAAACCTGGCAAAATCCACGGTCAGAATCACGGCCGTGATGTGTCAGTGAACCGTGATTTTGTGCTCAGCTTTGCCTTTGATCATTTAAGCTTCGATTTGGTGCATGGCTTGTGTTGGCAAGGTTCCATGAGTCCTCCCTAGCCTTTAGCTTGCATCCTAATGAGTCCGAGGGTGTGTCATCTTGATGAACGATCCTCAAACGTATCGGTTTATCTCCTAAATCTCCCAAAATACCTACAAAGAAATGCACAAGTCCGTGTAGACATCTATCTCGACAAAATACGTGAATTGAGTGCAAACGTCGTGAACTAGTGCTAAACCATGCATGAATGAGCGAGAAATCTATCTAAATGATTACCTAAACCTAAGTCATAAATCGTGTTATCAAAAATACCCCATACTTAAGGTTTGCTCGTCCCCGAGCAAATTCTCAACTATAGACTACAAGATAACATGATTTATGTATGCAGAAAAATGGCGAAATCTCTTTGGGTTTGTGCTTCTACTATTGGATCACCTTCAAAGTCATGTTTCATGGCAAAGGATAAGCAATCATGCATCAAACAAGTGAAGGCATGGAAAGACAATTGCACTTAACTCGAAAGTAAGCATGAAATGTAAAGATGAAGAAGTCAAGAAGATCAAGAGTACATCCAATCTAAATCACTAAGTTTTACGAACATGCAAATAGGTCATAAGATCTTGTGAAATAAAAGGCCAAGAAATGTAGTGACTAGGTGGGGATTTTCTACGTTATGTGATGCTAATCCGGGAATGGAACTAACTCCACAATCTTGTCCTCGATCAACTTCCCTCAAGTGTATATTTTTCTCTATCTTTTCTTTTCTTTCCTTTCTTTGACTTATTTTTGAGACAATGGCATTGGTGTACAAAAGCCGAAACCTTGGTGATTAGCCATCCTCGGGCTTTTTCTATTTTTCGAGGTGCATCCACACTGGGCACACATACCAAAGCTCGTTAGGACTATTGGTTTATTTGACTTTGACAAGGCACCAACACCCGATTATGTGAAGTGTACCGAGTTACTTGTCATTTAAACCAACGTCCCCAAACCTATATTTTTGGCTACACTTTCACAACAAATTCAGCATTTTATTCATGACACTCTTTCATCAACATCTTCACCCCACACTTGCTTTTTACACACATCAACACACTAACATGCTCCTATTCCCGGATGGGTCAAAAGAGGTCAAATTTATCTCAATTGAGGTGCTCAAACAATCATGATCAAGATGAGAAGTAGAGAAAGATGAATTGCCTCATTCATTCCTAGATGGTATGCAAGAACTATCATGTAATTTCGACCTTCAATACCATTCTAGGCAAACATCATGATCACAATCATTCATTGAATTCAAGAGAAGTACTTTAAGTCCACATATGCATTCATGAATTTAACACATAAGGCCATCCATAGCCAATCCACAAGACAAGATTCATCATTAGGGTCATATCCAAGCCTAGAAAGCACAAATTTTTTTTTAAATTTTCTAATTTTTATGGGATTTTCGAAATGAATATATACCATGCAAGACATGTGCAAATATTAAACTAACCTAGATGCTAATCATGCAAAAGATCATGCAAACCCCACCCCATACTTAGAAACACATTGTCCCCAATGTGTAAATAAAGTAAAGAAGAGTAAGAAGGTTCTCACAATGTAAAAATGGTTTGCTATGGTATTTGGGATTTCTCAAGTGAATTGATGGTGGATGATCCTATCAACAACGGTAGAGAGCTCTAGGTGTTCATCAAGGCGTCGGGACCCGCGCTAGGCACCGCTAGCCGTCCAAGTTCCGCGTCCGCTCCACCCATAATTGATGAGGGGTTCATCATCATCATTCTCATGCCAAGCAAGGCTTCCAATGCAACTAATGTTCTAACACAGACAAGGCACACAAAACACACACAAAAATAGAAAAATCAAAAACAAAGACAAAACGAAAAAGGAGAAACGTTACCAATGGGTTGCCTCCCATCAAGCGCTCTTTTAAGGTCATTAGCTTGACCAAACTCGGGGCGTCTACTCAAGGTAAAGTGAGGCAATCATGTCCACCGGAACTCCCGGGATATACTTCTTCAACCGGTGCCCATTCACCTTAAAGTTTTCACAATGCTCCCCTCCTATCTCAATAGCTCCATGGGGAAAGATCTTCTTTACCACATATGGCCCGGTCCATCTTGATTTGAGCTTTCCGGGAAAGAGCCGCAACCTTGAGTTGAAGAGATGGACAAGGTCTCCTTCACTCAACTCCTTGGGGATGATCCTCTTGTCATGCCACCGCTTGGTCCTCTCCTTGTAGATCCGGGCATTCTCGTATGCATCCAACCGGATCTCCTCAAGGGCGTTCATATCAAGCAACCTCTTCTCTCCCGCCTCATTGAGGTCAAAATTTAGCCACTTGATGGCCCAATGCGCTCTATGCTCTATTTCTACCGGGAGGTGGCAAGACTTGCCATAGACCAACTTGTAAGGAGTGGTGCCAATTGGTGTCTTGAAAGCGGTCCTATATGCCCACAAGGCATCATTGAGCTTCATAGCCCAATCCTTTCTAGTTCTAGATACCGTCTTCTCGAGAATGGCCTTTATCTCCCGGTTGGAGATCTCCACTTGGCCACTAGTTTGGGGATGGTAAGGTGTTGCCACCCTATGAGTCACCCCATACTTAGCCAAAAGTGCCCCAAAGTTCCTATTGGTGAAGTGATTCCCTCCATCACTTATGATCACCCTTGGTGTTCCAAACCTAGGAAAGATCACTCGGTTGAAGAACCGCACTACAACCTTGGCGTCATTTGTAGGAGAAGCGATTGCCTCCACCCATCTTGATACATAATCAACCGCCAATAGGATGTAGAGGTTGCCGCATGAAGAAGGGAATGGTCCCATGAAGTCCACACCCCACACATCAAATATTTCCACTTCTTGAATGTTGTTCAGGGGCATCTCATTTCTCCTTGAGATGTTGCCCGTTCTTTGGCAAGCATCACAAGCTACCACAAAGCTTTGCACATCCTTGAACAAACTTGGCCAAAAGAAGCCCGATTGCAACACCTTCGCACATGTCTTGTGGGAGCTAGCATGCCCTCCACATGGCAAGGAATGACAATGGCGGATCACACTCTCCACCTCATCCTCCGGTATGCACCTTCTAAACATCCCATCCGGCCCTCTCTTGAACAAAAGTGGCTCGCTCCAATAGTAATGCCTCACATCCTTGAAGAACTTCTTCCTTTGGGCATATGTCAAACCGGGAGGCACTTCCTTACACACTAAGTAGTTCACAATGTCGGCAAACCATGGCTCACTTCCTCTAGACACTTGGAACAAGCATTCCTCCACCATTTGCAATTGCTCATCCCGGAATGAATCATCAATCGGGATGTCATTTCTTTCAAGCTCCAATGGTGGGAGTCTACTAAGGTGATCCGCCACGGAGTTCTCGGATCCCTTCTTGTCCCGGATTTCCAAATCAAACTCTTGAAGAAGAAGGATCCACCGAATCAACCTAGGTTTGGCATCCTTCTTGGTAAGTAGATAACGGATCGCAGCATGATCCGTATAAACTATGACCTTCGCTCCAACAAGATATGAGCGGAACTTCTCAAATGCATACACAACCGCTAGCAACTCCTTCTCGGTGGTAGCATAATTGAGTTGGGTATCATCTAGCGTCTTGCTAGCATAATAAATGGCATGAGTGCGCCCTTCTTTCCTTTGCCCCAAAACAGCCCCAACGGCTACATCGCTTGCATCACACATGATCTCAAATGGCAAACTCCAATCCGGAGGTTGCATGATAGGTGCGGAGATCAAGGCGTTCTTTAACCTACAAAAAGCCTCAAGACAATCTTTGGAAAAGACAAAATCAACATCCTTCATTAGTAGGTTACTGAGAGGATTAGAAATTTTAGAGAAGTCTTGAATAAACCTTCGGTAAAAACCGGCATGCCCTAAGAAAATCCTTACCCCTTTCACCGAGGTAGGTGGTGGCAATTTCTCTATTGTTAAATGTTGGCCCTATCAACCTCAATGCCACGGTTAGACACCAAGTGTCCTAACACAATACCTTCACTTACCATGAAGTGGCATTTTCCCCAATTTAAGAAAAGATTTGTCTCCTCACATCTTTGCAATACTAATGACAAGTTAGCCAAGCAATTATCAAAGGAAGAACCATAAACAGAGAAATCATCCATGAACACTTCCATGATATTTTCAATGTATTCCGAAAAGATAGCCATCATACACCTCTGGAAGGTGGCGGGTGCATTACACAACCCAAATGGCATTCTCCTATATGCAAAAGTTCCCCATGGACATGTGAAGGTGGTTTTCTCTTGGTCATCGGGGTGGATATGGATTTGGAAGAATCCACTATAGCCATCTAAATAGCAAAAATGAGAATGTTGAGCTAACCTCTCTAGCATTTGGTCAATGAAGGGGAGGGGGAAGTGATCTTTCCTAGAGGCCAAGTTCAACTTCCTATAATCAATACACATCCTCCACCCCGTAACCGTCCTAGTTGGGATTAGTTCGTTGTTCTCATTAGTCACTACGGTCATTCCACCCTTCTTAGGAACTACATGGACGGGACTAACCCACTTACTATCCGAGATAGGGTAGATTATCCCCGCATCTAGCAACTTAATGATTTCCTTTTTGACTACCTCTTTCATTATAGGATTCAATCTCCTTTGATGTTCAATAGAGGGTTTGTGGTTATCTTCCATCAATATTTTATGCATGCACAAAGAAGGCTTAATGCCAACCAAATCATCAATATTATAGCCAATGGCTTTCCTATGCAATCTTAGCTCATGCAACAACTTAGCAAGTTCATCATCACTCAAGCATGCATTCACAATCACCGGATATGTAGAATTATCACCAAGGAAAGCATACTTCAAATGAGAGAGGATGGGTTTGAGTTCGAGTTTAGGAGGACCTTTATCGACTGTAGACGATCCAAATAAGGTTGGATGAGATGAATCCAAAGCAAATGAAGACCCTCCAAGGCTCCTAGAAGCTTGATCATCATCAAGGGCTGATCTAGGGGAAACCACGGCCAACGCCACGGTTTGCTCCAAGTCCACGGCCGTGGACCTTGCTTGGCTCATTTGTTGTGGCTTTACAGAGAGTTTGACGGCCGTGGAACCACTTCCACGCCCGTGGAACTTCCAGTTGTTCAGCTCCTCTTTGTGGCCTTCATCTTGAGCACTTGTCTCCTCTTCTAATGCTTCTAAGGCCTTGATCTCTTCATTGCAAGCCTCCTCAACACCATCCTCCATCATACTTAAGGTAAGAACCTTCTCCAAGGGATCCTTGATCAAGATCGAGCTCACAACTTCTCTTGATTCTTCTTGCTCGACTATGTTGAAGACATCCTCACCAAGGGTTGGCCCTTTCATCATTGTGGACAACTTGAACTTGATGTTCTCTTCTCCAATGTTGAAAGAGAGAGTCCCATTCTTGCAATCCACTAGGCACCCGGAAGTGGCTAGGAAAGGTCTTCCTAAGATGATGGGAACCGGATAGTCCGCCGGAATATCCAAGACTACAAAATCAATTGGCACATAAAATCCTCCTAGTTGCACCAGAATGTTTTCCAAGATCCCAACCGGGTGAGTGATAGAACGGTCAGCCATATAGAGGGTCATCTTGACCGGTTTTGGCTCTCCTAGCCCTACCTTGTTGCAAAGTGCAAGCGGTATGATGCTTACACTTGCTCCAAGATCACAAAGCGCTTCATACTTCACATCTCCCACTCCAATTGGGACACAAAAGGAACCGGATCTCTTAGCTTGGGAGGCATCTCCTCCTTCATCGTTTGGATCAATTCCAAGGATCTCTTGGTCATTCTTATCTCCCCATACTCCTCCAACTTCTTCTTGTTGGAGAGTATCTCTTTCAAGAACTTGCCATATGCCGGCATTCCTAAAATAGCATCCATGAACGGAATGTTAATATGCAATTTAGACATTAGTTCAAGGAATTTACCAAAGTGATTGTCCAAACGAGCTCTTGCTCGTGATTGAGGGAACGGTAGTGGTAGCTTGTATGGAGGCGGTGCCACATATGTTGGCTCAACATCCTTGCTCTTGCCTCCATCTTCTTGCAAAGTCTCTTCCTCTATCACCACTTGCTTCCCTTTAGCATTCTCCTTGGGCAAAGGATCTTTCATGCTCAACCCACTCCTTGTAGTGATAGCCAACACTTGGCCTCTTGGGTTGTCTTCGGTCCTTCCGGGAAGCTTTCCCGGATCTCTATGGGCTTCACCCGCTTTTTGGAACACTTGTGCTTCCAAAACCTTTTGAGCCTTAGAAATTGAAGTCACGGTGCTCTCAAGACCACTCAACCTTCCTAGCAATTGCTCAAACATTATTTCGGTCCTATCCTTTGGAGGTTGAGTAAGTCCGGGTGGAGGTTCTTGTGAAGTTCTTGGTGGTGGAGTTGTGCTTGTGGAAGCGGGAGGGTTCAAGGCTCCTTCCGGGTTAGAGTAGGAAAACCCGGGATGGTTGTGGTTAGGCCGGTAATTGTTGAATTTCCGGTTGTTGTTGAAGTTCCTTGGGCTTTGATAGTTGTTGTAATTGCCCCTTCCCATGTAATTCACATCCTCCTCCTTGGAAGGTAAGTTAGCTTGTGGAAGCACTTGAGGAGTCGCTTGATTCTTCAAAGTTGTAGCACACAACTCTCTCAAAGACTTCAATTCATTGTTGATGGCGTCAAACTTGAAATTGCTCATGGTGACTTCACTCACCTCATATGCTCCCGCCTTTCTCCCTTCACTCTTCCTATGGGAGTATTTCTCAATCACTAGAGCTTGCTTCTCCACAAACTCCCAAGCTTCATCTACATGCTTCTCCATGAAAGTCCCACCGGAAAGAGATTGGAGCTTGAATTGGCTATCTTCATCAAGTCCTTTGAAGTAGATCTCCAATAGCTCAATTTTCGGTATGCCATGGTGTGGACAATCTAGGAGAAGATCTTTGAACCTCTCCCAAGACTTGAATAAACTCTCTCTATCCTTCATCACGAAGGCAATGATCTTCCCTCTTAATTCGGTAGTCTTGGAAGGTGGGAAGAACTTAGTCAAAAACTCGGTTGTCATCTCCTCCCAAGTACCAACTCGCCCTTGTGGAATAGATTGATACCAAGCCAAGGCTTTATCCTTAAGAGAGAAGGAAAAAGCCCTAAGCTTATGGTTGTTGCTCTCCAATCTTGGCGGTCTAAGAGTCTCCATCAAGATCTCATAATTCATCAAGTGTTGATGAGGAGACTCTCCTTCCATCCCTCCAAATTGATTATGCCGGATCATTTGTAGAACTTGAGGGCGGAGTTCATAATCATGGGCTGCGGGATCTCCTAAGTTCACACCCGGACGGTGTGCTCTTTGTGCCGGATCCATACGTTGCCCCAACGTTTGTGGCTCTTCCATAGCAATGGGCACAACCCTAATATTCACCGCCGGCTGCGGTTGTGGTGGAGGTGGAGGAGGTTGTTGACGGGTAAGCTCTCTTTGCACAAGAGCTTGCCTAATCTCCTCAATCTCCCTCCTTGTTGCCTCTTGCCTCTCATTGGCAAGTCTCCTTTCATTCTCCAAGGCTTCATCCCTTATCCTAATTTGCTCTAAAGCCTCATCCAATTCAGCTTGGAGATCTCTTCCGGCCATCTCTTTTCTCTTTTTAATGCTCTTGGATCTAGATCTAAGGGTTTTCTCCGGTTCGGGATCGAATGGAGCTAAATCCTTGCCACGAGATCTTCGCATACACCTAAAGAGTGAGATGTCCTGAAAAGCAAAGACACAAACCAAAAAGAGATCAAAAGCAACAAGAAAGATCTACACTAATAAACAATCACAAAATAGACTCAATCTAGACCTAGTCCCCGGCAACGGCACCAAAAACTTGTTACACTCAGGATGTGATACGCAATGGGTTTTAAATTTATATTCTCGTTATATTTATCCTAACTCCTAGCGAACCCGCAGTGTACGGGATGTTTGCAGTAGGGATAGTATTCCGAGGTCGAACACAAAGACTAAGGTAAGATTGATTCAATTTATGATTAAGTCTATTGAAGATCTAGGTTAAGACAAGAGAAAGAAATAAAGAAATGAAAATCTCAATTGTTTTTGGTTGGTTTTTCGGTGATCAATCAAAGATCACAAATCATGCGAAATGTAATAATCAACTGAGCTAACTAATCAATGCAAATAAACAAGCTAAAAATGAGATATAGATCAAAGATAGAAGAGCGGATTCTAGGGGTTGGAAGTTCCGGTTATGGCATAAGACTCAAGATATCTATTCATTCCTTGGATTAACTATGATATGTTGGGATTAAGTGTTTCTAGATTGGGATCAATCACCGGGTAGGTCTCATGGTCCACTAATCCGTCCCCAAGGCCTCATCACCGGGTAAGTCTCTAAGAACCTAAGGGATGAAATTCTACACAAACCGGATTGTCACTTAGGAACCTAACCTATCCTTACCGGGTAAGTCTCGAAAGGGTTAGTCCTAGACAACTATCCTAGCACACTTAGTCCAATGGCGGCTTATGAGGCTCACCACTACCTAAGGTTTGTCATCTTTGAAATCTAAGAGTAGAATCACCGGGGAAGTCTCTTCTAACACTTAGTTGCTAACACTAGGTCACCCTAGGGTAGATTTAACTCAACAAACACTTAGGATTTCAACATTCTAACAATCTAAAGCTAGATCCATCAAACAAGGGGGAATCACGGGCTGTTCTAAACCTTCCACGGCCGTGGAAAGGCAAGAACAAACCGTGGACTCCAACAGAAGCTACGTCCAAGCAAGAGAGTCATCCAAGGCTAATCTAAGTCCATCCTATCATAATCTTAGCCATAACCATTCCTTCCTTACCCTAGAATCACATCTATTTAGCCTATAACATTCATCATAGCAATCAAAATCATCAAACATAATATCATGACTTCCATTTGCAAGAAAATGAAAAGAAAGGGATGAACAAGAGAAGTAACAAAACCAAGCTGAAAATATGGAATTAGAATGACTCACAACCCTTCTTAAAGAAGGTTCAAATGTTCATACAACTCTAGAAATTGATTCCGAAATTCTTCTCTACAAAGCTATCAAGATCTATCAATGGTGTGTTCTTCTTCTTCTCCAATCAAGCTCTTCTCCAATGGTAGCTTCCTTCTACCTCCTTCTTCCAAAGAATCTTCTAGTTGAGAGAATATTTTGATTGGATGATAGTGGATAATGGAGAGCTGCTCCAAGATGCTTCTCCCAGCCAATGCAGGACCACTTTTATACTACAACTTTGCAAGAGCTGGCCAAGAGATCGTGGCACAGCTGTCACGAAAACCTCGCAAAATCCACGGTCAGAATCACGGCCGTGATTTGTCAGTGAACCGTGATTTTGTGCTCAGCTTTGCCTTTGATCATTTAAGCTTCGATTTGGTGCATGACTTGTGTTGGCAAGGTTCCATGAGTCCTCCCTAGCCTTTAGCTTGCATCCTAATGAGTCCGAGGGTGTGTCATCTTGATGAAAGATCCTCAAATGTATCGTTTTAGCTCCTAAATCTCCCAAAATACCTACAAAGCAATGCACAAGTCCGTGTAGACATCTATCTCGACAAAATACGTGAATTGAGTGCAAACGTCGTGAACTAGTGCTAAACCATGCATGAATGAGCGAGAAATCTATCTAAATGATTACCTAAACCTGAGTCATAAATCGTGTTATCACTTGGATTAACTATGACATGTTTGGAGTAAGTGTTTCTAGATTGGGATCAATCACCGGGTAGGTCTCATGGTCCACTAGTCCATCTCTAAGATCTCATCACCGGGTAAGTCTCTAAGAACCTAAGGGACGGAATTCTACACAAACCGGATTGTCACCTTGAGATCCAACCTTCCTTACCGGGTAAGTCTCGAAAGGGTTAGTCCTAAGCAACTATCCTAGCACACTTAGTCCAATGGCGGCTTATGAGGCTCACCACTACCTAGGGTTTGTCATCTTTGGAATCTAAGAGTAAGAATCACCGGCTAGGTCTTTTCTAACACTTAGTTGCTACACTAGGTCACCCTAGGGTAGATTTAATTCAACAAACACTAGGGTTTCAACATTTTAATAAACTAAAGCTAGATCCATCGAACCAGGGAGAATCACGGTTTGTTCTATCAAGTCCACGGCCGTGGTTTGTCATGAACAAACCGTGGACTTCAACAGAGGCTACGTCCAAGTAAGTGACTCATCCAAGGGCAAATCTAAGTCCATCCTATCATAGCCCTAGCCATAACCATCCTTTCCTTACCCTAGAATCGCATCTATTTAGCCTACAACATTCATCATAGCAATCGAAATCATCAAACATAAAATCATGGCTTCCATTTGCAAGATAATGAAGAGAAAGAGATGAACAAGTGAAGTAAACAAAAACAAGCTGAAATTAAGATTAGAATGACTCACAACCCTTCTAAAGGAAGGTTTAAATGGTTCATACAACTCTAGAAATCGATTCCGAAATTCTTCACTACAAAAGCTATCAAGGTCTATCAATGGTGTGTTCTTCTTCTTCTCCAATGAAGCTCTTCTCCAATGGTAGCTTCCTTCCACCTTCTCCTTCCAAGAATCTTCTTGTTGAGAGTATTGTTGTGTATGTAGAGTGATGGGAGAATCCCCAATTGAAAGATGCCTCCTCTCAGCCAATGCAGGACCACTTTTATACTACAACTTTGCAAGAGCTGACCAAGAGATCGTGGCACAACTGTCACAACCGCCTGGCAAGAACCACGGGTGGTTCCACGGCCGTGGACCTTCAGTGAACCGTGGTTTGGCGCTTCAGCTTTGCTTTTGATCATTAAGCTTCAATTTGGTGCATGGCTTGTGTTGGCAAGGTTCCATGAGTCCTCCTTAGCCTCTAGCTTGCATCCTAATGAGTCCGAGGGTGTGTCACCTTGATGAATGATCCTCAAACGTATCGATTTAGCTCCTAAATCTCCCAAAATACCTACAAAGCAATGCACAAGTCCGTGTAGACGTCTATCTCGACAAAATATGTGAATTGGGTGCAAACGTTGTGAACTAGTGCTAAACCATGCATAAACGAGTGAGAAATCTATCTAAATGTTCACCTAAACCTAAGTCATAAATCGTGTTATCAACCATCTTCCCACGATTTGGGACACCAAGGACTATCATTAGTGATGGAGGTTCTCACTTCATTGCCCGGCGCTTTGAAGCTCTTCTAGCTAAGTATGGGGTTACTCACAAGATTGCCACCCCTTATCATCCACAAACTAGTGGACAAGTTGAGATCTCAAATCGGGAGATCAAAGGAATCCAAGAGAAGACGGTTTCAAGGACTAGGGAGGATTGGTCTTTGAAACTTGATGATGCATTGTGGGCGTACCGGACTGCGTACAAGACTCCCATAGGAACCACACCATACAACCTTGTGTATGGAAAGTCTTGCCACTTACCGGTAGAGTTGGAGCATAAGGCGTTTTGGGCTATCAAATGGTTGAATTTCAGCATGAAGGAAGCGGGAGAGAAGCGTCTCTTGAACCTTAATGAGCTTGAAGAACTCCGCTTGAACGCCTATGAGAACGCCAAGATTTATAAGGAGAGAGCAAAGCGTTGGCATGATAAGCATATCATTCCAAAGGACTTCAAAGAAGGAGATCAAGTTCTCCTCTTCAATTCAAGGCTTCGTCTCTTTAAGGTAAGCTTAAATCTCGTTGGACCGGACCTTTTCTAATTAAGCGTATTTTCCCCCATGGTGTAGTTGAAGTATGGGGTGAAGCGGGCGGAAGTTTTAAGGTGAACGTTCAACGACTCAAGAAGTATACGCCGGAACTCCAAGCCGAAGAGTTCGCGCCCACCGCACTCGAATAAGTGCGAATTTTATCTAGCTACGGACCTTAAACAAAGCGCTTCTTGGGAGGCAACCCAAGGTATTGCATTTACGTTTTTGTTTTCGATTCATAGTTTAGCTTAGTTTAGACGCTTTTGCTTTGTTTTGCCTTCGATTCCTTCCGGTATGTTCGTGTTTTTGGATGTAGGAACAGTGGAAAAGGAAAGGGGAGGAATAATTTTGGAGAAAAGTGACGAAACTTGGACTTTGGAGCATTACAGAGAGTTCCACGGCCTAAACCACGGTCGTGACAACTACAGTGACCGTAATTTCCAAAAGCCTTTGAAAAATCACTAAAACCACGGTTCTGTACAATTCCACGGCCGTGGAACCCCCCGACAGACCGTGATTTTCAAATATTTTGCCGGCCACTATATAAACCACGTTCTTCACAAAACCACAACACAAAACCCAATTCCACGCTCTCTTTCGCCGATTCCACGCCCCTCACCTAAATTCTCCGTTCGTTAATCGTTTTCAACAATTCTTCGACCCAAATTGAAGCAAATTCGATCACCAACGAGATCAAAGCAACGATTCGAGCGGCAAATCACCAAGGAACGCAGAATTCGGATTTTAAAATCCGAAACCTAGGTTTTTTCTGCTCTTCTCTATCTTTGTCAATTCGGGTTCGTTTTTGCTAGCATTTATAGGAGAACTGATTGAAATTGGAAGGAATTAGACTAAGACTGCTTGATTGCTGAGATTGGCTGTTGATTGCTGAATTTTGCGAAAAGTCGAGACGAACCACGGTCTCTGTCAATTCCACAGCCGTGGAACACGAAGAACAGACCGTGGTTTTGAACAATAATGGATTTTATGAGGAGAGTTTCTGGGAGGATTAAGGAGAAGAAAAATGAGAAGGATAAGAACAAGAAGAGGAAGGGTAACCCCTCTTCCTCTTCATCCTCTAGAGCACCACCACCTTCCTCCCCTTCACCTCCATCATCACCTTCATCACCTTCACCTCCTAGCCCTAGAGTACCCACCATTCACGAGGATCATCTCGATGCACTTGAGAGGATCCATAAGAGGGCTGTAATAGGACCTAGGTACCTATTGTTGGAGGATTTAGCTCCCCTCTACATCATAGATGACCTTACTTGGCTCTTGGATAGAGCCGGATTAGTTGTCTTCTCGGCTATCCAAGAAGACGCCTACGAGGAGATCACGAGAGAGGTTGTGACGTGTTTTGAGCACAACCACGTTGATAGGACAGTTTCTTTCCGTCTGATGGAAAGGAACTATGATTTCTCCATCCGGGAGTTCGGGACCTTCTTTGGGTCCCAAGAGACCTTCAATGGTCGTTTTCCTAGCGGCGTTTACGCCAAAGATTTTTGGGAGGAGGTAGCTATGATTTACGCCAGCGAGGACCGCTGGCAACCAGCTGATACCAAGGCTAAGTTGATGTATCACTTAGCCTTGAAGATTGCTCACCGGGTTCTTTCTGAGTGTCTCTTCCCTAGGACGGAGACACCTCAGAAGATCAAGACGGATGAGCTCTTTCTGTTGTACTCTGTGTTGTATGGGCGCCCTGCTGACTACGCCACCCTCTTAGCTGCTACCATGAGCAAGCTAAAGAACAAGAGGGCGGGCAACATCGGATATGGTGGGATAGTCACCCACCTTTCTAGGATGTTAGTGGTTGATTTTTCTGCATGTACACGCATTCCCGCCGTACCCCTAGGACTCCAGGCCTTCATGACTAGAGGTCTCATATTCCCTACCCATAGAGGTCCACCTTATGCAGCCATGCCATGGGAGAGCAGGACGGGGAGGGGCATTGAGTGGCTCCCAGAGTATTCCATTATGGCTGGACGCCATAATTGGAAGGAGACGTTCACTACTATGCATGCGAATAGGATTGCAGCCCCTCCATATGTCCCACCACCACCGGTAGTTGAGGAGCAGATGAGAGATCAGTATGAGGGAGGAGGAGGAGCCGAGCAGGAGTTTGGCATGTTTCCGGATCAGCCGGACATAGCTTCTGATGTGCCTAGACGTTCTCCACGTCCCGCCAGAGCTTCAGGTTCATCTTCTCGCCGCGCCAGCGTGAGCGAGAGACCCACTTAGATGGAGACACCTCTTGCGTGGTACGGAGCTCCACCACCATGGTTTACACAGCAGCCACCGCCACCAGCACCAGCACCATCAGATGCACCGGGGTGGTACAGTCAGGCTCCAGGATGGTATGAGCAGATGCCAGAGTGGGCTACTAGCCTTTCTGATAGAGTGGGAGCATTGGAGATCCGAGCAGACGCTAGGGATGGACATATGGACGACCTCGACCATATGATGAGAGACGTCTACCGCCAGCAGTTCGGGCGGTACTACGACCCTAGCTTCCATCCATTCCCGCCTCCACCGCAGTGACACCGTTGATGATCGACAGCTTTAGCTGCTCCACCGCCACTTTGTGAGTCTTTTTCTTTCTTTCTTTTCTTCTTTTTCTTTTATTTTGAACATTAGGGACAATGTTTATTCCAAGTATGGGGTGGGGTGTGACTAAAAGTTTGTAATAACTCTTACTCACTTTGATTGCTTCTGTTGAGACTATCTTGCATGTTCATTATATTGTTGCACGTTTCATTATTGCATTGCATGAAAAAGAGTTTGAAAAACCCATAAAAATTGAAAAATTTTGAAAATTTTGTGCTTCTAAGGAATTGAGATGATTTCTATGATAATCGCTACTTGTGAATTGAGTTTGATGACAATTGCATGTTTAAACGAATAGTGAATTGAAAAGAAATTTGAATGAGTTGATTATACCTCTTTTGCAAGTTTCATAATGTGATGAATGTTACCTAAATCATGTTGAGGAATTGAAGTTGAAATCACACTATAAGTTCTTATGCTTCTTGTTGAGATGATTAAGGCAATTTGATTTTCTTTCTTCTTCCTTTGATCATTTAGCCCCTCATTGAAATTATGGCCTCCTTTGCCTATCCGGGAATTTGGAGGAGTTGATTGATATTGGCATGTTTGATGTGGGAGGGCCTTGAAAGCAATTATTTGCAATCAAAAGAATAGAAAGAAATTGTAGGTTTGGGGAAGTCAATCATGATGATGAGTAACTCGGCACCATTCACATAGCCGGGTGTTTGTGTCTTGCGAAAGTCGGATTGAGCGATATTCCTAGCGGATTATGGTATGTGCGCTAAGGGTTTGAGGCATCTCATAAAAATTGAGAAACGCCAATCTCCTAGGCTTCGGTTTTTGTGCACCTCTATCCATAACTCCAAAAGTAAAGTCGAAAAATGAAAGGAAGAGAGCGGAGCTCAAAGCTGAAAGTGTTGCGGAAACCGCAAGAGAAGAAGAAAAGAGTAGTTATCCACTTTCCCGGATTTTTGCACCACATTCCTTAAAAGTTTTCCTTCCCTTTCCACATTCTAGACCCTTTTGAAAGTCCTTAAGATCAAAAGAATGTTATATGACTTGGTGATCTAAATTGAAGTTTCTTATGATTGATTTTGATAATGTTTGAAGGTTATGATGTTTGTATGGAAGTTTAATTGATTCTTGAGCTTTCCTTACTCTTTACTCTTTGATTGAGTGTATGAAAGTCTTATAAACGAATGAAGCAAGATTTGAGAATGATCTATTGATTAGAAGGCACATTCATCCAAAAGAAGTATTGCATTGAGAGGGTACACATATTTCATCCTAACTCTTGTTTTAAAAGCTTTTGAAAGACCTTGCTTAGGGACAAGCAAGTGGCAAGTATGGGGTTATTTGTTAGCATGAAATATTGTGATATTTTAGGCACGTTTTCTAAGTGTATTTCGTCTATTATGATAGTCGTTGATTAAGCATTGATGCAATTGTGAGCTAGTTTGTCTATATTGTCGATATGGAGATCTACACAAGATTTATGTTGATTATAGGTAATTAAGAGCTATTTCTGAACGGAATGATGCGAGAATGGAGTTGATTGAGATATGTCCATGGATTGAGGACATTCCTAGGAGCTAAGGATGTGCTAACTTGAAGAATAACACGAGGAAAGGAAGAATCACGTTCTAGCCCTAAACCACGCTCTAAAATACGGCCGTACTGCATTCCACGTTCAAGTCCACGGCCGTGGAACCTTGGCAAGGGAAGCGTGGTTCATTCCAGTAACTTCTACGGCCGTGGAAGGTTTGTGTCAAACCGTGACACTTTCCACGCTCTAAATTACGGCCGTGGAACCCTTCCACGACCGTGATCTTGGCGATCTTTTTTCGCCACACTTTAAGCCACGATCTTCTACGAGATTGGGCCGGGCCGATATTATATATTACACTATAAAAGGACGGACAAGGAGAGATTCCGTCACCTCTGCTTAGATGCATTTTCCGCTTACGCTTGGAATTGCCCTAATTTCGCATTTGGCGAAGATTGTGTTTGAGAGATTTGCCGTTGCTAGTGTGATTTCCGGATTGACGGAAGATCGAAGATTTGGAAGATTATTCGCAAGGAGGTTACGTTTTATCTTTAGGTTTGATATAGGAGACGGATTGACATCCCGTTCTTCCTTCTTATCTAAGATTTGTGATTGTTTGCATTATTCCAAATCTATTGACGTTATTGTTCTATATTTGTGGATTTGAGATTGACTTTAAAGTTATTGGAAGTTTTCGGAAGTTTTCATCTTTCATTCCTTTAATCCTTGAATTTGATATCAATATGACAATTGTTGGCTAAAACCCCTTAACAATTCTAAGGTGAAGGGTTGATAGTTGTGGCTTAGATGATGATGGATCGATCGTAAACAGATTTGACCCTGAGAGTTAGAGAGAATCGCCGACAACCTTAAACCACGGTGTGTTCTTGAGCTTCCACGGCCGTGGAACTCAAGAACTACCCGTAATTTTGTGTTAGTTTACGAACCTGCTTTTACTTTAATCCAAAGTTAAAGATTTGCTTTAACTTAGTCTTGGCTTGCCTTTTCTAGGTGGTAGTGAAGCCTCAACAACCTCTACCTTGATTGTGTGTGTCACAACCTTAATCGGTTAAGTTAGTCTTGATCCTTGGATTACAAGTTTGGGTATTTGACGTTAATTCTTACCTTTAGAACCTTTCTATATTGAAGCCTCAACAACCTTTATAGAGAGTGTCTTATAGGTGAGTCATATAGGGTTTTTGGAACTTCGCCGTACGATTACCTTACCTTAGCATACCTTTGCATACCTTAACTCTGTCCTTATATCTTTAGTATATCTTGAATCGATTGCCACAGCTGGATTCCTGGATCTTTAGGATTGTTGTTTTCCCAATATATTTGCAAAGCTTACCTTTTATTGCTTGACAACTTTACAATTGAATTTGTTCCCCCCAAATCCCTGTGTTCGATACTCTGGAATACTTGCTAATCTACGCCGATCCGTAAACTGCGGGTTCGCTTGCTTTTATTCTAGTTTTATAAATTTAAAGCTTATTTGCACGCACGCTAAGTGGCGAACAAGTTTTTGGCGCCGTTGCCGGGGATTTGGTCTAGGCCGAATTCGGTTGCCGGTTGTCAAGCTTGGGAGCTTGCTCTCGTTATTTGATATCTCTTTGAGTGCATGCGCAGGTCTAGGAACACCGAGGACCTCTTACCTCTTGATCAAGAGCTTGAGAGAACTTTAAGGCAAAAGCGAAAGGAAATGAAAATGGCTGAAGAAAACGAACGTGATCTTCAATCAGAGTTAGCGGAGAAAGAAGCTCAACTCCAATGGAGTGAGAAGACTCGTAGAGAGGAAATGGATCGTCATCAATCTAAAGTTGATGATCTAACTGATGTTGTGTTCCAAATGAGGATGGAATTAAGCGACCTTAAGATGAAGAATAGCATGAAATCCTCAAGAAGGTCATCAAGAACGGCTAGAAGTCATTCATCCGCCGGTGATAGTGACTCTTCCATGCCACCGCTAGAGGACATTGATCCAACGATCAATGTCAATCCATTCGTTCCACGGCCAGCTACCAACCGACGTATTCCACCTAGGAATGCAAGGATCGAACGTGTAGATGATGAGCCAATAACTCTTCGCCAAAGGATGGATCCAACGCAGCAACCACGCCGTTTAGGCGTGAATTTTGATGCTGATGATGCCGGGTTTAGCTTCAACCCGCAGGTTATTACTCTTGTTCGCCAAAACCAATTTGGCGGGACAAGCGCTGAATCTCCACACCAACACTTACAAAATTTTGAGTGTATGATGGAGACAATGAAGCCGAAGAATGCTACTACCAACAACTATAAGCTCAAGCCTTTCTTCTTCTCCTTGAAGGGGAAAGCATTGTCTTGGTACCAAGCTCTTCCTAGTGGGAAACTAGGAAGAGCTTGGTACCAAGACTTACAAAGTTTCGAGATTCTTATGGAGACATTAAAGCCTTTCTTGTTCTCCTTGACGTCCAGGATTTCGGGTTTAGCCCGCAAGTTATTACCATGGTTCGCCAAAGTCAATTTGGTGGAACAAATGCTGAATCTCCACACCAACACTTACAAAGTTTCGAGATTCTTATGGAGACATTAAAGTCGAAGAGGGCTGTCAACAACAATTACAAGATAAAACCGTTCTTCTTCTCTTTGAAGGACAAGGCTTTGTCTTGGTACCAAGCTCTTCCGGCTGGAAGACTTAACACATGGGAGGATTTGACTTCGGAGTTCCTCACCAAGTTCTTTCCGCCATCCAAGACGGCGGAGTTGAGAGTTAAGATTAATGCTTTTTCTATGAAACCTAACGAAAGTTTGTTTCAATCTTGGGAAAGGTTTTAGGATCTTCTATTGGATTGCCCACACCATGGCATTTCAAAGCTGAAATAGTTGGAGATCTACTACAAGGGATTTGATGTGGAGACACAATTCAAACTCCAATCTCTTTCTTGTGGTTTATTCATGGACATGAGAGAAGATGACGCTTGAGACTTCATAGAAAAGCAAGCCCAAGTGATTGAGAAGTATTCCCATCGGAAGGTGGATGCTAGTAATTGGAACCAGGGAGATCCAGGAGCAAAGTTGACTCAAGCTGCACAAACTCAAATATTTTCCCTCAACAATGAGATCAAGGAGTTGAAGGAAGTCATAAGAGTTGGCCTTCAAAATACGAAGGAGCAAGATGTTGGCTATCTAGGGAGGGATAATAACCATGGCATTAGGAACAACTACCGGAACAATAACTGGAACAACAACAACATGATCTCCAACAACAATTGGAGATCCAACCAATAAAACTCCGGTAATTCCTATTCACAAAAAATGAAAATTCTCTAACACCTCTATCTTCTTCTACTCCTTTGAAAAGCCAGGGTCAAACATCGAATGACTCGGGAAAGCTGGAGAAGGATAAGCATACTGCTATGATGGAGACAATCTTAGGAAAGCTCCAAGGACTAGAGAATCACATCACTTCGGTTGATAAGACACAAAATGCCTTAGAAAATCAAGTATTCAGCAAGGCCGGAGAAGTTCCTAGAGACCAAGGGAAGCTTCCCGGAAAGACGGAGGATAATCCAAAGGGGCGAGTAATGGCAATTACTACTAGGAGTGGTGTAACAACCACCGACCCACAGCCCAAGTTTGTAGAAGTCCCCACTGAGAAAGATAAGGAGAAGGAGAAGGAAGATGTTTATGTTCCTCCTCCAGCTTACAAACCTCCTCTACCGTTCCCGCAATCTAGAGCAAGAGTGCGTCTAGACAAGCAATTTGGTAAGTTCATTGATCTAATGAGCAAAATGCACATTAACATACCTTTTATTGATGCAATTGTAGGTATGCCCGCTTACGGGAAGTTTTTAAAAGAAATCCACTCTAATAAGAGGAAGCTGGAAGACTTTGGAGAAGTCAAGATGAGTTCGGAATCTTCGGAGCTCATCAAAATAATGACGGAGAAGATGCCCCCAAAGCTTAGAGATCCGGGGTCATTTTGTATTCCAATAAGAATTGGCGAAGTCACATACGATGCTCTTTGTGACTTTGGAGCAAGCGTAAGCATCATCCCGCTTGCTTTGTGTAGGAAGATCGGTTTAGGTGAACCTAAACCGGTGAAGATGACGTTGTACATGGCGGATCGATCCATAACTCGACCTGTAGGTATCATTGAAGACGTCCCAGTCAAGCTCGGTAAGTTCTATATTCCAATAGATTTTGTTGTGCTTGACATTCCTGCAGATTGTCCGGTCCCGATCATACTCGGGAGACCATTTCTTGCAACCTCCAGTTGTATGGTGGATTGCAAGAACGCTAGACTAGCCTTCGATATAGGAGAAGAGAAGGTTGAATTTGTTCTCTCAACCTTGGTGAAGGAGCCTGCACTTGGAGAGGATATGTTCAACATCTATGACGAAGAGGCATCTAAAAAGAAAGTAAGTTTGATCTTGTTTAAAGATCCATTGCAAAAGATTATAATCATGAGCATCATGGAAAAAGGGAGAAGAAGAGAATTGCAATGCTGAGGTGGAAGCCTTGGAAGAGCTAAAAGAGGTGCAAGATGAAGAGTTCGAGAAATTTTATGATGGCTTGGAAAACAAAAGAAACCATGGCCAGTCGTGCTATTCCACGGCCGTGGTTCCACCAATTCAACCCGTAGAGTGTTATTTCGAGAACATTAGAGACTTCCACGCCCTAAACCACGGCCGTGGAAGTAACATGTGTGCCGTGTTTTTGGAAAATAGTGAGAATAATTCCGTCCTTTCTACAAGCACTCTTGAGTCTTCTTCCACTAATCCCACACCCTTAGAGACTTCTAAGGAAGCATAGAACACACCTCAAGACACATCAAAGGCATCAATAGCTTTGGAATTTAAGCTGCTTCCCACACATCTTCGGTATGTATTTTTTGGAACTAATTCTACCTTTCCCGTTATTGTTAGTTCCGATTTAAATGAAGATGAACATGAGAAACTTAAGGATGTTTTTTGAGGAAACATATGAAAGCTGTAGACTATACCATAGAGGATCTTGTAGGAATTAAACCATCTTTATGTATGCACAAGATTCTAATGGAGGAGGATTACAAGCCTTCACAACAACCTCAAAGACGGTTAAACATATGAAAGCTATTTTTGATTTTTCGCAGTAATGTTTAGATGCCTTTTATAAGATTCGAGAAGCTCTCATCTCAGCCACGATAATCTAACCTCCGGACTGGAATCTCCCATTCGAGGTTATGTGTGATGCAAGTGACGTAGCTGTTGGAGCGGTGCTTGGACAAAAGAAGGAAGGCCGCACTCATGCCATCTACTATGCTAGCAAGACACTAGGTGAAGCACAGCTCAACTACGCCACAACTGAAAAGGAATTTTTAGTCGTTGTATATGCTTTTGAAAAGTTTTGTTCTTATCTTGTAGGAGAAAAGGTGATTGTATACACGGACCATTCATCAATACGGGATTTGCTCGCCAAGAAGGATGCAAAGCCAAGGCTGATTAGATGGATTCTTCTTCTTCAAGAATTCGATCTAGAGATTTGCAATAAGAAGGGTTCCGAAAATTCTGTTGTGGATCACCTAAGTCGTCTACCACATACCGAAGGCGATGACCTACCCATCAATGACTCCTTCCTGGATGAACACTTACACATAATGGAAGAATTCATCGATAAGATTTGTAGAGGTATTGAACCTTGGTTTGCTAATTTTGTAAATTACTTGGTTTGTCAGGAAATACCTCCTAGACTATCCTATGCACAAAGAAAGAAGTTCTTTAGGGATGTCCGCCAATACTATTGGAATGAACCTCTACTCTTCAAGAGAGGTCCCGACGGAATCATTAGGAGATGTGTGCCGGAAGACAAAATGCAAAGCGTCATTCGTCATTGCCATTCACTTCCTTGTGGAGGACACACTAGTTCCCATAAAACTAGCGCTAAGGTATTGCAATCCGGATTCTTTTGGCCTACTTTATTTAAGGATGTGCAAACTTTTGTTTCTTGTTGCGATGCTTGTCAAAGAACAGGAAATATCTCTAGGAGAAACGAGATGCCACTCAACAACATTCAAGAGGTGGAAATCTTTGAAGTTTGGGGAGTTGATTTCATGGGACCATTCCCATCATCTTGCGGAAACCAATACATACTTCTCGCTGTAGATTATGTTTCGAGATGGGTTGCAGCTATTGCCTTTCTAACTAACGATGCTATGGTGGTTGTCAAGTTCTTTGATAGAACTATTTCCCCAAGGTTTGGGACACCACGAACCATCATTAGTGACGGAGGTTCACACTTCATAGCCCGACGATTCGAAGCTCTACTAGCCAAGTATGGGGTGACTCACAAGATCGCCACTCCCTACCATCCGCAAACAAGTGGACAAGTGGAGATTTCGAATAGGGAAATAAAAGGAATCCTTGAGAAGACGGTGTCAAAAACAAGGAAGGATTGGTCACTACAGCTAGACGATGCATTAAGGGCGTATAGGACAACATACAAGACTCCCATCGGTACAACACCATACAACCTTGTGTATGGGAAGTCTTGTCATCTCCCAGTAGAGTTGGAATACAAGGCGTAATGGGTTGTAAAGTGGTTGAACTTCAGCATGAAAGAAGCGGGCGAGAAGCGCCTCTTAGACCTTAAAGAGCTAAAAGAACTCCGCTTGAACGCCTATGAGAACGCCAAGATCTACAAAGAAAGGGCGAAGCGTTGGCATGATAAGCATATCATTCCGAAAGACCTCAAAGAAGGAGATCAAGTTCTCCTCTTCAATTCTAGACTTCGACTCTTTCCAGGTAAGCTTAAATCTCGTTGGACAGGATCTTATGTGATTAAACGTGTTTTCCCCCATGGTGCAGTTGAAGTATGGGGTGAGAAATGCGGAAGTTTTAAGGTGAACGGCCAACGACTCAAGAAGTACTCACCGGAGCTACAAGCTGAGGAAATCGCTCCGATTGTCCTCATTTAAACATAGGAACGGTCTAGCTACGGAGCTAAAACAAAGCGCTTCTTGGGAGGCAACCAAAGGTATTGCACTCTTATTTTTTTTGTTTTTGTTTTTGTTTCTTTCTTAGGATAGTTTAGTTTAGATGTTTTTGTTTGTTTTTCCTCGATACCTCCCGGTATGTTCGTGTTTTTGAATGTCAGGTTTAAGGAACAAGTAAGAGAAGGGAAGAAAAGCCGAAAAGAATGACGAAACTTGGATTTTTGGCATAGATAAGAGAGTTCCACGGGTGTCCGTACAAAACCATGGCCGTGGAATACCCCGACTGGCCGTGGTTTTCCAAATTTTTACGGCCACTATATATTTCCCTCTTCTTCACAAAAACTCATTCTTCTTCCCAAACCACGCCCCAAACCATGCTTTAAACGCCGGAATTTGCCCCTTTTCTCGTGATCTCTCATCCGAAGACCGATTAGAACGATTCTTCAACCAAAAGTGGACCAAATCGAATCCTCTACAAGATCCCATCAACAAACTGAGCAAACAATCAACATTTGGGAAGGATTTTGGATTTTTTTAAATCCAAACCCTAGGTTTTCTCTCTATCTCTTCTTGGTTGATTTGGTTCCTTTTTCTTGCAAGTTTCTAGGAGAACTGAATGAAATTACAATTAGAAGTAGTTTAGGGCCGTGATTGCTGAGTTTGCTGTGCATTTGCTGAGATTTTGAGGAATTCCGAACAATTCCAGGGGTGCCGTACAAAACCACGGCCGTGGTTTCTGAAGAACACACTGTAGTTTTTTCTGTTTTGAGAGAAAATGTTTGGAAAAAGGAAATCTAATAGAAATAAGAAACAAAAAAGTGTTAGGTCTTCTTCCCAACCCCCTCCCAATGAACCACCATCACCACCATCCCCTAGAGTCCCTACAATCCATGAAGATTACATTAGAGCCATGGATAAGATTTCTAAGAGAGATGTGATAGGACCTAGGTACATTGCCTCGGAGGAGCTCGAAGAGCTTAATGTGGTCAATGATTTGACTTGGCTATTAGATAGAGATGGATTGATCATATTCTCCGCCATTAGGGAGGATGCGTATGAAGCGATTACAAGGGAGTTCATAACTTCCTTCGAGCATAATGCCGTTGACCGAACGGTATCATTTAGGTTGATGGAACGTAACTACGAGTTCTCCATTGTGAAGTTTGGAACCATGTTTAGGTTTCAAGAAACGTTCAATGGAAGGTTTCCGAGAGAAGTGAAAGCTAAAGATTTTTGGAGAGAGATAGCCATGATATATGCTTCAGACGACCGTTGGCAACCGGCCGATTCTAAGGCCAAGCTTATCTACCATTTAGCCATCAAGATAGCTCATAGGATCCTATCGGAATACCTTTTCCCTAGGACCGAAACACCCCAAAAGATCAAAGCCGATGAGCTCTTCATTCTCTATTGCATGCTTTCCGGTCATCCCGAGGATTGTGCCACTTTGCTTGCCTCCACCCTTAGTAAAGTGAAGAACAAATCAGCCGGGAACATAGGATATGGAGGTATCGTAACACATATTTCCAACCAGCTGGATCTTGATTATTCCGCTTGTAGGAGGATAGCTGCGAGACCTTTGGGTCTCAATGGGCTCATGACTAGAGGACTTATCTTTCCTCGCCACCGTGGTCCACCCACCGCAGCCATGCCTTGGGAGGAAAGAGGTGGTAGAGGCTTTCCATGGCTCCCGAAATACTCTCTTATGCTTGGCCGCCATAACTGGAAGGAGACCTTTGTTCCGATGCATGCTAACAGGTTAGTAGCTCCTCCTTATGTTCCCGATGAGGTTCCAGATGCAGTTGCAGATGATGAGGAGATGGGAGGAGGAGACTATCCGGATGCAGGAGGGGATAAGCATGACTTTGGATCATTTCCGGAGCAGCCAGTTGACTTCCCGGAGCCACCTAGGAGATACCCCCACTAGTCGAGGCCTTCCGGTTCTTCTTCCTCACGCCGAGCTAGTGTTAGTGAGCGCCCGACATGGGCCTTCTTGGTATAGACAACAACCATCTTGGATGGGAGCTCCGCCTCCTTGGTATGATCAGCCACCAATTGCACCGACGCCTCCTCAGCAGCAGCAGCCGGAGTGGTTGCAGCAGCCTCCCGCATGGTATGGACATCAGCCGGCATGGGCGAGTGACCTTTCCAGGAGGGTGGGAGACTTAGAGATCCACCAGCAGGAGCATGATGTGGAGAGGCAAGAGAACGCGAGGATCCTCCGTGATGTCTACCGCCAACAGTTTGGGCGACCCTTTAGTTCGGACTTCTTTCCATACCCGCCACCTCCTTCATAATGATTGACGATGGATGTTAGAGCTACTCTACCACCATTAGTGAGTTTTCTTTGTTTCCTTTTCTTTTCTTTATTTTTCTTGAACATTGAGGACAATGTGTATGCTATGTATGGGGTGGGGTTTGACTCTCGTTTGTAATAACTCGATACACTTGCTTTGCTTATTTCTATGAACACTTGCATCTTTCTTTTATTGTCACACGTTTCTATATTGCATTGTATTGAAAATCTTTGAAAAAACCCATAAAAATTTTAAAAATTTTGAAAATTATTGTACTTCTAAGATTGGAGATGATTTCTATGATGAATCTACTTGTGGAATGAATTTTTAATGACATTTGTATGCTTAAATTGAATTATGAATTGTGAAGCAATTTAGTATGTTGTTTAACCTTTCTTGCAAGTTTCATAATGTGAAAGTTTTATCTAAATCATATTGAGAAATGAAGGTTGAAATCACAATATAAGTTCTTGCACTTCTTTATGAAATAATTGAGGTACCTCAATTTTCTTGCTTCTTTCTTTGATCATTTAGCCCCTCAATGAAAATATTTGCCTCCTTTACCTATCCGGGATTTAGGAACAGTTGATTTTGGCATATTTGATGTGGGAGGGCCATGAAAGCAATTATTTGAATTCAAAGTGTAGGAAAATAAGTTTGGGGAAGGCAATCATGATGATGAGTAACTCGGCACCATTCACATAGCCGGGTGTTTGTGTCTTGCCAAAGTCGGATTGAGCGATATTCCTAACGGATTATGGTATGTGCATCAAGGGTTTGAGGCATCTCGAAATTGAGAAACGCCAATCTCCTAGGCTTCGGTTTTTGTGCACCGCTGTCCATATTTCCAAAAGTAAAGTCGAAAAATTTTGTGCAAAAAGTAAAGAGCAAAGCTCTAAATTGGTGGTTAGTTCAAATGGTGAAAAGAAAAGAGTTTGTGTTGTTCCTTTTTTCCGGATTCATACACCACATTCCTTTACAAGTTTCCCACCTTTTCATATTCTTGACCTTACTTGAAAGTCCTTGAGATCATAAGAATATTGTTTGACTTGGTGATCTAAATTGAAGCTTCACATGTTTGATTTTGACAATACTTGAAGGTTATGATGTTTGTCTTGAAGTTTATGCAATTTATGATGTTTCCTTTGCTTTACATATTTTGATTTATGTATATGAACGTTTTCAAGGAGGCATGAAGCAAGATTTGAGAATGATCTATTAACTAGAAGAACATTACCAAAAAGATTGTTTTTGTTTTGTTTAGCATTCATATTTCATTCTACCTTATGTTCTAAGCTTTTGAAAACTTTGCTTGGGGACAAGCAAGCGACAAGTATGGAGTATTTTGATAACATGAAATATGACTATATTTCAGGCACTTGTTTTGATTGATTTTCCCTTTTTCATGTGTACATGGATATGAGTTTGAAGCATTTATAAGCACATTCACCTATTTTGTCGATATACAGATCTACACAAGCTTTGTTATGTTTATAGGTGAACAAATGCTTGAATTGGAGCATATGTGAAGGGATAGGAGTATTTGATCATGCTAGATGTCAAGGAGATGCATTGGAGAAGCTAAGGAAGGAGAATGATTAGAGAACTTTACGAAACAAATGCTTTCACAAAGGCTTTTGAGTTTCCACGGCCAAACTAAGAGAACCACGACCGTGGTTGTGCATTGAGATCGTGGAAAGTGATGTCGAAGAGCAACAGAAAGTTCCACGTCCTAAAGCACTACCGTGGAATGCTAAACTAGACCGTGATTTCCATGACGTTGCCACGTGTCATATTTTCCACGTCAGCAATAGTTATCGGGCTTTCTCATAACCCTATTTTTCCCTATAAGAAGGCTGAAGGAGGGAGAAAAGACGACGCTTGCATTGACATCTGTTTACACCCCGAAGAGAGAGATTTTGGATCATTGCTTAGGAAGATTCCATTGCGTACAGGGAAGATTGTTCGCCACTTAGCGTGCGTGCAAATAAGTCTTAATTATAAAACTAGAAATCAAGCAAGCGAACCCGCAGTGTACGGATCGATATAGTTAAGCAAGAATTCTAGAGTATCGAACATAGGGATTTGGGGGGGTTAAATCTAGGTATAGATTATCAAGCAAGTAAATGTATGAAGCTTTTCAAATTATTGGGAAAACAACAATCCTAAAGATCCAGGAATCCAGCTGTGGCAATCGATTCAAGATATACTAATGATATAAGGACAGAGTTGAGATATGCAAAGGTATACTAATGTAAGGTAATCGTACGGTGAAGTTCCAAAAACCTTATATGACCCACCTACAAGACACTCTCTATACAGGTTGTTGAGGCTTCAATATAGAAAGGTTCTAAAGGTAAGAATTAACGTCAAATACCCAAACTTATAATCCAAGGATCAAGACTAACTAAACCGATTAAGGTTGTGACACTCAGAATCGAGGTAGAGGTTGTTGAGGCTTCACTACCACCTAGAAAAGGCAAGCCAAAACTAAGTTAAAACAAATCTTTAACTTTGGATTAAAATAAAAGCAAGGTTCGTAAACTGACACAAAATTACGGGTAGTTCTTGAGTTCCACGGCCGTGGAAGCTCAAGAATAGACCGTGGATTAGGTTCGTCGGCGATTCTTTCTAACTCTCAGGGTCCAATCTGTTTACGATCGATCTATCATCATCTAAGCCACAACTATCAACCGTTCACCTTAGAATTGCTAAAGGGTTTTAGTCAACAACAGTCATATTGATATCAAATTCAAGATTTAAAAGAATGAAAGATGAAAACCTTCGAAAACCTTGGATAAATCTCAAATCAATCTCAAATCCACAAATCAAGAACAATAATGTCAATAGATTCAGAATAACACAAACAATCACAATCTTAGATAAAAACGAAGAACGGGATGTCAATCCGTATTCTAATCAAACCTAAGGATAAAGCGTAATCTCCTTACGAAAAATCTTCAAAATCTTCACTCTTTCCGTCAATCCGGAAATCTCAATAGGGCTAGGCGCAAATCTCCCAACGACGATCTAAGTGAAGGCGTAAAACTAGGGTAAGCGGAGGTGACGGAATCTCCTTTCTTCCGTCCTTATATAGGCCCAAATAAAATGCGTCTTCGGCCCATGTGCGTAGAAGATCGTGGCTTAAAATATTGCGTAAAAGATCGTCAAGATCACGGTCGTGGAAGGGTTCCACGCCCGTAATTTAGAGCGTGGAATTGGATCACGGTTTGTCACAACTCTCCACGGCCGTGTAAGTTGCTGGAATGCTCCACGCTTGTCTTGCCAAGGTTCCACGGCCGTGGAATAGAACGTGGAACCTAGTACGGTCGTACTTTAGAGCGTGGAACGTACATAGCTCGTAATTTCCTTTGTTTTGGTGTCATTCTTCATCTTAGCATCATTCTTAGCTCCTAGAGATGTCCTCATTCCTTGAACATGCTCAATTTATCTCCCTTCTCTCTCAATCCGTTCGGAATTAGCTCTTAATTGCCTACAATCAACACAAAGCTTATGTAGACCTCTATATCGACAAAATAGATAAACTAACTCACAATTGCTTCTATGCTTTATCAATGAATACCAAAATAGATGAAATACACTTAGAAAACGTGCCTAAAATATCACAATATTTCATGCTAACAAATAACCCCATACTTGCCACTTGCTTGTCCCTAAGCAAGGTCTTTCAAAAGCTTTAAAACACAAGTTAGGATGAAATATGTGTACCTTCTCAAAGCAAAACTTCTTTTAGATGAATGTGCCTTCTAATCAATAGATCATTCTCAAATCTTGCTTCATTCTCTTATAAGACTTTCATACACATAATCAAAGAGTAAAGAGTAAATAAAGCTCATGAATCAATCAAACTTCCATGTAAACATCATAACCTTCAAACATTATCAAAATCAATCATAAGAAACTTCAATTTAGATCACCAAGTCATATAACATTCTTTTGATCTTAAGGACTTTCGAACAAGGTCTAGAATGTGGAAAGGGAAGGAAAACTTTAAGGAATGTGGTGCATGAATCCGGGAAAGTGGATAACTACTCTTTTCTTCTTCTCTTGCGGTTTCCGCAACACTTTCAACTTAGAGCTTCGCTCTCTTCTTTTCATTTTTCGACTTTACTTTTGGAGTTATGGATAGAGGTGCACAAAAACCGAAGCCTAGGAGAATGTCGTTTCTCATTTTTACGAGATGCCTCAAACCCTTGATGCACATACCATAATCCGCTAGGAATATCGCTCAATCCGACTTTGGCAAGACACAAACACCCGACTATGTGAATGGTGCCGAGTTACTCATCATCATGATTGACTTCCCCAAACCTATAATTTCTTTCTATTCTTTTGAATGCAAAATATTGCTTTCATGGCCCTCCCACATCAAACATGCCTTTTTCATTCAACTCCTCCAAATTCCCGGATAGGTAAAGGAGGTCATTATTTCAATGAGGGGCTAAATGATCAAAGAAAGAAGAAAGAAAATCGAATTGCCTTAATCATCTCAAAAAGAAGCATAAGAACTTATTATGTGATTTCAACCTTAATTCCTCAACATGATTTAAGTAACATTCATCACATTATGAAACTTGCAAAAGAGGGATAATCAACTCATTCAATTTCTTTTCAACTTACTATTTGTTTAGGCATGCGATTGTCATCAAAACTCAATTCACAAGTGGTGATTATCATAGAAATCATCTCTATCCTTGGAAGCACAAAATTTTCAAATTTTTTCAATTTTTATGGGTTTTTCAAACTCTTTTTCATGCAATGCAATAATGAAACGTGTAGTGATAGAATGAAACATGCAAGGTAGTCTCGATAGAAGCATACGAAAGTGAGTAAGAGTTATTACAACTATTAGTCACACCCCACCCCATACTTGGAACAAACATTGTCCCTAATGTTTAAAGAAAAGAAAAAGAAGAATAGAAAGAAAGAAAAAGAACTCACAAAATGGTGGTGGAGCGGCTAAAACTGTCGATCATCAATAATCACTGCGGCGGAGGCGGTGGTGGAAACGGAGAGAAGCTGGGATCATAGTACCGCCCGAACTGCTGGCGGTAAACGTCTCTCATCATGTGGTCTAGATCGTCCACTCGTGCATCCCTAGCATCTGCACGGATCTCCAAAGCTCCAACCCTGCTGGAAAGGTCGGTAGCCCACTTTGGCAACTGCTCATACCAGCCAGGCGGCTGGCTGTACCACGCCGGTGCATCTGAAGGTGCTGGTGCTGGTGGCGGCTGTGAATGCCAAGGCGGTGGAGCTCCCATCCAATCTGGCTGAGTGTTGTACCAAGTAGGAGGATCTGCCATCCAAGTTGGCCTCTCGCTCACACTAGCACGGCGAGAGGATGATCCTGAAGCTCTAGTGGGGCGGGGAGAATGTCTAGGCATGTCGGGAACTGCATCCGGCTGATCCGGGAATGTACCAAAGTCCTGCTCAGCTCCTCCTCCTCCCTCATAATCATCTCCACCTCCCATCTCCTCCTCTACAACTGGTGGTGGTGGAACATAAGGAGGGGCTACCAATCTGTTCGCATGCATGGCAGTGAACGTCGCCTTCCAGTTATGGCGTCCAGCCATAATGGAATACTCGGGGAGCCACTCAATCCCTCTCCCGGTCCTACTCTCCCATGGCATAGCAGCATATGGTGGACCTCTATGGGTGGGGAAGATGATGCCTCTAGTCATGAGGCTATGTAGTCCTAGGGGTGTAGCAGTAATACGTGTGCAAGCAGAGAAATCTACCCCTAACTGTCGAGCAAGGTGGGTGACCATCCCACCATATCCAATGTTGTCAGCCCTCTTATTCTTTAGCTTGCTCATGGTAGCAGCTAAGAGGGTGGCGCAGTCAGCAGGTCTACCGTATAGCATACAGTAGAGAAGGAAAAGCTTATTTGTCTTGATTTTCTGAGGTGTCTCCGTCTTAGGGAAGAGCCACTCAGAAAGTACCCTGTGAGCAATCTTCAAGGCTAGGTGATACATCAACCTAGCCTTGGTATCAACTGGCTGCCAGCGGTCCTCGCTGGCGTAGATCATAGCGATCTCTTCCCAGAAATCCTTGGCGTACACGCCACTGGGGAAACGACCATTGAAGGTCTCGTGGAACCCGAAGAAGGCTCCAAACTCTCTAATCGAAAAATCATAGTTTCTTTCCATCAGCCGGAAAGAAACTGTCCTGTCAACATGGCTATGCTCAAAGGAAACTACAAACTCCCTCGTAATCTCCTCATAAGCATCTTCCCGAATAGCGGAGAAGATGACTAGACCGGCTCTATCTAAGAGCCAAGTGATGTCTCCTACCACATGTAGAGGCTCTAACTCCTCAAGCAATAGGTACCTAGGTCCTATGACCGCTCTCTTGTGGATCCTCTCTAAAGCATCGAGATGATCCTCATGGATGGTAGGGATCCTAGGGCGAGGTGGTGATGGTGATGATGGTGATGATGGAGGTGAAGGGGATGAAGGGGATGAAGGGGGTGGTGCTCTAGAAGAGGAAGAGGGGTTGCCCTTCCTTTTCTTGTTCTTATCCTTATCCTTATTCTTGTTCTTGTTCCTACCGGACACTCTCCTCACAAAATCCATAATCTGTCAAAAACCACGGTTTGTTCTTCAGATTCCACGGCCATGGAACGTCCAGGAACCGTGGTTTCTCTCGAAAATTCTCAAAATCAAACAGAATCACACCAAACTCAGCAGCAAAGAGTCCTAGACTAATTTTCTTCCAATTCCAATCAGTTCTCCTACAAATTCTATCAAAAACAAAGCCGAATCGACAAAGAGAGAGAAAGAGCCAAAAACCTAGGTTTTCGGATTTTGTAATCCGAATTGTGGCTTCTCTGGTGAATTGCCGCTCGAATTGTTGCTTGGATCTTGTAGGTGTATGGATTTGCTTCAGTTTAGGCCAAATAATCATCGAAAACGATTAACGAATGAGGATTTGAGAGGAAGGGCGTGGAATCGGCGTTCTTGGCGTGGTTTTGGGTGTTTGTGTTGTGTTTTGTGAAGAAACGGGGTTTATATAGTGGCCGTAAAAATTTTTGAAAATCACGGTCTATCGGGGGGTTCCACGGCCGTGGAAATGTACGGAACCGTGGTTTCGGTGATTTTTCTCAGGCTTTTGGAAATTACGGTCACTGTTGCTGTCACGGTCTAAACCACGGCCGTGGAACTCTCTGTAATGCTCCAAAGTCCAATTTTCGTCACTTTTCTTCAAACTTTCTCTTCCCCTTTCCTTTTCCACTGTTCCTACATCCAAAAACACGAACATACCGGAAGGTATCGAAGGCAAAACAAAGCAAAAACGTCTAAACTAAGCTAATCTATGAATCAAAAACAAAAACGACAATGCAATACCTTGGGTTGCCTCCCAAGAAGCGCTTTGTTTAAGGTCCGTAGCTAGACCAAATTCGCACTTATTCGAGTGCGGTGGGCGCGAACTCTTCAGCTTGGAGTTCCGGAGTATACTTCTTGAGTCGTTGTCCGTTCACCTTAAAGCTTCCGCCCGTTTCACCCCATACTTCAACTGCACCATGGGGAAAAATACGTTTGATTAGAAAAGTTCCGGTCCAACGAGATTTAAGCTTATTTGGAAAGAGGCGAAGCCTTGAATTGAAGAGGAGAACTTGATCTCCTTCTTTGAAGTCCTTTGGAATGATATGCTTATCATGCCAACGCTTTGCCCTTTCTTTGTAAATCTTGGCGTTTTCGTAAGCGTTCAAGAGAAGTTCTTCAAGCTCATTTAGGTCCAGGAGACGCTTCTCTCCCGCTTCCTTCATGCTGAAATTCAACCAATTAATTGCCCAAAACGCCTTGTGCTCCAACTCTACCGGTAAGTGACAAAACTTCTAATACACAAGGTTGTATGGTGTAGTTCCGATGGGAGTCTTGTATGCACTCCGGTATGCCCACAATGCATCATCTAGCTTCAAGGACTAGTCCTTGAAACCGTCTTCTCTAGGATCCCTTTGATCTCCCGGTTTGAGATCTAAACTTGTCCACTAGTTTGTGGATGATAAGGGTTGGCGATCTTGTGAGTCACCCCATACTTAGCTAAGAGAGCTTCAAAACGCCGGGCAATGAAATGAGAGCCTCCATCACTAATGATGGTCCGTGGTGTCCCAAATCGCGGGAAAATGGTCTTGTTAAAGAATTTAACCACTACCATGGCATCATTGGTGGGAGAGGCAATCGCTTCAACCCATCTTGAAACATAATCAACCGCTAAAAGTATATATTGGTTACCACAAGATGATGGGAATGGTACCATGAAGTCTACTCCCCAAACGTAAAAGATCTCCACCTCTTGGATGTTGTTGAGAGGCATCTCATTCCTCCTAGAGATATTTCCTGTTCTTTGACAAGCATCGCAGCAGGAAACAAAGGTTTGCACATCTTTAAATAGAGTAGGCCAAAAGAATTCAGATTGCAATACCTTAGCGCTAGTTGTCACGCTCAGGATGTGTGTGATACGCAATAGGTTTTAAATTTATACTCGTTATATTTCTCCAAACTCCTAGCGAACCCGCAGTGTACGGGACGTTTGTAGTAGGGATAGTATTCCGAGGTCGAACACAAAGACTAAGGTGAGATTGATTCGATTAGTGATTAAGTTTAGTGAAGATCTAGGTTAAGAAAAGGGAAAGAAATAAAGAAATGAAAATCTCAATGTTTTTGGGTGGTTTTTTTAGGTGATCAATCAAGGATCACAAATCATGCGAAATAAACAATCAACACAAACAAACAAGCTAAAACGAGATATGAATCAAGAGAGAAAAGCGGATTCTAGGGGTTGGAAGTTCCGGTTATGGCATAGGACTCAAGGTATCTAACCATTCCTTGGATTAACTATGATATGTTGGGAGTGAGTGTTTCTAGATTGGGATCAATCACCGGGTAGGTCTCATGGTCCACTAGTCCGTTCCTAAGGTCTCATCACCGGGTAAGTCTCAAAGAGCCTTAGGAGTGGAATTCTACACAAACCGGATTATCGCCTAGGAATCTAACCTATCCTCACCGGGTAAGTCTCGGAAGGGTAAGTCCTAAACGACTATCCTAGCACACTTAGTCCAATGGCGGCTTATGAGGCTCACCACTACCTAGGGTTTGTCATCTTTGGAATTTAAGAGTAAGAATCACTGGGTAGGTCTCTTCTAACACTTAGGTGCTAACACTAGGTCACCTTAGGATAGATTTAACTCAAGAAACACTAGGATTTTAACATTCTAACAATCTAGTACTTAGATCCATCGAACCAGGCAAACCACGGGCTGTTCTACCACTTCCACGGCCGTGGACTGGCAACAACAAACCGTGGACTCCAACAGAGGTTTCGTTCAAGTAAACAAGTCATCCAAAGGTAAATCTAAGTCCATCCTATCATAGTCCTAGCCATAACCATCCTTTCCTTACCCTAGAATCGCATCTATTTAGCCTACAACATTCATCATAACAATCGGAATCATCAAACATAAAATCATGGCTTCCATTTGCAAGATAATGAAAGAGATGAACAAGTGAAGCAAGTAAACCAAGCTGAAAATAAGATTAGAAAGACTCACAACCCTTCCAAAAGAATGTTCAAACGATTCTTACAACTCTAGAAATCGATTCCGGAAATCCTCACTACAAAACCTATCAAAGTCTAGCAATGGTGTGTTCTTCTCTTCTTCTCCAATGGAGCTCTTCTCCTTCTCCAATGGTAGCTCTCCTCTTGAGAGAATCTTCTTGTTGAGAGTGTGGGAGAGAATGTGGAATTGGATGGTGGATGGAAGATGCTTCTCTCAGCCTTGCAGGACCACTTTTATACTACAACCTTGCTAGAGAGGGCCATGAGATCGTGGCACAGCTGTCACAACCGTCTGGCAAAAACCACGGTTGGTTCCACGGCCGTGGAAGTGCCAGCAACCGTGGTTTGGTGCTTCAGCTTCGCCTTGGATCATTAAGCTATGATTTGGTGCATGGCTTGTGTTGACAAGGTTCCATGAGTCCTCCTTAGCCTCTAGCTTGCATCCTAATGAGTCCGAGGGTGTGTCATCTTGATGAACGATCCTCAAATGTATTGATTAAGCTCCTAAATCTCCCAAAATACCTACAAAGCAATGCAAAAGTCCGTGTAGACGTCTATCTCGACAGAATACGTGAATTGAGTGCAAACGTCGTGAACTAGTGCTAAACCATGCATGAATGAGTGAGAAATCTATCTAAATGACTACCTAAACCTAAGTCATAAATCGCGTCATCAAAAATACCCCATACTTAAGGTTTGCTCGTCCCCGAGCAAATTCCCAACTATAGACTAAGAGATGACATGATTTATGTATGCAGAAAAATGGCAAAATCTTTTTGGGTTTGTGCTTCTAATATTGGATAACCTTCATAGTCATGTTTCATGGCAATGGACAAGCAGATATGTATCAAATAAATGAAGGCACGGAAAGACAATTGTACTTAACTCGAAAGCATGCATGAAATGTAAAAATGAAGAAGTCAAGATGATCAAGAGCATATCCAATCTAGATTACTAAGTCTTACAAACATGCAAATAGGTCATAAGGTCTTGTGAAATAAAAGGCCAAGAAACGTTGTGATTAGGTGGGGATTTTTCTAGGCTATGTGATGCTAATCCGGGAATGGAACTAATTCCACAATTTTGTCCTCGATCAACTTCCCTCAAGTGTATATTTTCTCCATCTTTTCTTTCTTTTCTTTTTCTTTCACTTATTTTTGAGACAATTGCATTGGTGTACAAAAGCCGAAACCTTGGTGATTAGCCATCCTCGGGCTTTTTCTATTTTTCGAGGTGCATCCACACCGGGCACACATACCAAAGCTCGTTAGGACTATTGGTTTATTTGACTTTGGCAAGGCACAAACACCCGATTATGTGAATGGTGCCGAGTTACTCGTCATTTAAACCAACGTCCCCAAACTTATATTTTTTTGTCTACACTTTCACAACAAATTCAGCATTTTATTCATGACATTTTTTCATCAACATCTTCACCCCACATTTGCTTTTCATACTAACATGCTCCTATTCCCGGATGGGTCAAAAGAGGTCAAATTTATATCAATTGAGGTGCTCAAACAACATGATCAAGATGAGAAGTAGAGAAAGATGATTTGCCTCATTCATTCCTAGATGATGTGCAAGAACTAGCATGTAATTTCGACTTTCAATACTCAATCCATTCTAGGCAAACATCATGATCACAAATCATTCATGGGATTCAAGATAAGTACTTCAAGTCCACATATGCAATTCACCAATTTAACACATAAGGCCATCCATAGCCAATCCACAAGACAAGATTCATCATTAGGGTCATATCCAAGCCTAGAAAGCACAAAATTTTTAAAATTTTTCTGATTTTTTTTTGGATTTTTTTTAAATGAGTATATACAATGCAAGACATGTGATAATATTAAACTATCCTAGATGCTAATCATGCAAAGGATCATGCAAACCCCACCCCATACTTAGAAACACATTGTCCCTAATGTGTGAATGAAGTAAAGAAGAGTGAAAGAAGGTTCTCACAATGTAAAAAGGGTTTGCCATGGTATTTGGGATTACTCAAGTGGAATTGATGTTGGATGATCTTATCAACAATGGTAGAGAGCTCTAAGTATTCATCAAAGCGTCGGGACCCGCGCTAGGCACCGCTAGCCGTCCAAGTTCCGCGTCCGCTCCACCCATAATTGATGAGGGGTTCATCATCATCATTCACATGCCATGCAAGGCTTTCAATGCTACCAAGACTCTAGCACACATACAAAACACACCGAACACACAAAAACAGAAAAATCAAAAACAAAAACAAAACGAAAAAAAGGAAAACGTTACCAATGGGTTGCCTCTCATCAAGCGCTTCTTTAAGGTCATTAGCTTGACCAAACTCGGGGGCGTCTCATTCTAGGTGAAGTGGGACAATCATATCCACCGGAGCTCCCGGGATATACTTCTTCAACCGGTGCCCATTCACCTTAAAATCTCCACAATGCTCCCCTCCTATCTCAATAGCTCCATGGGGGAAGATCTTCTTCACCACATATGGCCCGGTCCATCTTGATTTTAGCTTTCCGGGGAAGAGCCGCAGCCTTGAGTTGAAGAGAAGGACAAGGTCACCTTCACTCAACTCCTTCGGGATGAGGCGCTTGTCATGCCACCATTTGGTTCTCTCCTTGTAGATCCGGGAATTCTCATAGGCATCCAACCGGATCTCCTCAAGAGCGTTCATATCAAGCAACCTCTTCTCTCCCGCCTCCTTGAGGTCAAAATTTAGCCACTTAATGGCCCAATAAGCTCTATGCTCCATCTCTACCGGAAGGTGACAAGACTTGCCATAGACTAGCTTGTAAGGAGTGGTGCCAATAGGTGTCTTGAAAGCGGTTCTATATGCCCGCAAGGCATCATCGAGCTTCATAGCCCAATCCTTTCTTGTCCTAGAGACCGTCTTTTCAAGAATTCCCTTTATCTCCCGGTTGGAGATCTCCACTTGGCCACTAGTTTGGGGATGGTAAGGTGTTGCCACCTTATGAGTCACCCCATACTTAGCCAAAAGTGCCCCAAAGTTCCTATTAGTGAAGTGCTTCCCTCCATCACTTATGATCACCCTTGGTGTTCCAAACCTAGGAAAGATCACTCAGTTGAAGAACCGCACCACAACCTTGACAACATTTGTAGGAGAGGCGATTGCCTCTACCCATCTCGAAACGTAGTCCACCGCCAATAGGATGTAGAGGTTGCCACAAGAAGAGGGGAATGGTCCCATGAAGTCCACACCCCACACATCAAATATCTCTACCTCTGGTATGTTGTTCAAGGGCATCTCATTCCTCCTGGAGATGTTGCCCGTCCTTTGGCAAGCATCACAAGCTACCACAAAGTTTTGCACATCCTTGAACAAACTTGGCCAAAAGAAGCCCGATTGCAACACCTTTGCACATGTCTTGTGTGAGCTAGCATGCCCTCCACATGGAAAGGAATGACAATGGCGGATCACACTCTCCACCTCATCTTCCGGTATGCATCTTCTAAAGACTCCATCCGGCCCTCTCTTGAACAAAAGTGGTTCACTCCAATAGTAGTGCCTCACATCTTTGAAGAACTTCTTCCTTTGGGCATATGACAATCCAGGAGGCACTTCCTCACACACAAGATAGTTCACAATGTCGGCATACCATGGTTCACTTCCTCTAGACACTTGGAACAAGCACTCCTCCATCATTTGCAATTGCTCATCCCAGAATGAGTCATCAATCGAGATGTCATCTCTCTCAAGTTCAAATGGTGGGAGTCTACTAAGGTGATCCGCCACAGAATTTTCGGACCCCTTCTTGTCCCGGATCTCCAAATCAAACTCTTGAAGAAGAAGGATCCACCGAATCAACCTAGGCTTGGCATCCTTCTTTGTAAGGAGATAACGGATCGCAGCATGATCCGTATACACTATGACCTTTGCTCCAACAAGATATGAGCGGAACTTCTCAAATGCATACACAACCGCTAGCAACTCTTTCTCGGTGGTAGCATAATTGAGTTGGGCATCATCTAGCGTCTTGCTAGCATAATAAATGGCATGTGTGCGCCCATCTTTCCTTTGCCCCAAATCAGCCCCAACGGCTACATCACTTGCATCACACATGATCTCAAACGGTAAACTCCAATCCGGAGGTTGCATGATAGGCGCGGAGATCAAGGCGTTCTTCAACCTACAAAAAGCTTCAAGGCAATCCTTGGAGAAAACAAACTCAACATCCTTCATTAGTAGGTTAGTAAGAGGCTTAGAAATTTTAGAGAAGTCTTTAATAAACCTCCGGTAGAAACCGGCATGCCCTAAGAAATTCCTTACCCCCTTCACCGAGGTAGGTGGTGGCAACTTCTCTATCGTTTCAATCTTGGCCCTATCAACCTCAATGCCACGGTTGGACACCAAGTGTCCCAACACAATACCTTCACTTACCATGAAGTGGCATTTTTCCCAATTCAAGACAAGATTTGTCTCCTCACATATCTTAAGTACTAATGACAAGTTAGCTAAGCAATTATCAAAGGAAGAACCATAAACAGAAAAATCATCCATAAACACTTCCATGATATTCTCAATGTATTCAGAAAAGATAGCCATCATACACCTTTGGAAGGTGGCGGGTGCATTACACAACCCAAATGGCATTCTCCTATATGCAAAAGTACCCCCATGGACATGTGAATGTGGTTTTCTCTTGGTCATCGGGGTGGATAGGGATTTGGAAGAATCCACTATAGCCATCTAAGTAGCAAAAGTGAGAATGTTGAGCTAACCTCTCTAACATTTGGTCAATGAAAGGGAGAGGGAAGTGATCCTTCCTAGAGCCCATGTTAAGTTTCCTATAGTCAATACACATCCTCCACCCCGTAACCGTCCTAGTCGGGATTAGTTCATTGTTTTCGTTAGTCACTACGGTCATCCCACCCTTCTTAGGAACTACATAAACGGGACTAACCCACTTACTATCTGAAATAGGGTAGATACTTCCCGCATCTAGCAACTAAATGATCTCCTTCTTGACTACCTCTTTCATTATAGGATTCAATCTTCTTTGATGTTCAATAGAGGGTTTATGGTCATCTTCCATCAATATCTTATGCATGCACAATGAAGGTTTTATGCCAACTAAATCATCAATAGTATAGCCAATGGCTTTCCTATGCAATCTTAGCTCATGCAACAACTTAGCAAGTTCATCATCATTCAAGCATGCATTCACAATCACCGGATATGTAGAATTATCACCAAGAAAAGCTTACTTCAAATGAGAGGGGAGGGGTTTGAGTTCAAGTTTAGGAGGACCTTTATCGAGTAGAGACGATCCAAATAACGTTGGTTGAGATGAATCCAAAGCAAATGAAGACACTCCAAGGTTCCTTGAAGCTTGATCATCATCAAGGGCTACTTCTGGGGAAACCACTGGCAACTCCACGGCTCTTGGCACATCCATGGCCGTGGAAGTTGCCAAGCTTGCTTGTCGGAGCTTTCTACAGAGTTCTACGGCCGTGGAACACACTCCACGCCCGTGGTTCCTACAGGTGCTTAACATGCTTTCGTGAACCTCAAATTCAGCTCTTGTCTCCTTTTCTAGTGCTTCTAAGGCCTTGATTTCTTCATTGCAAGCCTCCTCAACACCTTCCTCCATCAAGCTTAAGGTAAGAACCTTCTCCAAAGGGTCCTTGATCAAGATCGAGCTCACAACTTCTCTAGAATCCTCTTGCTCGACAATGTTGAATACATCTTCATCAAGAGTTGGCCCTTTCATCATTGTGGACAGCTTGAACTTGATGTTCTCTTCTCCAATGTTGAAGGAGAGAACCCCATTCTTGCAATCTACTAGGCATCCGGAGGTGGCTAGGAAAGGTCTTCCTAAGATGATGGGAACCGGATAGTCCGCCGGAATATCCAAGACAACAAAATCAATCGGCACATATAATTTCCCTAGTTGCACCGGAATGTCTTCTAACATCCCAACCGGGTGAGTGATAGAACGGTCCGCCATATAGAGGGTCATCTTGACCGGTTTTGGCTCTCCTAGCCCAACCTTGTTGCATAGTACAAGCGGTATGATGCTTACACTTGCCCCAAGATCACAAAGGGCTTCATACTTCACTTCTCCCACTCCAATTGGGACACAAAAGGAACCCGGATCTCTTAGTTTAGGAGGCATTTCCTCCTTCATCGTTTGAATCAATTCCGAGGACCTCTTTGTCATTCTTATTTCCCCATACTCCTCCAACTTCCTTTTGTTGGAGAGTATCTCCTTCAAGAACTTGCCATATGCCGGCATACCTAGAATAGCATCCATGAACGGAATGTTAATATGCAATTTAGACATAAGTTCAAGGAATTTACAAAAGTGATTGTCCAAGCGAGCTCTTGCTCGTGATTGTGGGAACGGTAGTGGTGGCTTGTATGGTGGCGGTGCCACATATGTTGGCTCAACATCCTTGCTCTTGCCTCCATCTTCTTGCAATATTTCTTCTTCTACCACTACTTGCTTTCCCTTAGCATTTTCCTTGGGCAAGGGATCCTTCATACACAACCCTCTCCTCGTTGTAATGGCCAACACTTGGCCCCTTGGGTTGTCTTCGCTTCTTCCGGGAAGCTTTCCCGGATCTCTATGGGATTCACCCGCCTTTTGGAACACTTGTGCTTCCAACACCTTTTGAGCCTTGGAAATAGAAGTCACCGTGCTCTCAAGACCACTCAACCTTCCAAGCAATTGCTCAAACATCATTTCGGTTCTATCCTTTGGAGGTTGAGTAAATCCGGGTGGAGGTTCTTGTGAAGCTTTTGGTGGTGGAGTTGTGCTTGTGGAAGCGGGAGGGTTCAAGGCTCCATCCGGGTTAGAATAGGAAAACCCGGGATGGTTGTGGTTGGGCCGGTAATTGTTGAATTGCCGGTTGTTGTTGAAGTTCCTTGGGCCTTGGTATTTGTTGTAATTGCCCCTTCCCATGTAGTTCACATCTTCCTCCTTGGAAGACAAGTTTGCTTGCACTTGCACTTGAGGAGTTGCTTGGTTCTTCAAAGTTGTAGCACACAACTCCCTCAAAGACTGTAGCTCGTTGTTGATGGCGTCAAGCTTGAAATTGCTCATGGTGACTTCACTCACCTCATATGCTCCCGCCTTTCTCCCTTCACTCTTCCTATGGGAGTATTTCTCAATCACTAGAGCTTGTTTCTCCACAAACTCCCAAGATTCATCCACATGCTTTTCCATGAAAGTCCCACCGGAAAGAGATTGGAGCTTGAATTGGCTATCTTCATCAAGTCCCTTGAAGTAGATCTCCAATAACTCAATTTTTGGTATACCATGGTGTGGACAATCTAGGAGAAGATCTTTGAACCTCTCCCAAGACTTGAACAAACTCTCTCTATCCTTCATCACGAAGGCATTGATCTTCCCTCTTAATTCGGTAGTCCTGGAAGGTGGGAATAACTTGGTCAAAAACTCGGTTGTCATTTCCTCTCAAGTACCAACTCGCCCTTGTGGAATAGATTGGTACCAAGCTAAGGCTTTGTCCTTAAGAGAGAAGCAGAAAGCCCTAAGCTTATGGTTGTTGCTCTCCAATCTAGGCGGTCTAAGAGTCTCCATCAAGATCTCATAATTCTTCAAGTGTTGATGAGGAGACTCTCCTTCCATCCCTCCAAATTGATTATGCCGGATCATTTGTAGAACTTGAGGGCGGATCTCTTAATCATGGGCTGCGGGATCTCCTAAGTTCACACCCGGACGGTGTGCTCTTTGTGCCGGATCCATATGTTGCCCTAACGTTTGTGGCTCTTCCATAGCAATGGGCACAACCCGAATATTAACCGCCGGCCGCGGTTGTGGTGGAGGTGGAGGAGGTTGTTGACGGTTAAGCTCTCTTTGCACAAGAGCTTGTCTAATCTCCTCAATCTCCCTCCTAGTTGCCTCTTGCCTCTCATTGGCAAGTCTCCTTTCATTCTCCAAAGCTTCATCCCTTATCCTAATTTGCTCTAAAGCCTCATCCAACTCAGCTTGGAGATCTCTTCCGGCCATCTCTTTTCCCTTTTTAATGCTCTTGGATCTAGATCTAAGGGTTTTCTCCGGTTCGGGATCGAATGGAGCTAAATCCTTGCCACGAGATCTTCGCATACACCTAAAGAGTAAGAGATTTCCTGAAAAGCAAAGACACTAACCAAAAAGAGATCAAAAGCAACAAGAAAGGCCTACACTATAAACAATCACAAAAAGACTCAATCTAGACCTAGTCCCCGGCAACGGCGCCAAAAACTTGTCACGCTCAGGATGTGTGTGATACGCCATAGGTTTTAAATTTATACTCGTTATATTTCTCCTAACTCCTAGCGAACCCGCAGTGTACGGGACGTTTGTAGTAGGGATAGTATTCCGAGGTCGAACACAAAGACTAAGGTGAGATTGATTCGATTAGTGATTAAGTTTAGTGAAGATCTAGGTTAAGAAAAGAGAAAGAAATAAAGAAATGAAAATCTCAATGTTTTTGGGTGGTTTTTTTAGGTGATCAATCAAGGATCACAAATCATGCAAAATAAACAATCAACACAAATAAACAAGCTAAAACGAGATATGAATCAAGAGAGAAAAGCGGATTCTAGGGGTTGGAAGTTCCGGTTATGGCATAGGACTCAAGGTATCTAACCATTCCTTGGATTAACTATGATATGTTGGGAGTGAGTGTTTCTAGATTGGGATCAATCACCGGGTAGGTCTCATGGTCCACTAGTCCGTTCCTAAGGTCTCATCACCGGGTAAGTCTCAAAGAGCCTTAGGAGTGGAATTCTACACAAACCGGATTATCGCCTAGGAATATAACCTATCTTCACCGGGTAAGTCTCGGAAGGGTAAGTCCTAAACGACTATCCTAGCACACTTAGTCCAATGGCGGCTTATGAGGCTCACCACTACCTAGGCTTTGTCATCTTTGGAATCTAAGAGTAAGAATCACCGGGTAGGTCTCTTCTAACACTTAGGTGCTAACACTAGGTCACCTTAGGATAGATTTAACTCAACAAACACTAGGATTTCAACATTCTAACAATCTAGAACTTAGATCCATCGAACCAGGCAAACCACGGGCTGTTCTACCACTTCCACGGCCGTGGACTGGCAAGAACAAACCGTGGACTCCAACAGAGGTTTCGTTCAAGTAAACAAGTCATCCAAAGCTAAATCTAAGTCCATCCTATCATAGTTCTAGCCATAACCATCCTTTCCTTACCCTAGAATCGCATCTATTTAGCCTACAACATTCATCATAACAATCAAAATCATCAAACATAAAATCATGGCTTCCATTTGCAAGATAATGAAAAGAAAGAGATGAACAAGTGAAGCAAGTAAACCAAGCTGAAAATAAGATTAGAAAGACTCACAACCCTTCCAAAAGAAGGTTCAAACGATTCTTACAACTCTAGAAATCGATTCCGGAAATCCTCACTACAAAACCTATCAAAGTCTAGCAATGGTGTGTTCTTCTTTTCTTCTCCAATGGAGCTCTTCTCCTTCTCCAATGGTAGCTCTCCTCTTGAGAGAATCCTCTTGTTGAGAGTGTGGAAGAGAATGTGGAATTGGATGGTGGATGGAAGATGCTTCTCTCAGCCTTGCAGGTCCACTTTTATACTACAACCTTGCTAGAGAGGGCCATGAGATCGTGGCACAGCTGTCACAACCGTCTGACAAAAACCACGGTTGGTTCCACGGCCGTGGAAGTGCCAGCAACCGTGGTTTGGTGCTTCAGCTTCGCCTTGGATCATTAAGCTATGATTTGGTGCATGGCTTGTGTTGACAAGGTTCCATGAGTCCTCCTTAGGCTCTAGCTTGCATCCTAATGAGTCCGAGAGTGTGTCATCTTGATAAACGATCCTCAAACGTATCGGTTAAGCTCCTAAATCTCCCAAAATACCTACAAAGCAATGCAAAAGTCCGTTTAGACGTCTATCTCGACAGAATACGTTAATTGAGTGCAAACGTCGTGAACTAGTGCTAAACCATGCATGAATGAGTGAGAAATCTATCTAAATGACTACCTAAACCTAAGTCATAAATCGCGTCATCACTAGTCTTGTTCGAACTAGCGTGTCCTCCACATGGTAGTGAATGACAATGGCGGATGACGCTTTGCATTTCATCTTCCGGCACACATCGACGAATAATGCCATCCGGACCTCTCTTAAAGAGGAGAGGTTCATTCCAAAAGTATTCCCGAACATCCTTAAAGAACTTCTTTCTTTGTGCGTAGGATAATCCGGGCGGTATTTCCTGACAAACCTAATAGTTAACAAAATCACCAAACCATGGTTCGTTACCTTTGGAGATCACATCGATGCACTCCTCTATGATGTGTAAATGTTCGTCCGGGAAGGAGTCATCTATAGGTAGATGGTTGTCCTCTAGATGTGTTAGACGACTCAAATGATCCGCAACAGAATTTTCCGAACCCTTCTTGTCGCGGATCTCTAGATCGAATTCTTGTATGAGAAGAATCCATCTAATTAGCCTTGGCTTCGCATCCTTCTTTGCAAGGAGATACCGGATCGCAGCATGATCCGTGTATACAATCACCTTTGCACCTACAAGATAAGAGCGAAATTTGTCAATTGCATAAACAATGGCTAAAAATTCTTTTTCCGTAGTGGCGTAGTTGAGCTGCACTTCATCTAGCGTCTTGCTAGCGTAGTAGATAGCGTGGGTTCGCCCTTCCTTTCTTTGTCCAAGAACAGCTCCTATAGCTAAGTCACTTGCGTCACACATAACCTCAAAGGGAAGATTCCAATCCAAAGGTTGGATAATAGGGGCTGAAATTAGAGCTTCCCGAATCATGTTAAACGCATCTAAGCATTCCTGCGAAAACTCAAAAACTGCATCCTTCATCAATAGATTAGTTAGCGGCTTTGATATTTTAGAGAAATCCTTTATGAAACGCCTATAAAATCCAGCATGTCCTAGAAAACTTCTTATCCCTTTCACCGAAGTTGGGGGAGGAAGCTTTTCTATTGTCTCTATTTTAGCTTTATCCCCCTCAATCCCTCTACTAGAGATTAAGTGTCCTAATACAATGCCTTCCTTCACCATGAATTGACACTTCTCCCAATTAAGAACTAGGTTAGTGTCTTCACACCTTTGTAACACAAGAGCAAGGTTAGAAAGACAATTTTCAAAAGAGGAACCATAAACGGAGAAGTCATCCATAAAAACCTCCATGATTTCCTCCATATATTCGGAGAAGATGGCCATCATGCACCTTTGAAAGGTGGCTGGGGCGTTGCAAAGCCCGAACGACATCCTCCTATAGGCAAACGTACCCCACGGGCACGTGAACGTGGCCTTCTCTTGATCATCCGGGTGTATCGGAATCTGAAAGAAACCACTATAACCGTCAAGATAGCAAAAGTGCGAATGTTGTGCTAACCTTTCAAGCATTCGATCGATGAAGGGTAGTGGGAAGTGATCCTTCCTCGTCGCGTTGTTTAGCTTGCGGTAGTCTATGCACATCCGCCATCCTGTTACGGTTCGGGTAGGAATGAGTTCGTTGTTTTTGTTGGTGATGACCGTCATTCCTCCCTTTTTCGGAACTACTTGTACGGGACTCACCCACTTGCTATCGGAGAAAGGATAGATGATACCTGCATCAAGCAATTTTAGAATTTCCTTCTTGACAACCTCCTTCATGGTCGGATTCATCCGCCTTTGAGGTTGTCGCAAAGTCCTAAAGTCCTCTTCCATTAAGATCTTGTGCATGCATAGGGAAGGTTTGTTTCCTACTAAGTCCTCTATAGTATATCCTAAAGCTTTCCTATCTTTCTTAAGGACAATCATGAGCTTACTATGTTCATCTATGCTTAAATCGGAACTAACAATTACCGGAAAGGTAGAATTAGGTCCAAGAAATGCGTACCTTAGATGAGTAGGGAGTAGCTTTAGTTCCATCACTATCGGAGCTTCCAATGGTTCTTGAGGAGCGTCCGATGCTTCCTTAGGAGTGTCTAAGGATGTTGTTCGCTCCAAACGGTGTGTGCAAGCTTTAAATTTATAACCCTAGACTTAAGCTTAAAACAAGGATGCGAACCCGCAGTGTACGGGTCAATCGTAGTAAAAGCAAGGAATTCCAGGGGTCGATCACAGGGACTCGGTAAAACAAAGTCGATAACGGTAAGCTTCGTGAATACTAACCACAAGAGCAATTAACACAATCAAAGATGAATAAGAAGTCAATAAAGCAAACATACAATTCTAGGGATTAAAGCGTCTAGTTGTGGTTCCAACTCAAGATCTAAAGATAAGCGGACAAAGCTGAGGTTTTTGCATGGGGAAGGTGTTACTAAAGTGGAATAGATCACCGGGTAAGTCTCACTACTCTCTAATCCTAAATCGTAACTCCTATTACCGGGTAAGTCTCAAGGAATTAAGATAAAGAACTATATCCTCAAACTAACACACCATCTAAGGGAATAGAATCAACCTTTACCGGGTAAGTCTCAGGCTAACTCACAAAGATGGGATGGAAGCACACTAAAACCTCAATAAAGGATAAACCTTTATTACCTACACTTATGATCGTTGGTACACAAACTAAGGAATTACCGGGTAAGTCTCATCCTAAGCTTGCATTGAACCAGGAAAGGTGTAATAAGAATAGGATTTGGCAAACTCTAACACTTAACTCTCAGTTTAGGATCAGATAAGTCACCTCGGTCAGACGAATTCCACCCCGGCCGAGATGTTCATCGACTGAACGAGATGCTTAGGGTTAAGGTTAAAGACTCGAACTTTCAGGATCCTACTGGAATCTAAGATTATTCTATCATTGTTTTTCCAACAACCTTCAGCCAATCACCCTAGAATCACACAAGGAAATTAGCCACTCATCATCATTATGAAAGTATTAATCAAATATATGGGAAGAAGGTGAATATTTGAACAAGAAGAATTTAATGAAAAGACTTCAATAACTGAATCAAATATCACAACAGAAGCGTTCCTTGGATAGCAATCCAACAAGACAAGACAACAAGGAAGGGAATTAAAGACAATCTTACAAAACCCTCCAAAAGCTATAAAAGCTATGATCTTCAATCTTCCTTCAACCTTCAAAAAGGTTCTTCAAAACTCCCAACTGGAGTATGGCTGCTGCTGCGTCTAACGTGCTAAGCGGGATGTATGCGAGATGTTGCGAGCTGTTGGATTTGTGGAAATCCAACCCTTTTTATAGGAAAATAACCCTCCAAAGATAAGATATCTTAGAAAGATCTTTTCCCATAAAAATAGGCAAAATATATGATCTTCTTCCTTCCAGGAGCCAAGCCCAAAAATATAAGATCACTTTCCAAAGATAAAAGATCTCAGCCAAGAATAAAATATTCTCGCCGCGTCCTAGGTATTCGCCTAGGTCGAGTCTGCGTCTCTGGATCACCTCGATCGAGATGAATCTGTGATCAACCGAGGTGAGTCACAACTGAATGTGAAATCTCTCAAAACTGGTCCAAAGTGAATCTTTAATCCATGGCTATGCTTCCTGGATGGTTCCTTATGTTCCTCATTGTAGCTCCAATGACTCCATAGCTCCTTTTGCTCCTTTTTGATGCAAAACGTGCCATTTTACCTACGATTACAACAAAACTAGGTGTAGACCTCGATTCTCGCAAAGGTAGATGAAATGGTAATAGAATCACATATTATACATACAAACATGTAGATTATGAAAGATAAAACGTCCAAACAAAACCCAAAATATAGACTATAATTTATGTTATCAAAATACCCCATACTTAGCCCTTGCTTGTCTCCAAGCAAGTTTGCATATAGAAGACAAGATAGAATGGATTATAGGTCATTAAAATCAATGAAAAGTCCTTTAAAAACATTTTTATGGTGTGCAACAATCATAGATCACTCTAAGAGAATACTTCATGGAATTTAAAATCAAAATATGATCAAAACATTTTATAAATATAGAAAAGTTGTTCATCTTTGCATAAAACCATAGAATGCATAATAAGTCATAATTATCAAAATTAATCATGTATAATCAAGTTTAAACCACTAAGTCAATCAACAAGCTCAAGGTCTCAAGGGCTTCCCAAAAGAAAGGTCAAGAAACGTGTAGGGTAGGGATGTATGTAAGGTAATGTGGTGCTAGAATCCGGGAAAAGGATGAACTTCACTTCCACTTTGACTTGCAACATCTTCCACCAATAAGCTTTGCTTATTTCACACTTTTTCTTTTTACTTTACTTTTTGGGATGCATGGACAGAGGTGCACAATAACCGAAGCCTAGGAGATCCGCAATCATCTATTTCTTGAGATGCATCAAACCCTTGATGCACATACCATGACCCGTTAGGAATATCGCTCAATCCGACTTTGGCAAGACACAAACACCCGGCTATGTGAATGGTGCCGAGTTACTCATCTTCATGATTGACTTCCCCAAACCTAAAATTACTTTCTCACACTTTCACTTCCAACCAACTTCTCAACTTTAACTTCACTTGCTTTCACCACTTCGCTTGCTTCCAAATTCCCGGATAGGTAAAGGAGGCAAAATGTATATGAGGGGCTAAGCATGATCAAGAAGAAGAAGAGAGAAGAATGAATTGCCTTGGTCTTTCCAGGAAGAAAGTGAGAGAACTCATGATGTGGTGTCAACCTTCAAATTCAACATAATTTAGATAAAAACAAAGTATTAAACATGCCAATAATTTCAAACAAAGCATTTAGCAACTTAAACATATTATAAAACCTTTCAAACACATAAAGAATTTAAAACCAGTTAGTAAGCAAGATCTTCACTGAGATCATATCCAGATAAGAAGCACAAAAATCGTTTTCGAAAACTCTCAGTTAACCCACCTCGGTCGAGGTGTTCTTGGGTCAACCGAGGTGAAACGCCTCGTTTGGCCAAGACTGACTCGGTCAAGGTCAAAAAAAGTTTTTTTTTTTATTTTAAAACCATTTTTTTTTTCAGTTTCGACGTTTTTCTCAATCAAATAACCTGTAAATATGCATGCAATCTCAGATAAACATATAAATGCAGAAGTGAATCACAAATATAAAATATCCGATAAAGTGTGAGTCATACATCAAAGTCATCAAATAAGTACATCAAATCGTCATCAAATAATAAGTACATCAAATACCCCATACTTGGGACACACTGTCCCAGTGGGTCAAAATAAGTCTAAAGATAAGAGTACTCACCGGATAAATAGCTGAACTGCATAAAAATATAATAAAGAAAATCCTGCAGCTCATCAGTAGTCGCGATCTGGTGGCGGTGGTGGTGGCACGTACGGATACTGGGTCGGGTCGATCGGATAGCCCATGACGTGCTCGAACTGGATCTGGGCCATCATATGCTGATAATGCTGCCGCTTCTGCATCTCGCGGATATCCAGCGACAAAGCAGCATATGAATCAATAACTTGATCCGTCAGGTCATCGATCCGTCTGTGAGCATCTGGATCCCTCACTCTGCGCCTCCTGCGTCTAGCAGGCCTAACTGGAGAAGTAGCAGGTGCGGGCTCAGTGTCCTCCTCATCCAGATCTATAATCGGTGGTGCGCTCGTCCCTGCAGTATCTGTCCCTGTATCCATCGGGACTCCACCCTCTCTCTCATCCACTGTATCCTCGTCATCAGCCTCCTCCTCCTCAGTTGGGGCAGCTGCTGCCTCCCTAAAATCCTCCATCAGTGGAGCCCAGGCGGTCTGCCAATAGTGTGGGTCATAAACAGTGAACTGGGCAGACCATCGGATCCCTTGTGGCGCAGTCAGCTCCCACGGCATAGCCACATATGGAGTAGTCAGACCTCGGGGAACGAGAATCCGCCGAGTGATCATCTCCTGCAATCCAAGCGGCTTGGCAGCCGCCACCATCGTACAAGCACTGAGGTCCATGTCATGATAAGCAGCTATGTGGGTGACAAGCCCTCCGCAGCAGATGTCTCCCTTCGCTTTGGCTTTGATCCTGTGCAGATCCTCTGCCAGCATCAAGCCAAAGTCCGGGAAACCCCTAGTAACCATGTAGTATAAACTAAAAAGCTCGCCCTGTCGGATCTTCTAGGGCGTCTCAATACGCACCAGAAGCGTCTCGCTGAATATCCGGTGGGCCATCCTAAAGGCTAGGTGGAAGATGACCTTCTCTCTTGAATCTCCAGGGTGCCATCTATCTGCGTGCTCAACAATATGGGCTATCTGCCCCCAGAACTCCCTAGCTACAGATCGGGAAGGGAAGTCAATGGCGGTGGGCTCAGGAAAGCCGAAGATATCTCTCCAAATCTCGAGCGGCGCTAAGAAGTTCCGGTTCATCAACCGGTACTTCACAGACTGCTCTGTGGGAAGGTAGGTGAAGGAGATAACGAACTCTAGGGTCGGCTCCAAGTAGGCTGAGGCTCGGATCTCAGTAAACTGATCCAGCCCAACTGTAGTAATCATCCTCCTAAGGTCTCCATCTACCCCTAGGCAATCAAAAGCGGACACGTCCAGGAAACGTGGTGCAATCACTAGACGGCCAGAAATACGCTCATAATCCACCCGGTGTCGCTCATGGATCACCGGGCGGTAAGGTCGGGAAGAAGAGGAAGAAGGGGAAGGTGAGGATCTATCTCTAAGGGCGAGGCGGCGTTCAGAACTCATTTTCAATTTAGTTACCGTCAGATCACCTCGGTCACTGACAACTCTCAGGAATCACCTCGGCCGAGGCACAGCTCGACTGGACCGAGGCGGTGAACGGGATCTAATTTCCTAAAAAATTTCAGTTCTTTTCCCTCAAAAATCACTACAACTGCTTCCCATGGGGTACTTAAGCCTTTCCTCAGCAAATGCAAGGGCAACCAAAGCCCAAATCGAAGCGAATAAACGAGTTAGGGTTCGGTTTCGTTTTTACCTCGTTTCGGCCGAATCGTTTGATTTCTTCGCAGATCTGTAGTTGCAATGGGATCCTCTATGCCTTAATCGCAGTTTGGAAGCGGAAATCTTCGAAAACGAGCAAGAATCGATGAAGCGAGGTGGAAGAGCGCCGCGGTCGAGTCGAAATAGGTAAAAAGTGAAAAAAGAAAATTTTCCCCCTTTTATACTGTTCCTGGAACTGCTGTCACCTCGGTCGAGATGGTCTCGACTGGACCGAGGTGGTACGGACCGAGGTGGTTCTGCAGATACCCTAGTCGCCTCGGTTGCTCAAGAATCAACTCGGTCGAGGTAGCCTTGACTGGACCGAGGTGTTTCAGTCAAACTTCGTCTTCTCGAATTCTCGAACTTCTATTCTTCTAGTTATGCTCCTGATTGGTTCTCCTTCGTTAGTTGTAACCTGTTATCTGTCTAGGACGCCAAAAACAAACAAAACAAAGCAAAAGAAAACTATCTAAGCTAAACTAGAAAAAGGGAAAAGAAAGCAATACCTTGGGTTGCCTCCCAAGAAGCGCTTGATTTAAGGTCGCTAGCTGGACCATGATGCGTCTCAAACGAGGTATATCGGTGCAACCTCCTCAACCGGAGTTTCCGGTTGGTACTTCTTAAGTCTATGTCCGTTGACCTTGAAGCTTCCGCTAGTTTCGCCCCATATCTCAACTGCACCATGAGGAAAAACATGTTTCACAACATAAGGTCCGGTCCATCTTGATTTTAACTTACCTGGAAAAAGGCGGAGGCGGGAGTTGAAGAGTAGAACTAAGTCTCCTTCGTTAAGCTCCTTTGGAATGATACGCTTGTCATGCCATCTCTTCGTCCTTTCCTTATAGATTTTGGCATTCTCATAGGCGTTCAAACGCAGCTCTTCCAACTCGTTGAGTTCCAATAGTCGCTTCTCGCCGGCCTCCTTAATGTCGAAGTTCAACCATTTGATCGCCCAATATGCTTTGTGTTCCAATTCAACGGGCAAATGGCAAGACTTCCCATATACCAAATTATAAGGGGTGGTACCTATGGGAGTCTTAAATGCGGTCCTGTACGGCCAAAGAGCATCGTCCAATTTCATGGACCAATCCTTCCTCGTTCTAGAGACGGTCTTCTCCAAAATTGCTTTGATTTCTCTATTCGAGATCTCGACCTGTCCACTAGTTTGAGGGTGATAAGCGGTTGATACCTTGTGGGTTACCCCATACTTCGATAGAAGTGCCTTAAACTTCCGGTTGATGAAATGTGTTCCTCCATCGCTGATGATGATGCGTGGAGTTCCAAACCGTGTGAAGATGGTCCTGTTTAGGAACTTCACAACCACCTTGGCGTCATTAGTGGGAGAGGCAATGGCTTCAATCCATCTAGAGACGTAATAAACCGCAAGAAGGATATAGAGGTTTCCTCCGGAGGATGGGAAAGGTCCCATGAAGTCAATCCCCCATACATCGAAGATTTCCACCTCCTGGATGTTATTAAGTGGCATCTCGTTCCTCCTTGATAAATTTCCTGTTCTTTGGCATGCATCACAAGAGACAACAAAAGCTTGTACATCCTTAAATAATGTAGGCCAAAAGAAACCGGAACGTAATACCTTAGCGCATGTTTTATCGGTGCTAGCATGTCCTCCACAAGGAAGTGAATGGCAATGCCGTATGACGCTATTAACTTCATCTTCCGGAATGCATCTTCGAAGCATCCCATCCGGTCCGCTCTTGAATAGCAGCAGCTCGTCCCAGTAATAATGTCGTACTTCCTTGAAGAATCTCTTCTTTTGAGAGTACGTCAATCCGGGCGGTGTTTCCTGGCAAACAAGATAATTCACAATATCAGCATACCAAGGTCCCTTGTTATCAGAAACTTGGTGGATGGAATGTTCCACCAACTGAGGATGAATGTCAGAGAAAGGAGTAAGAAGTTTATTATTCTCAGTAGTCTCAGTTGACATCATCTCGCCATCGACCTCGGTTGAGGCGCAGAGGCGTTGACCGAGGTGTTCTTCAGTCGCCTCGCTCAGTCCAGGAAGTGCCTCAGGCGAGGTACTGCAACTGAAACCGAAACAGGAGATCTTCGTCTCCTGGGTTAGCTTCTCAGTTTTTGCTCCTGGATCCTCTTCCAGTGCCTTCAAGCTCCGTATATCTGCATCACAAGAAGCATCTATACCTTCCTCCATTAAACTGAAGCTAATAACTCTTTCGAGTGGATCGTTAATAAGGATAGAGCTCACCAATTATCTTGATTCTTCTTCATCGTAGATGTTGAAGATATCATCAGTTAGTTGCTCCCCTTTCATGGCTACAAGTAGTGCGAACTCCACCTCATCACCACCAATGTTGAATTTCAACTTGGCGTTCTTGCAATCCACGTTGCAACCCAAAGTTGCTAGAAATGGCCTCCCGAGAATAAGAGGAACAGGATAATCTGCGGGAATGTCAAGTACAACAAAATCTATAGGTAGATAGAAGTTACCTAACTTGACCGGAACGTCCTCCAAGATGCCCACGGGATGGGTGATGGAGCGATCCGCCATATAAAGTCGAATCTTGACCGGCTTGGGCTCTCCAAGTCCGATATTCATACATAGCTCCAGCGGGATGATGCTCACGCTGGCTCCTAGATCACAAAGGGCTTCACAATTGACATCCCCAACTTGAATGGGAATGCAAAATGAGTCGGGATCTCTCAATTTAGGTGGCATCTTCTCCTTCATGATTTGAATAATCTCCGAGGATTTGGATGTCATCCTAACTTCACCAAAGTCTTCCAATTTCCTCTTCCTTGAAAGGATCTCCTTTAAGAACTTCCCATAGGCGGGCATTCATAGAATGACATCAAGGAAAGGAATGTTAATATGCAACTTATTCATCAAGTCAAGGAACTTACCAAAGTACTTGTCTAGATGTGCTCTGGCCCTTGACTGGGGGGATGGAAGTGGTGGTTTGTATGCAGGAGGTGGACTATAAACTTCAGTTTTCCCCTCCGCTTTCTGTGGTTCCACCTCGGTTGGCGTCTCGGTCGAAGTGTTCTTCGACTGCACTTGGACCGAGGTAGTCTTTGTCGGTACCGGCACCGACCGAGGCACTGGATTTGCAGTCTTCCGTCCACTCCTCGTAGTTATGGCCATGATCTGGCCCTTAGGGTTGCTTTCCGTCTTTGCTGGAAGCTTCCTTGGATCTCTTGGCGCTTCATTCGCCCTACTTGCAAGTTGTTGTTCGAAGGACTTTTGGGCCCTCGAAAATGAAGTCATAGAAGTCTCCATAGCACTAAGCTTGATCAAGATAGCCTCCAGAACTGCGTCTTTCTTTTCTGGCTGAGACGAACTTGATCCTTGCCCCTGGCTCTTTAATGCAGTAGAAGAAGAAGAAGGAGAAGAGAGGAAAGGGTTAGAGGAATTATTAGACTTGGAGTTTGAATAATTGTTACCAGGATTCTGGTTGTTTTGATTGTTCGTCCTCCAATTGTTGCTATTGAACCCTCTATTGTTGTTGTTGTAGTTATTGTTCCGGGAACCGTTGTTGTTGTTACGGTATCCATTGTTGTTGTTCCTTTGTCCTTGCTCTTCCTTCTTGGTTTGAGCAACCAAGAGTTCCTTCAATTGCTTCACGTCATTCTTCAAAGACGTGAGTTGATTGTTGTTGGATTGAGTCTCTTGAAAGTTGACTCTTTTAACTCCACCTTCAGCTCCTTGGTGGGTGTATTTTTCCATGTGCAAGGCTTGCTTCTCGATAAAGTCCCAAGCCTCGTCAATCGCCATGTCCATGAAGGTACCGACGGAGAGTAGTTGGAGATTGAACTGGATGCTTCCATCCAGTCCTTTGAAGTAGATCTCCAACAACTCGATTTTTGGATTCCCATGATGTGGGCAATCCAAAAGGATGTCCTTGAACCGCTCCCATGACTTGGACAAGCTCTCCTTGTCCTTCATAATGAAAGCATTGATCTTCCCTCTCATTTCAGCTGTCTTTGAGGGGGGAAAGAATTTGGTCAAGAATTCCGTAGTCATCTCCTCCCATGTGCTAATTTTACTTGGAGGAAGAGATTGATACCAAGTAAGAGCTCTATCTTTTAAAGAAAAGTAAAAAGGTCTTAGCTTGTAATTATTATTTTCAATTCTGGAAGGTCGCAAGGTTTCCATCAAGATCTCGTAGTTTTGAAGATGTTGATGTGGTGATTCCTTCTTCATCCCTCCGAATTGGCATTGACGAATCATGGATAGAACTTGCGGTCGAAGTTCGTAGTCATGGTCCGCTGGATCTCCTAGGTTGACTCCTGGACGCCTCAGTTGTTGATTAGGGTCCATCCTTTGACCTAGGGTTTGTGGAATTCCTGCAAGAAGAACATCTCGGACTGGCATCCGAGGTGGAAGTATCTCGGCCGGGGCGTCAGGTACTGGGTCCTGCCTCGGTCGAGGGTCAGCAACTGGAACCTGCCTCGGTCCAGCGTCGGGAACTGGGTCTTCCCGCGGTCGAAGTAGAATCTGGTCTCGTATGACGGCCATTTCGGCTTCGATTGCTTCAGTTTTGGTGCGCGTTTCTTCCTTCTCTCGCCTTAGTTCTTCCCTGCTGAGGCGTAGCAGCTCTAACGCCTCTTTTAATTCGGCCTCAAGATCGCGGTTGTCTTGTTGGGCCATCTTCGCTTCTCTTAAGCGTCGCTTGTATGTCTTTTCTGGTTTGGGATCGTAAGGAACGATTTCCTTCCCAGTGCGGGTCCTTCGCATATACCTAAGAATGAACCTGCAAAAGTCACTCCAGTAGAGTGGTTAGAAGTCACGGGGGCAAGTGCCCCAAGAGCAAACCGTACCGGCTCGGTCCAGACCAAGTCCCCGGCAACGGCGCCAAAAACTTGTTCGTTCCAAACGGTGTGTGTAAGCTTTAAATTTATAACCCTAGACTTAAGCTTAAAACAAGGATGCGAACCCGTAGTGTACGGGTCAATCGTAGTAAAAGCAAGGAATTCCAGGGGTCGATCACAGGGACTCGGTGAAACAAAGTCGATAACGGTAAGCTTCCTGAATACTAACCACAAGAGCAATTAACACAATCAAAGATGAATAAGAAGTCAATAAAGCAAACATGCAATTCTAGGGATTAAAGCGTCTAGTTGTGGTTCCAACTCAAGATCTAAAGATAAGCGGACGAAGCTGAGGTTTTTGCATGGGGAAGGTGTTACTAAAGTGGAATAGATCACCGGGTAAGTCTCACTACTCTCTAATCCTAAATCGTAACTCCTATTACCGGGTAAGTCTCAAGGAATAAAGATAAAGAACTATATCCTCAATCTAACACACCATCTAAGGGAATAGAATCAACCATTACCGGGTAAGTCTCAGGCTAACTCACAAAAATGGGATGGAAGCACACTCAAACCTCAATAAAGGATAGACCTTTATTACCTACACTTATGATGGTTGGTACACAAACTAAGGAATTACCGGGTAAGTCTTATCCTAAGCTTGCATTGAACCAGGAAAGGTGTAATAAGAATAGGATTTGGCAAACTCTAACACTTAACTCTCAGTTTAGGATCAGATAAGTCACCTCGGTCAGACGAATTCCATCCCGGCCGAGATGTTCATCGACTGAACGAGATGCTTAGGGTTAAGGTTAAAGACTCGAACTTTCAGGATCCTACTGGAATCTAAGATTATTCTATCATTGTTTTTCCCACAACATTCAGCCAATCACCCTAGAATCACCCAAGGAAATTAGCCACTCATCATCATTATGAAAGTATTAATCAAATATATGGGAAGAAGGTGAATATTTGAACAAGAAGAATTTAATGAAAAGACTTCAATAACTGAATCAAATATCACAACAGAAGCGTTCCTTGGATAGCAATCCAACAAGACAAGACAACAAGGAAGGGAATTAAAGACAATCTTACAAAACCCTCCAAAAGCTATAAAAGCTATGATCTTCAATCTTCCTTCAACCTTCAAAAAGGTTCTTCAAAACTCCCAACTGGAGTATGGCTGCTGCTGCGTCTAACGTGCTAAGCGGGATGTATGCGAGATGTTGCGAGATGTTGCGAGCTGTTGGATTTGTGGAAATCCAACCCTTTTTATAGGAAAATAACCCTCCAAAGATAAGATATCTTAGAAAGATCTTTTCCCATAAAAATAGGCAAAATATATGATCTTCTTCCTTCCAGGAGCCAAGCCCAAAAATATAAGATCACTTTTCAAAGATAAAAGATCTCAGCCAAGAATAAAATATTCTCGCCGCGTCCTAGGTATTCGCCTCGGTCGAGTCGGCGTCTCTGGATCACCACGGTCGAGATGAATATGTGATCAACCGAGGTGAGTCACAACTGAATGTGAAATCTCTCAAAACTGGTCCAAAGTGAATCTTTAATTCATGGCTATGCTTCCTGGATGGTTCCTTATGTTCCTCATTGTTGCTCCAATGACTCCATAGCTCCTTTTGCTCCTTTTTGATGCAAAACGTGCCATTTTACCTACGATTACAACAAAACTAGGTGTAGACCTCGATTCTCGCAAAGGTAGATGAAATGGTAATATAATCACATATTATACATACAAACATGGAGATTATGAAAGATAAAACGTCCAAACAAACCCCAAAATATAGACTATAATTCATGCTATCAGATGTAGAAGGAATTGGAGAAGAACCAAGAGAAGTTGAGGAAGAGACACAATTACCTTCGGAATCACCCAAAATTACGGCCTCTCTGTATCCTCCACGGCCGTGATTTTTGGCATGGAAAGTAAATACGGTTGCTCTGTTCTCTCCACGACCGTGTAACCCTCTGGAGTGCTCCACGCTTTTGTTAGTGAAATCCACGGCCGTGGAATATAGTGTATGACCGTGGATCCGTACGTTTTCTGCCTCGTCGTGGAGTTTCTCAAACTCTTTTTCACACACTTCTTCTTGTGCTTCTAAGGCTTCAATTGCCTCATTGCACTCCTCTTCTTCCCCTATATCCATTAGACTCATAGTAATAACCTTTTGCAAAGGATCTTTGAAGAGAATAGCACTTACCTCCTCTCTAGACAACCCTTCTTCATCTTGGATATTGAATATATCCTCATCAAAGATTGGTTCCTTCACTAGAGTGGAAAGAACGAACTCTACCTTCTCTTCTCCTATGTCGAAGGCGAGTCTAGCATTCTTGCAATCGACTATGCAGCCGGATGTTGCAAGAAACGGTCTTCCGAGAATGATCGGGACCGGACTATCTGCAGGAATGTCAAGCACAACAAAGTCTATAGGAACATAGAATTTACCTAGCTTGACCGGGACGTCTTCAACAATACCGACGGGACGAGTTATGGATCGATCCGCCATGTACAACGTCATCTTCACCGGTTTAGGGTCGCCTAAACCGATCTTCCTACATAATGCAAGTGGTATGATGCTCACACTTGCTCCCAAATCACATAATGCATCATATGTGACATCTCCCACTCCTTTGGGAATACAAAATGACCCCGGATCCTTTAGCTTTGGGGGCATCTTCTCTTTCATGGTTTTGATGAGATCCGAAGAATCCGAACTCATCTTAACCTCTCCAAAATCCTCTAGTTTCCTCTTGTTAGAGAGGATTTCCTTTAAGAACTTACCATAAGCTGGCATACCTACAACATCATCAATGAAAGGTATATTAATATGCAATTTGCTCATGAGTTCTATAAACTTACCGAATTGTTTATCTAGACGCGCTCTCGCTCTAGATTGAGGGAATGGTAGGGGAGGTTTGTAAGCTGGAGGAGGAACATAGACATCTTCCTTCTCCTTCCCCTTTTCTTTCTCTTTTTCATCGAGGACTTCCACAAACTTAGGTTGTGGGTCGGTAGTTGTTACTCCGCTCCTAGTTGTGATTGCCATCACCCTTCCTTTTGGGTTGTCCTCCATTTTTCCTGGAAGTTTCCCTTGATTCCTAGGAACTTCCTCCGCATGGCTGAACATTTGGTTTTCTAAAACCTTTTGGGCTTTATCAACCTTAGTAATGTGATCATCAACCTTGATGATGCGAGTCTCCAACCCTTGAAGCTTCCCCAAAATCGTTTCCAACATGGGATCGGGCTTCTCCTTCCCCGAAGTGCTTCCACCGTAAGATGTTTGCCCCTGGCTTTTCAAAGGAGTGGAAGAAGAGGAAGGTGGAGTTAGTGAATTTCCTGAATTTGAAGGATAAAAATTACCGGAATTTTGTTGATTGAAGCGCCAATTGTTGTTGTTTGAACCCCTATTGTTGTTCCAATTGTTGTTCCGGTTGTTGTTGTTGTTATTCCAATTATTCCGATTGTTGTTCCGGTTGTTGCGATTGGTATTCTCATTACCGTTGTGGTTATTGTTGTTACCTAAATAACCCACATCTTGCTCCTTGTGCTTCGGAAAGTTGTTTTTTATGGCTTCCTTCAACTCTTTAATCTCCGTGTTGAGAGAAAAGATTTGAGTTTGAGCTGCTTGTGATAGCTTTGCTCCTTGATCTACTTGATTCGCCTCCACTTTCCGATGAGAATACTTCTTTATAACTCGCGCTTGCTTCTCAATGAAGTCCCAAGCGTCATCTTCCCTCATGTCCATGAATGTACCACATGAAAGGGATTGGAGCTTGAATTGTGTCTCCACATCCAGCCCCTTATAGTATATCTCCAATAATGAAAGCTTGGATATGCCCTGATGAGGGCAATCCAATAGCAAATCCTGAAATCTTTCACAAGATTGAAACAAACTTTCGTTAGATCTCATAGAAAATGCATTAATCTTACCTCTTAGCTCCGCCGTTTTGGATGGCGGAAAGAACTTAGTGAGGAACTCCGTAGAAAGATCCTCCCATATCTCAAGCTTCCCACTTGGAAGAGCTTGATACCAAGACAATGCTTTCCCCTTCAAGGAGAAGAAGAAAGGCTTGAGTTTGTAGTTGTTGGTAGTTGCGTTCTTCGGCTTCATTGTCTCCATCATAATCACAAAGTTTTGTAGATGTTGATGTGGAGATTCAGCACTTGTTCCACCAAATTGGTTTTGGCGGACAATAGTAATAACTTGAGGGTTGAAGCTAAACCCTTGTGCATCGTCAACATCAAAGTTCACACCTAAACGGCGTGGTTGCTGCGTTGGATCCATCCTTTGGCCAAGAGTTCTTGGCTCCTCTTCTACACGTTCGACCCTCGCATTCCTAGGTGGAATACGGCGATTTGCAGCTGGCCGTGGGAAGAATGGATTCACATTGATCGTAGGATCAATCTCCTCTAGTGGTGGCATGGAGGAGTCGCTATCCTCATTGGATGAGTTGACTCTAACCGATCTTCCCGATCTCCTCCTTTTCTTTTTCTCCTTGAGGTTGTTTATTTCCAGCCTCATTTGGAACTTTATGTCCGTTAGATCATCAACCTTCATTTGATGACGATCCGTTTCTTCCCTACGAGTCTTCTCACTCCATTGGAGTTGAGCTTCCTTTTCCGCTAACTCCGATTGGAGATCACGTTCTCTTTCTTCAACCATTTTTCTTTCCTTAAGCTTTCTCCTCAAAGTCCTCTCAAGCTCTTGATCAAGAGGTAAGAGGTCTTCGTTATTCCTAGACCTGCGCATACACTCGAAAAGATATCAAATAACAAGGGAGAAGCTCCCAAGCTTAACAACCGATAACGGAATTCGGCCTAGACCAAATCCCCGGAAACGGTGCCAAAAACTTGTTCGCCACTTAGCGTGCGTGCAAATAAGTCTTAATTATAAAACTAGAAATCAAGCAAGCGAACCCGCAGTGTACGGATCGATATAGTTAAGCAAGAATTCCAGAGTATCGAACACAGGGATTTGGGGGGTTAAATCCAGTTATAGATTATCAAGCAAGTAAATGTATGAAGCTTTTCAAATTATTGGGAAAACAACAATCCTAAAGATCCAGGAATCCAGCTGTGGCAATCGATTCAAGATATACTAAAGATATAAGGACATAGTTGAGGTTTGCATAGGTATACGAATGTAAAGTAATTGTACGGTGAAGTTCCAAAAACCTTATATGACCCACCTAAAGACACTCTCTATAAAGATTGTTGAGGCTTCAGTATAGAAAGGATCTAAAGGCAAGAATTAACGTCAAATACCCAAACTTATAATCCAAGGATCAAGACTAACTAAACCGATTAAGGTTGTGACACTCAGAATCGAGGTAGAGGTTGTTGAGGCTTCACTACCACCTAGAAAAGGCAAGCCAAAACTAAGTTAAAGCAAATCTTTAACTTTGGATTAAAGTAAAAGAAAGGTTTGTAAACTGACACAAAATTACGGATAGTTCTTGAGTTCCACGGCCGTGCAAGCTCAAGAACAGACCGTGGATTAGGTTCGTCGGCGATTCTTTCTAACTCTCAAGGTCCAATCTGTTTACGATCGATCTATCATCATCTAAGCCACAACTATCAACCCTTCACCTTAGAACTGCTAAAGGGTTTTAGCCAACAACAGTCATATTGATATCAAATTCAAGATTTAAAAGAATGAAAGATGAAAACCTTCGAAAACCTTGGATAAATCTCAAATCAATCTCAAATCCACAAATAAAGAACAATAATGTCAATAGATTCGGAATAACACAAACAATCACAATCTTAGATAAGAACGAAGAACGGGATGTCAATCCGTCTTCTAATCAAACCTAAGGATAAAGCGTAATCTCCTTACGAACAATCTTCCAAATCTTCACTCTTTCCGTCAATCCGGAAATCTCAATAGGGCTAGGCGCAAATCTCCCAACGACGATCTAAGTGAAGGCGTAAAACTAGGGTAAGCGGAGGTGACGGAATCTCCTTCCTTCAGTCCTTATATAGGCCCAAATAAAATGCGTCTTCGACCCATGTGCGTAGAAGATCGTGGCTTAAAATATTGCGTAAAAGATCGTCAAGATCACGGTCGTGGAAGGGTTCCACACCCGTAATTTAGAGTGTGGAATTGGATCACGGTTTGTCACAACTCTCCACGGCCGTGTAAGTTGGTGGAATGCTCCACGCTTGTCTTGCCAAGGTTCCACGGCTGTGGAATAGAACGTGGAACCTAGTACGGTCGTACTTTAGAGCGTGGAACGTACATAGCTCGTAATTTCCTTTGTTTTTGTGTCATTCTTCATCTTAGCATCATCCTTAGCTCCTAGAGATGTCCTCAATCCTTGAACATGCTCAATTTATCTCCCTTCTCTCTCAATCCGTTCGGAATATTTCATGCTAACAAAGATGAAATACCAAAATAGATGAAATACACTTAGAAAACGTGTCTAAAATATCACAATATTTCATGCTAACAAAGATCCCGAGAAGGACGCGATTTGGAGATTGCGTACTTAGAGATTATCTTAGGGTTTACATTTGGAGGCGGATTGACATCCCATTCTTCATTGTTTCTCAAGATTGTTCTGAGGATTTCTGTTCCCTTTTTCCGCATTCATTAAACACATTCATTTGTTGTTTGGATTTGAGATTGATTATTCGACTATTATTGAGTTTTTGAGGATTTTATCTTTTTCTCTTTTAAACTTGATATTTGATTAAATGATGATGGTTATTGACTAAAACCCTTTACCATTTCTAAGCTGAAAGGTTGATAGTTGTGGCATAGATGATGATAGATTAAACTTAAACAGATTGGACCCTGAGAGTTGCGAGAAGCCTCGTTGTTGAGGCTTTCCACGGCTTGTTCTTGAGTTCCACGGCCGTGGTTCTTCATGATTTGGCCGCGATTTCCTCTGTCATATGACCTTTGCTTTTGCTTTGATCCAAAGTTAAAGATTTGCTTTAACCTAGCCTTGGCTTGCCTTTTCCAGGTAGTAGTGAGACTCAACATCCTCTACTTCGATTTCGAGTGTCACAACCTTAACCGTTTTGGCTTATCTTTGATTCCCTTAGGTTTGGGTATGGGTATTTGAGAGTAATTCTTATCCTTTGATCCTTTATATATTGTAGTCTCAACAACCTTTATAGAGAGAACATTTGGGTAAGGCATATAGGGTTTTGAAACTTCACCGTACATAACCTTACATTAGATATACCTTTGCAATCCCGACTCTGTCCTTACATCTATAGAATATCTTGAATCGATTGTCAAAATTGGATACTTGGATCTTTAGGATTGCTGTTTTCCCAATATTTGCAAAGCTTCTATGTTTTACTTGCTCGACAACTTGTGAACTGATTTTATTCTCACCAAATCCCTGAGTTCGACTCTGTAATTTCTTGCCTTACTACGCCGATCCGTACACTACGGGTTCGCTTTTGCATAAGTTCTAGATATAAATTTAAGACTTTGTGACGCACACTTTCGAGCGAACAACAATTCAGTCAAAGGTTCTTTTGAGCGAACAACAATTCAGTCAAAGGTTCTTTAAGGAATTTTTTAGTTTTGATCCTATCTTTGGAATTCTTATTTTTATATCTTTCAAAGATATCTTTCCAAGATTATCTTTAAGAAGATATATTTCCTAGTTTTCATAGTTGATCTCTCTTATAAATAGCCTTAGTGAGGGAGATTGTTAGATAGATTAGATTTGATATATTTCCACAAATTGTGTGAAGTTGCAGCTTCGTTTATAAAGTTTGTATTTTATTCATTCTTATTCAATCAAAAAGAGAGTCTTTGATTTGATTGAATCGTTTTGAATTCCTTGCTATATTGTGTTGGTGTGTGTTAATATTTTTAAAGTTTGGTACTCTTAGTCAATTCAAGTCCCTCATTGTGCTTGTCTTACTTAGAATATTTGTGTAAGGTTAAAGAAGTGAGGGTTAAGGTAAGCTCTTCGTTAAGGGGTTGTTTACACATCATTGGTCAAGGTTCTTTGCGTGAATATCTTAGTTCATATCTTCCTATACTTATCATTTCTCATTCCATATTCACCTTCTTATCTTTCCATATCACTCACTAATCCATTTTATGAGTTTTCAAGAATTTCGACCTGTTCTTCGTAAAATGTCGACCGATATTTTCATAAGAACTGAGCGAGATTTTTTCCAGTTAAGGACTTTCAATCTAGAACGGGTATTGCCGCTTAACCCTGCATCACTTAGAGTTTCTTTGACCATTTTCCGAGATGTCATAAAAACTTCCTTTTTTATCTTCTAAAAACAACAAGCAATCCAAGATACTATTAATGCGAGTCTACAAGATTGACTCCCGAACAAGAAGTGAGTGAAATAGTGTGCTTGTGGGTTCATTTTTGCTAAAGCTAACCTCAACATTTTGAAAGGTTACACTACTACAAAAATGTGTTTATAACCCTTAAAATATATCCCGGGCTTATAAATCATGAGGTATAAAATAGGATTTTTTAAAAATTTAATTTGAAAACCTATAATAACACGGATGTTGTAATACCCGGGTTATAAAGTTATGTAAAATTAGGCAAGAGGTATGTAAATAACTCGAACATTGTTATATACGGGTTATATAAAATATATATTACACTGTTATTTTCACCACCGGGTTATATATTAGGCTAAATTTGTAAATTCAGCAAAACAACTGGAATATTTGGTTTGCTTCACTATTACTATTTTCCCACCTAAACAATAAAATTCCCACCAATATTTACATGAAAATTTTCACACCAAAATTAAATATCGTTCTAGACGCCCTAGCCTCATCAGGAAGCCTGTAATACCCGAAAAATTTATTTTCGTTAGATTACGAGTCAAATCGTAATTCGATCGGTTTGGACTTTTAGGTGATGCTTATATCGTAAATTCCGTCAATATGACAGGCTAGCGGGCCCATCTAGACAGGCCCACTAGGCCCATCAAGATAGGGGAACATGGTAAACATTTTGGGCTTGTTAGGGCAAGTTGTTCTACCCTCTTGAAACCTCAACCACCCATCTCCTTCTCCATTCCTTACCAATGCCTACTATCCCTTTTCCCCTTCTCCTTCAACCGTTGTTTTTGAGAGACGACGCGACTGCACCTGGCCGGCCACAACCTGCGACAACTCTCGCGTCGGACCGCTCTGCCTCTTCTCCTCACCACTTCTCGCTCCAGACCGCCTGCCTTTTCTCCTCTCCACTTCTTGCGCCGGACCGCCCTTCTTCTTCTTCTCTACACTTCTCACACCGGACCTCCCTACCTCCTTCTCAATTCTCCGTTACCTTTGGTCCGACATCTAGAGGTTCCGCCGTTATCTCAGCCAGATGTGAAGAAGAGCAGCCGGCGCCATCGCTGGACTCTCGCCCCATCTTCGGTCCAGTCGTTCGCAAAGGAAAGCTAGGGTTTCCAACCACCGTGGTGTTGCAACCTCCGGCGCCAGTATGGTCTTCAACAATGGCTCCTTCTACAGATCTAGTGATTTCAGTAGGTGAGCTTCTGCCATGTTTTGTTTGGATCAATTAGGAGCAGGATGATGTTAGGTTGGGTGAATCTTGTTGGTATAAATCCTATTGCCGGTTTTAGGTTTTCTTTGTATCTGAACCTAGATTAGAATAATGTATGTGTAATTGTACTTAGCGTTGGCTAAGTGTCGTCGAGTGAATTTTAACATCTAAGTGAGACGGTTATAGAATCGGAGGGTTTGTGATTTAAAGATAGTTGGGAGTTAATCAATTAGGTTATGTTATGTGTAACTCATATGAGAAGTATTGTGTTATTCTAGATTTATCGTACAATTGGATTGGTGAGGTGTAAATGTACGTAATCATGATCTGAATAAGTAGAGTTACCAAGAGTATCTAAGGCTGAAAGCAAAAGTAGATGTGCTGCAGAGATCACATTTTTTGCCTCTTTTCTGAGGTTATGGCGGTGTTAGGTTTACTGTGTAATTATAATTTCTAGCCATTGTGAAAATTTATCCGACCTTTTTAAGATTTGGTTTGAATGATTTTGCGAAACAAGGATCTATTTATTGATTTAAGTGTAGGTGTGGGACGGAATATTGGATACCAAAATTCGGGAGTTACCTGTTCACTTGAAACTGCTCAATTTACAAACCCTAAGGTGTGAATTTCAAACCCAAACCATTAACGCCAAATATAATTCTCTAGTCTCATAATTTGGAATGGATATGGAGTGAATTGGTCTAAGCTACCTGACCTAAACGTCATTGTAATTGGTAAGATATCAGGCGAGGATCAGTCGAATGACCATCTTCCCTTGCCTGAGGTAGGATTTGAGTTCTTATTATTTTTAGTGCCGTGATGTTCAAGTTTTATTGTTAAGAGTGGCTAATCTCTACTGAATCCAAGCATTTTGCTCCTGTATTGAACAAATTGATCTTGTGCAGCTATGCAAGACATTGCATTGTCTTATTTAGGCCTCTTATTCTGTCTTTATGTTTTAAGGGCTTGCTTGATCATTAACGTTCTATTCTTCTTCAATGTTGACTGAGATGTCCTTTCTTTTACTGGTCATTAACCTTGACCTTTCTATTAGTTAATTGCACGAGTTAGTAGCAAGGTTTTTTTGTCTAGCTTCCTGTCTCCCCGCTGATCGTATTTCTTTGAAGAAAGTTTTTGTACTTTTGCCAAATTATCTACTCCATATTTATGTATTTTGATGTTTTTTATTGTACTTTTTGATGTAGTCAAGTATCAGTTATTTTGAAGCTTGCATGATGGATCCCATGGACATAGTTGGGAAGGCCAAAGAAGATGCTTCTCTCCCTAAAGGTAATTAACCCCCTTCATTTCATGGTATGGTGGGAAATAAATACTCTTTATGTAGTGAGTTAGAAATTGAGAATAACCGTGAATAAAAAAGCGAAGCTTTCTCCTAAAGCGAGGATCGATACTGAGATAACTTCAAGCTATAAAGCCTGAACTTCATGTAAAATGTGAATTTATTACAGTATCACACTATCTATCCTTTAGATTGCATTGTTTGTTGTCTATATTGCGCCTCCCAATTTTATGTGCTAGGTAGAGCATTTGAGTTGATATAATATGCTATTTTGTAAAATTGACCCTTGATTTTCTTTAATCTAACTATTATTGTATGATATGTTTTAGAAACATATATTGCTCCTCCCAATTTATATGCACGTCTCACTTTGTGCTTAAGCGTTAGTCACCTCATTACCTTTTTGTGGTTAACGCTATTTTTTTCTACTGGTGTAGAAATTTCCAACAAGCAAAAGGGAAAGATATTAACCAAAGAACCTTCTCCCGAGCCAAAGGATCAAGATTCAGTTTCGGTTCTCATCGATGACTTTCATTGGTTGCTAGATGATTTTTCTGATGGTTCTACTAAAAAGATTAATATTCCAGAGGCGGTTTTCAATCGATCAAATCTTGATATCTCCATTGGCAAGAATGAAATTTAAATTTGGCTAGACAAGCAAGAGCTACAAATGTGTCATATATCACTATATATGAGGTTAGTTTTCACTAGATTTAACTTAATCTATTTTTCTTTATTTCATGCTTAAATTATTTTATCAATGTAGATTTCTCTCGGAGACACATTGTCAATCAAGGAAAACATTCGCATTTCTTTGTACAATGTTAATTTCTTCCAAAAGTCGTGGTGGTATGAGAATCAAAGAACATGCTACTTATATTGCTGGGGCCATGAAAGGCGATATCGAAAACCGAATATTTTTTGCTCCATAATATTTTGGGTTAGTATTGTTCTATTTGTTCCTTTTGTATGTGCATACGCTCTTATAAATAATTACTTATTTGTGTAAGTGTAGGAATCATTGGGTGTTGTTGATTTTACACCCTCACAAAGGGTTTGCATATTGGATTGACCCGTTGCATGGACAACAAAATGATGATGCAAAGCAATTAGTTGATTTGTAAGTTTTTCCTACTATTATCTACAGATAAGTAAATTCGTATATAGTATTAAAACCATTTCTTTTTATCTTATTGTGTAGGGTTTATACTTTAAATTACACTAGTTTGGGACTAAAAAAACCTCGAAAAAATATTCTGTGGCAAGCCATAAAGGGTTTATCCTCATATCTTCTCATTTTTTTATCAATTATAAGGCACAAACATTTACATTTGACGTAATATGTATATCACTAGTTTAATATATATTTTTTCGTGAGCTGCAGTGTCCGCATAATCCAAACTTGAATGATTGTGGATATTATGTGTTGAGATTAATGCGCGACATCATATTAAGAAGAAGTCAAAGTGTCCCAAAGATTGTATGTTTTGACAAATTTTAAAATTATTTTTGCTTTTCAATAAAATATTATACTCATGAGCTTATCTAAGTTAATTTCTGATATCTTTACAGTGGTGTGGGAAAAAAGATACTTACTCGTATGATGAAATTGAACAAGTTTGTAAGGAGTAGCTTGAATATTTGCTTGAACTAATCTTTTAGGCATGAAATTCGAAACTTTGATTGCAGTTATATGATTTGGATTTGGATTGTGTGGTCCGTTCTCGAATAGATTTTCTGGACAGATTGAAATCAACCCTAGAGTGTTGTCCTTTTTTTTCATGAACAAATGTTTGACATGTCCATAGACTGCATTGAATGTCCTTTTCTTCTAGTATACATTTTGTATTTGATACTATTTCGCATAGGGCTCCATATACCTTTCACTTTGTAACTTTCCCAGACTTGGTGTTGTTGTGCTCTCCAGGAAGTTTCAAAGCAGTGAAGGTGACGACCTTGAAAACTTGATCTATTGTAAGGCTTCATGACCTCTCCGGCAAAAACAGTGCAGATTTCATCACCGGTTATCTTCTAGTTGATGTGCATTGCTAGCACGATGAATATATCTTTAGAAGATTGTGAACATTTAAATCTTTATATACTTGGTGACATTTAGTTTAAGAACATGACTTTGAATCATGACTTTGAATCATGTTTGTGATATTGGTTATCTTCGGATATGATATTGGTGATCACAAAACGATGATGTTTTGAGTTATGTATATGACTTTGAATCATGTTTGTGAATGGAATTGGTTGCTTCAGTTTTTTTTTTGCATTTGGGACAGGTACAATTTGTGAAAGTCATGAAATACGTACAGAATCGGGACATCAAATCCGGGTTAAATTCTTTACAATGGTCTCGTAATAAATTTTTTACCTAATAACACGGATCTTCATTGTCAAGATTATTAGGGCGTCACATAGTCGAATAAACCGGATCCTACCCTCCGGGTTATTTGTTGGTTTCAGATAACCCGCTTCCTAATATCCAGTTATTTATTATTAGAAATAAACGGCATCAAATAACGCGGTCCGTATCCGGTTATGTGACATTATCAAATACCCCGGGTACAAGTTTGCCGGGTTATTTGATAGAATATATCCCGATTGGCATCTTTGTTCCAAAATCAAAGGAGAAAAAATAACCCGGATTTGTTTTAACAAACTTCCGGGGTATAAAGTTGGTGGACCAAATATCGCCCTAACGTTTAACCCGGTGGGCGTCCGGAGTATATTGTTTCAAACACCCGGGTTATAATCCCCTTTTTGTAGTAGTGTTAATCCTTTGTTCAAAGACTTTCTTGAAACTCCAAATGCATGACCACGAGAATTGCAATACAATATGTTGTTGTAGCTTAACTAAAGATGTTGTTGTTTGTGAATAATAGGAGGGAAACCCTTTGAGCTATTTGATGAATTTTTATTCCGAAAATGTGTTTTGCACTCACTATAGTTGTTATCATATGCGAGATCATGTTTGCACCCAAGATGAAAAGATATTGGGACAAAGGGTCCCTTTGTTTAATCCCATGGGAAGGTATAAACTTCACCGATAAATTTTCCATTGATATTAAAAGAGTAAGAGATAAATGAAATACAACTCATAATTAAAGCTACCCATCTTTGTCCAAAGAGCATTGCCTTAATGAATCTTCATTCAATTCTATTGAATGTTTTTTTTTTCTTGATCAATCTTGATAACTATGTGACCTCACCCTTGGTGCTTATGTTTCAGGTGATGAGAGCACTCCACGACAACTAATGTATTGCTTGATATGAGTCGTCCTTGTAGGAATGCACTTTGTTCACACGAGATGATTTGAGGCATCAGATTTTTTAGTCGGGTAGCAATGACTTTGGTCATCAACTTATATAGCATGTTACATAGGCTTGTTAGGCAAAAGCTGATAAGGTACAAACCTACTCCGCAGGTGTAACATAATCTATTGTAGTATCGACTATTGAGTTCACATGGACCACGTCTGAACTAGATGTAGCAATAGACAGTTATGGTAAGCTAAAGAGGGAAAAGGAAGGGTAAAGTAAGAAATATCGGTTTGCAAATATGATTCAGGATTGTCAAAGAGACAAGAACCGAGAAAATAATGATAAAGAGATAAGAGAGAAACGGTCCAAGGAATATTTATCACCACTATGATAAATCAAGATATAACCAAGTATATGAACGAAATGAACATCAATCAACAAATATGTAGGTAACTGTCAAAAGTAGCATTTACCACATATTTGTGTATAAAGACCGTGCTCAACACAATCTAAATAAGCTTTCATAGTTGCATAAGGTAAAAGCCAAACTCATGAAGGATATAGAAAGCATGTAGACAACCAAAACAGGCCACACTCTCGCAAGGAAAACCAAAATGGTAACAAAAGTTGGTTAAACTATGACAATCAAGAATCCTCACGGTAAAGGTAAACGTCTTTTCTAAAACCAAGTTAAATCCTAGAATTTCTAAAGAATTAGCACTTTCTCACAGAAAACTGATCTATTTGTATACCCAAACAAAACATTGTTTCTCAACATATGCCAACAAAGGAGTATGAATAAGCTCACTAGGCAAAACACAACCAAGCTTATTTTTGTCTAAAAATTCATATACAAAATTATAAATCAATCCATTATAGGGTTCAAACAACTCTGAGGTCATAAAAAACTAGTAAGAACTAAAGAAAGTAAAAAAGAAATAAAATAAATAGAAAAAAGGTCATAAACAATAATCAAAAAGCAAACTTCAAGGAATTCGCCCACAAAAGTGTTCATGGCGAATCCGAGTAGAAAATAAAAAACTATCATCTAAGGTTCTCAAGGGAATAAATCGGAATCGTGTTCTAACATTTAAAAACTAGCTACTTATAGGATAAAAAATCAAGTCACAAAAGATAGAGAAAAAGTCTAGAGAAATAATATAGTTCGTCGAACTATTCCCATAGTTGTTGCACAAGCCAACGCGGTTAGGCCACACACATGAGATGGGCAAGGAAGTCGTGGCCAAGCCATCCCAGACCGTCTCAAGTACAGTACATGGAGAAAGTAAGGCGGCATGGGCTGAAACGGAGAGCACACGGGCAAGCTGGTTATATCGTCCCGGTGTCGGCACTATTCACCCCCGTCTTCAATGAAAGCTCAAATATCCAAGTGTCGACCTTCATTTGGTTGTCCAAGGGTATGACATGCTACTTGATTCATTGATCCTCTGTCATATATGATGCTCCAATGCAGCTCCCTGTAACACCCCGAATCCGCGAGACTCGGAGTGCCACATTGGGCTAGGATTTCACAATGGATCCTGACCCTAGCCTGACAACAAGTTCACTGGACCTTACAACATGGCACTAACAAATATAAAAACAAATACATAAAACTATATAAAACTGTACAACCCAAAAAGGTAAGACAACATACCCGAGTATGAAACATAACACCCTCACACAGGAGGTAACAATAGACCATCCTCACGCAAGAGGGAAAGATAACAAACATAAAAGCCCACACAACCTATGTACGAGACGTCCTCGGCTTGCCACTTTGCTAGATCACCCAGCAGCATGCCTATCCTGTGGGGCATCTACAACATGGTAATAAACCATTAGCTATCCATAGACATATATAGAGTAATGCATAAGCACAATCACAAGTAAGGGAAGATAAACACATCAACATGCTTCCAATCATTTACCCATTTAATCATCTCAATATAATGGTCATTCACTCCAAACGTATGTATATAATATATATAAAACTATGTGACACGAGGACCGATACATCCTCGCCTCAGAGCCTGCTAGCCAGCCGTACTAGTATCGGTCACACAATCTGTGTACCCTGTGAGAGTGGATTGCGCCCTTCCTGTAAACCGGTCTGGCCTGACCCAAGAGAACCTCCCAGACTCCACGGCCGGATGAAAGGGAAAGGTTATCACAGCCACGCATATGGGGCAATCAATAAAACATAGGTCGGTATATACGATATCACATGCTATCATAGCAAACATACAAAGCACACACCACTCATGCAAACACCCAATATAAGGATGACAGCTAAGTAAGTCCTACGGACTTACCTCAACATCGATCACAACTCAACCACGATCACCTCTACACTGGAGGGACAACACAACCTATAACAAGGCATAAAGAGATGTATCAAACTCCTAGCAACATAAGAGTCACACCTAGACCCAAAGGGATCCAAAGGATCAACCTCAACCTCACTCACAACCTAAAGAACCTCAAAAGCCATACAAAGCATAAACCGATCATAACCTCAACCAAGATCATAAGGCATAACTCACAACTAGGCTTTGGGATCTTGCAAGTTTCGTCCCAAAACTTGCAAGATCCCAATGACTCTCGGACCCATAAGCCGAGGTATAAGTCACTCTCTCTATCGGAGGAATCACATCTCCGCTCAGAAGGTCATAACCTATAACAGATCTATAACCATAAATATCAACATGGAGGAATCATCAACTCCGGAAAACAGGGCCATAACGCTACCCAAAGGCGTAGAGGAATCACATCTCTCGCCGTAACACAACACAGGGCATAGAGGAAGCACATCTCTAGCCAAAACATAACACAAGCATAGGAAATACGTCTCTCCCCAATCCATAAGTATATACATCGCATGGAGGAATCATATCTCCACTGAAACTATGTCCATCAAAGTAGCATGGAGGAAAGAACCATATCCAGCTGAATCCTAATCAATTCAGATAGCATGGAGGAAAGAACCATCTCCAGCTATAAACATAAGTCATACTCAAATAGCATGAAAGGAATAATCATCTCCAGCTATAACATACGTCATGCTAGTATAGCAGGATCGAACAAGATCATAAGGCATAACATCACTAGCATGAAATAAACACATCAAGGCATGAAAGCACATAAGCACATAATCACATACTCACCAAGATAGCACTAAGATCTACTCATCGACCCTAGATGCATCCATCTCGGCATAAAACTCTGGATAGTTCCTCTAGATACTATCCTCAGTCTCTCATGTAGCCTCCTCAGGCCCACGTCTCGACCACTGTATCCGGGGATGTCCTTCGAAAGCAGGCGTCTCACACCTCGCTCTAGGACTGTAATAGGATGCTCAACAAAGGTGTGGTCCGGCTCTACCACCAAATCATCATAACTCACGATGTGCCTCGGATTTGGTATGTACTCTCTCAACTGAGACACATGGAACACAAGGTGAACACCCTCTAATCTCGGAGGCAAAGCTAATCTGTAGGCTGCCCTCCCAACTCTGTCCAGTATCTCAAAAGGACCGACATATCGGGGACTCAACTTCCCCTTTATGCCAAAACGTCCGACGCCACGTCGGGGATACTCTCAACCAGACATGAGCTCCTACACTGAACTCTAGAGGCCAACGCCTCTTGTCTGCATATGACTTCTGGAGACTCTGTGCAGCCAACATCCTCTCTAATCAGCGCTACTCGAGCCATATCATCCCGAATATGCTTTGGCACTATCCCATTGATACTACTAGGCTCATCCCAGCATAAAGGTGTACGGCACCTACGTCCATACAATGCCTCATAAGGAGCCATCCCAATAGATGCATGCCAGCTGTTGTTGTATGAGAACTCAACAAGTGGGAGGTAATCAGACCATTCCTGTCCCCAATCCAGCACACAAGCTCGCAACATATCCTTCAAAGTCTAGATGGTCCTCTCTGACTGTCCGTCTGTCTGGGGGTAAAATACAGTTCTGAAGTGTAGACTCGTCCCCAAAGCAATTTGAATTTGCTGCCAAAACCTCGAGGTGAATCGTCCATCTCGATCAGAGACGATCGTCCTCGGTACACCATGGAGCCTCACTATCTGTCTAGTGTGCTCCTCAGCCAACCTACTCATTGGCCACGTTTCTCTAATAGTGATGAAACATGCCGTCTTCGTCAGTCTATCAACAACAACCTAGATGGCATCAAAACTCCTACTGGGTCTCAAACTAGTCACAAAATCCATGGAGACGTCCTCCCACTTCCACCGCGGCACTAGCAGTGAATGGAGCTCACCTCCAGGTCTACAATGCTCTATCTTGACCTGCTGATAGGTCGCACACTGAGCCACAAATCTGGCTACATCGGGCTTCAGCCCTCCCCACAATTATGAACGTCTCACGTCATGGTACATCTTACTCGTACCTGGATGTACAGAGTAAGGTGTACAGTGAGCCTCCTGTAAGATCCTCTGTCTCAACTCTGCACCAGCAGGAACACAAATGCGATCATGTCGCCTCATCACATCATCAACTCCAATGGAAAACTGTGGTGCCTCTCCACGAGACATCCTCTCTTTGATCCTCATCAAGGTCAGGCAGGTCCCCTACTTCTGTTGGATCTCATCCAACAGACCAGGTAAAACCTCTAAAGCATACAACTGGGCATCCTCATCAGGAAACTGGATGTCCATCTCTAGCCAAGCTAGATCCCTCTGAAGCTGAGGTTGTGTAGTCAATCTCGCAATCGCCTTCTCTCGAGGCGTCTTCCTTCTCAAGGCGTCAGCAACCACATTCGCCTTTTTAGGATGATACAAAATCTCAAGGTCAAAGTCCTTGATCAACTCAAGTCATCGACGCTGGCGGTTGTTCAACTCCCGCTGTGTAAAAATATACTTCAGACTCTTATGGTCTGTGAAGATCTGACATGTAGCACCATACAGGTAATGTCTCTAGATCTTCAAAGCATGAACTGCCGCTGCCAACTCTAGATTATGAGTTGGGTAGTTCTCCTCATACGTCTTTAGTTGTCTAGACGCATATGCAATTACTCTGCCTCTCTGTATCAACACACATCCCAAGCTTATCTTGGATGCATCACTGTAGACCACAAAATCATTTGACCCTCTGGCTATGCCAAGACAAGAGTAGAAGTCAAACGACTCTTCAACTCTTCAAAGTTCCGAGCACACTAGTTGGTCCACGCAAACCGGGTAGTCTTCCTCAGAAGACTCGTCAGTGGACGGGCAATCACAGAAAATCCCTCCACAAAGCGTCTGTAGTAACCGGCTAGGCCAAGAAAGCTACGCACTTCCTTGACGTTCGTCGTTGTCATCCATGTAGCAACATACTCTTTCTTCGCTGGGTCAACCATAACCCCATCGGCGGAGACGATGTGTCCAAGGAAAGCAACCTCAGACATCCAGAACTCACACTTAGAGAGCTTAGCATACAGCTATCTATCCCTCAAAATCTACAAAACCGTCCTCAGATGACCGGCATGCTCCTCTCTACTACGAGAGTATACCAAAATAACATCAATAAAGACCACCACAAAGTGATCAAGGAAGTCGATGAATATACTGTTCATCAACTCCATAAAGACAGTTGGGGCATTCGTCAGCCCGAATGGCATCACCACAAACTCGTAGTGTCCATAACGGGTACGAAATGCCGTCCTGTGTACATCCTGCTCTCTCACTCTCACCCGATGATATCTTGAGCGTAAATCAATCCGGGAGAAAACTGTAGCTCCCTAAAGCTGATAAAGTAGATCATCAATACGAGGCAATGGATACCTCTTCTTGATGGTCACCTTGTTCAGCTCTTTGTAATCTATGCATAACCTCAAAGATCCATCCTTCTTCCGCACGAAGAGGACAGGTGCACCCCATGGTGAAACGCTAGGGCGTATGAAGCCCTTCTCAGCCAACTCCTCAAGTTGCTTCTTCAGCTCCAACTTCTCGATAGGTGCCATACGGTATGGGGCCTTCGAGATGGGTCGCGTGCCAGGCTCTAACTCTATGCTGAAGTCCACACTCCGCTGAGGCGGCAAACTCGACGACTCAGCAAACACATCTGTAAACTCGCAGACCACTGGAAAATCCTCCAGAGCTGGATTCTCTCCATCCTTCATGGTGTAGCACCAGAAGGCACCACAACCCTTTGTAATCAATCTAGCTGCTCGTACGGCACTGATAACCGAACCTGTCTTCCCAAGGTCCCAACCCCGGAAGACCTCAAACTGACCAACCTCAGTAGAGACTGTAACAGTCCGTCTACCAACATCCAAAACTGCATGGTGTCTACGCATCCAGTCCATACCTAATATGACTTCTTCATGCATCAATGGCATGACTAAGAAGTCAACAAGTAAAATACGAGTCCCTAAACGAAGGGGACAACTTCGTATCTCACGGGTACCTTTGACCCGACTACCATCAGGTAACCCTATAGTAAAGGGTATCCCCTCTATGGTAGCTAAACTCAGACACTCAACACAAGTATCAGAAATAAATGAATGCGTAGCACCAATATCAAACAAAACTCTAACATGTAAACCATGAAGCAGAATGATACCTGTAGCAGCCGGTGCAGGTGGATCCTCTGCACTCTTCAACTCAAAAGCTCGCCCTCGAGCTCCCCTGGCATCATTGGTGCCAACATCTCTACCTCTACCTCTACTCGGTCCTAGAGCAGAACCCTGAGTAGATGGACGCTCTAGGACCCTCTGCTGCTGTCCCTGTATCTGCTGTCCCTGTATCTGCTGCTGAGGTGTCCTCTGACCACCTCTTGCTACACTGGCAGGGGAAGAACCCTGCTAAGATACTACTCCACCCTGCCTACAGAAGGCAGCTCGATGTCCTTGTCTACCACAGGTAAAGCATGTCACAACTGGTCTGTGACACATTGGCCTCAGATGACCATGGTCACCACAGTTTTAACACTGACGTCCCTTATATGCAATCTGTGCAGACGAGGTGTAACTCTGACGCCTTTGGTCTTGTCTAGACCCAGATGCTCCTCCAACTCCACTGGTCTGCCCAGTGCGCTGCCTCTTATCAGACCATCCGGTTTGAGAAGCTCTCCTTTGATTGGCTCGCTCCCTCTCAAAAGCAGAAGCCCGGTCTTGGTAATCAGCTAGGGACTCACAATCGAATCCCGCCATATAGGAACGTGTGCTCTCTCTCAGACGACGAGAGAACATATACACATGCTGGTCCTCACATGGTGCAGTTGGACCCAACAAAGCTAACTCAGTCTGGAAGCGGCGGATGACATCAATAATAGGCACATCCTTAAAGCCAGCCTCCACAAAATCCTGCAGCTTCTCCCTCCTCAGTGAGGTAGGGCATAACTACTCTCTAATCATGCACCTCATGTGGTCATAACTTGTAGCTTTGGTCCGGACAGTCCTCCACCACTGGTGTACGAGGCCACGGAATAGAGACTGGACTAGCTCTATCCGTCTGTCCTCAGGACATCTGATAGACTCCAAAGCTAAGTCTACATGTCCAATCCACACCTCACTCTCTAACCCAATCTCTCCTGAAAAGTGTGGCACTCCCTGCTGGTGAAATGCCTTCAACCAGACATCTGGTTGAGGCCCTCTTGTCTCTACTGGAACTCGAACTGGATCAGTAACACGTGCAGGTGCAATTGGCACTTGTGTCGCTCCCTAAGATCTCTCAGAAGATCCCTCAAGCACTGGCAAATATGGGGCCCGCCTACCAGCCCTAATATCCTCCTCAAAACGTTAGAGGTACTCTCTGAACTCCGGTCCTCCCATGGAAACACGGTCAACGTCATTAGACTGAGCTCAATGTGAATGATGTCTCACAGATCCACCGCTCCTCGTCTCTGGGACGATGCTCTTTGCAACCTCCTCATGTATCTCCTCCACTACTGGTGGGTCAGCAGCGGGAACTGGTCCCTCACCTACCACTCCCGGAGGACGGGGTGGCCTACTTCAACCTCTACCTATAACGGCAATAGCTCTAGTCTGAGCCATCTGCAGGGTATGCACACCTAACTTATAAGGCTCTATATATGCTATAAGTATAGATATATATATATACTCAACATAAACACATACATAATCCATCATACATTTATACATATCATATCTGTACTGCAGAGATCCATAACAGGAGTGACGACTTCTCGACAATCTAACCCAAAACAACATTTCAAACCAAAACCCTTAAAAACGTCAGAGCCCATGTGGGTTCTGTTTGTTTTACCTATCAAACCTCATTGCAGGTAGCAAGTGCCATTGTTGTCAACATAAGGATCTGATTTGTAACACCTCGAATCCGCAGGACTCGGAGTGCCACATTGGGCTAGGATCTCACAATGGATCCTGTTCCTAGCTTGACAACAAGTTCACTGGACCTTACAACATGGCACTGACAAATATAAAAACAAATACATAAAACTGTACAACCCAAAAAGGTAAGACAACATAGCCGAGTATGAAACATAACACCCTCACACAGGAGGTAACAAAAGACCATCCTCACGTAGGAGGGAAAGATAACAAACCCAAAAGCCCACACAACCTATGTATGAGACGTCCTCGGCCTACCACTCTGCTAGATCACCGAGCAACATGCCTATCCTGTGGGGCATCTACAACATGGAAATAAATCATTAGCTATCCATATACATATATAGAGTAATGCATAAGCACAATCACAAGTAAGGGATTATAAACACATCAGCATGATTCCACTCATTTACACATTTAATCATCTCAATTTAATGGTCATTCACTCCAAACGTATGTATATAATATATATGAAACTATGTGACACGAGTACCGATACATCCTCGCCTCTGAGCCTGCTAGCCAGCCGTACTAGTATCGGTCACACAATCCGTGTACCCTGTGGGAGTGGATTGTGCCCTTCTTGTAAACCGGTCTGGCCTGACCCAGGAGAACCTCCCAGACTCCACGGCGGGATGAAAGGGAAAGGTTATCACAACCACACATACGGGGCAATTAATAAAACATAGGTCGGTATATACGACATCATATGCTATCATAGTAAACATACAAAGCACATACCACTCATGCAAACACCCAATATAAGGATGGAAGCTAAGTAAGTCCTACGGACTTACCTCAACCTCGATCACAATTCAACCACGATCATCTCTACACTGGAGGGACAACACAGCCTATAACAAGCCATAAGGAGATATATCAAACTCCTAGCAACATAAGGGTCACACCTAGACCCAAAGGGATCCAAAGGATTAACCTCAACCTCACTCACAACCTAATGAACCTCAAAAGCCATACAAGGCATGTATCGATCATAACCTCAAGCAACCTCAACCTCACACATCTAGCATGATCTTAAGCACTCACACTAGGAAAGGAGGGCACAAAGGCACCCTAAGAAAGACCTAAAAGCAACACACACCTGCAGAACCAAGGGAAACACCAAGCTGGTGCAGGTGGGCGCAGGGACGGTGCACTGGCGGGCGCATGGGCGGGTGTAAGGTGGTGCAAGGGCGGCTGGTGTGCATAAGACACCACTTCAGCTCTATCTTCACTTCTTTCTTCGATTCTCTACTCTTCTTCCCTCCAACAACAACATACATACAAAACATACACATATATACATCAACATAAGCCAAACATGGCTGGAACAAGATTCAAACCCTAATGAAAGTTGAACCAAGCTAAGGAAAGAGAGAAAAGAGGAAGAAAAGAAGGAAGAAAGAAGAGAAGCCATGGAAGCTTACCAACAAGCTCTCCAGGAGAACAACACAACCACCATCAACACCTCAAGTTGGCTCAACAAGGCACAACAACATCATCATCCACAAAACCACAAGCACAGCCAAGCACAAGGCTCACAACTCACAAAATCTCAAAGAAGATCAAAGATGATCCAAGGAAGAGAAGAGAAGATGTGCGTAAGGAGAGAGAGAAAAGTTTGAGAATTGTAATCCTCATCAAAGAGGAGAAGAAGAAGTATAAATAGGAGGTAAAAGGGTAAAGCACGGGTCAAAGGGTCAAAGAAGACGGCTACAGCACACAGAGCCGCAGGGGCGGACCTTGTGAGCCGCAGGGGCGCTCTAGGCTAGGCGCAGGGGCACCCTCTGGGTCACGCAGGGGCGTCTCAGGCATAATCCTGGCCCTCTGCACACTCTCTCAGCAACTCAGCAACTAGGCTCTTAAACTCCCGATCTCAAGGTAGATTGAACTCTCGTGTTTTGGTACGTTTATGGATATTCTAACAAAAATGTGCCATAATTGGCCTCTAATGCTAAAAACACGAGATAAGCCGAAGTAGATACTATAATATGCAATATGAATGCCTTCTACACTATATGGTTACAAAATGTATTACAGACAACAGAAAATGCATGAATAGATGATATGAAAACACCCCATACGTAAACTTTACATTCCCAAGTAAGATAATGACATATTGAATACTATGTGTAAAACATATGACATGTCTCAACTAAAAGGAAAACAAGTTCTCAAACCTTGTCATCATAGCAAAAATCACAATCAAAAGATGAAAGATGAATCATGACTATCCAAACTGCTCAATGGATAATGTGTTCAACTCAGTTTGACAAATGTGTTTAGACATATAACAATAACCACTCAAGATCAACATACATGCAACTATCATACCATACTTTTGTCAAGGTGTTCTCAAACTCCACCACCTATCATAAAAACTAAGATGCAAGACATAAATCACAAGGTATTTATAAAGGGTGTAACAAGATTATTGGACTAGGAAAATAAACATAAGTGAGGATAACATTTGACAATGTGGTACTTAAACATACGAGGTATTGAATCTGGCCATAATTCAAATCCACTTCAACAAAATCACCAACCAAAGATCAAACTCAATACTTTATTTTTATTTGCACTTTTCTTTTCCAAACTTCCCATAACCTTTATACTTTTCAACTCATATACTTCTCTTTTAGGGATAAACACTATAATACATCACTTTCAAACAAAATCTTACTTCATAACAACAAGGTTGGCGGGAACTTTTTATCCTCTCCACCAACCAAGAACACAAATTCCATAAATTAAGTATGATCCAACTCACGCATAAAATTTGCAAATCTCAACCCCGGATAGGGTAAAATGAGACTATATAATATCCGGTTGTAAGGCATTTGGTTGGGAACCAAAGAAGGGTAAATAAATGCAAAAACTATCTAGTAGAAGGAAACATATAAAAAGGTAGGAAAGATAACATAGGCCTATCAAAGAGGGCATCTGTAAAACCCGAGAAGAAAAAAATTCTGGAGAATCGATTCGATAAATTTAAATTTATCGGATCGGATCTAGCGTTACAGGATCGATATCAAAACATGACTGCTGACGGGTCCATGACTGTTGACGGGCACATTAAGGAGCAACCAGCTCCTTTCTTTTCTTCCTGGGCCCAGCACCTCCCTTTCTTGCCTTGTTTCTTCAGCGCAACCCACGTACGGCCTTCCACTCGGCGTAATAGCTACGAGATTCTCGCTCGCAGTTAGGAACAAGATCTTCCAGCCCTTCTACTTACCATTCTTCTCTCTCCCCTACGATTGGCGGCGACAACCCAGAACCCAACCTCCGGCGGCTACGCCAGAGCCCTTCCATTTCCCTCTCGCCTGTCGTAGCAAGTCTTCCCCGCCTGCACTCCAGTCGCGACCCACAAACGCCTAGGCAACTGCCTTCTCCCCGCCTGCACTCCAGTCGTCTGGCGTAGCAAGTCTTCCGGCGATGGTTTACGCAGGGGTAAGCTCCGATCTCTCTCCCTTCTTTGTAGTCGAAACCTGGAGTCCACTGTGGTGACATGATGGCTTCCTTGTGCCTCTGAACAACCATCTCGTAGCAGCAGTGCACCTTGGCCATTTTGTCGACATCAACCATCCCGTAGCAGCAGTGAACCATCGCCGGATTTCTTCTTCACCGGCGGACATCGGACTCCCTTCCTCCCTACTGCAGTTAGGTAAGTAGGTTCTTGTTCATGTCATGAAGATCAATAGTTGGAGTTATACTTGATAATCTGAGGAGTATAGGGGTGAGATGTGTAGACTTGGACATAAATCATCTAGTTGATGCTTTAGAGACTCGAACCTCAGACGTATGGGCATATGACATTTTTTTAGACTTCTGTTGACAGTGGGGATCGAAGCCTAGACCTATTGCAACTCCTTTTTAATTTCCAGAATTTGTTTGGAACTACTATCTTTGGAAGTAAGTTTCGATGCCATAGATTTATCATCCACCGTTGAATTTTTTATACCTTATAGGTGATAAGGGTAAAATTTAGGACCGATCCAATGGTCGGATTTAAAGTTGTGACGTTCCAAAGTAGGACATTTGGACAGTTTTTGTAAAAGTAGAATTTTTGGCCAAGTATGGGAAGTTTTGTATCTTTGAGTCATCTTTGGAATTTTGCGTAGGATTAGTGGTGGATTAATTTTGGAGTTTTAATGTTCTAGTTTAGAGTTGGAATATCCTAATATGTGTAGATTTTTTTTCGGGATATTTAGGATTTTATAAGAGCGTTTTAAGTTAGGTCAAAGTATGACTCTAGTTAGCCTTGGTTTCAAGTTTGAAAGTTTGGAATCTTTCAAACTTGATGGATCTTTCTTTTAGAGTGAGTTTTGATGTCTTTGAGGTTATTGTGGAAGTTTCTGAGACTTCATAGGAATATTTATAGGGTTTTGAGACATAGGGGTAAAATCGTCTTTTTACTCTTATAGGGATAATTTGGAAATATCCTTTGAGATAACTTTTAGTATCTAAGAATTTGGAGACCTCTAAGAGTTTGGACATGTTTTTGACCAACTTTGCTTTTATATCATGAGGTTGAGTTCTTTCTTTACAGATCGTGTTTTTGAGATATCGAGAATTGGAACTCGTTTCAGGTAAGTCCTTTAGACTTACTTAGATGTTTTCATATATGAGTTGATCATATGAGTGGTGTTTGTTGTTTGTGTTTATATCATGATAAATTGGATTAAGATGACACGTTGTATTGGCCCAAGGGGAACGAGTGGTGGCCTTATGTGCTCAGCGCTTGGGGAGACTAGAAGGTGCTCCAAGACTAGTCCAGACAAGGTATACGGGGAGGGTATTGAACCACTCCACATGGTATACGAGGAGATGCGCCGAACCATTCCTGTTGGTAAATGGGGATGGAGACGAAAGTCTTAGATTTCTCGTGCCATAAGTAGGGTTGTGCAAAATCGGACCGGACCGGAAAACCGGACTGATCCGGACCGGAATTTACGGTCCGGTCTACGGTCCAGGTTTTTTTGAAAATCCGGGTTACGGTCCGGTCCGGTTTTTGGACCGTATAAAACCGTAACCCGGGTTGGACCATAAACTACAAATTTCCGGTCCGGTCCAGTTCGGTCCGATCTGGTCCATTCCGGTCCGGTTTTGGACCGGAAAACCTAATCAAAATTGCACAATTAAGGTACAAACCGGTCCAATCCGGTCTGGTCCGCAATATTCAAAATTTCACAAATTATGTACAAACGGGTCCAACCCGGAACCGGACCGGTCCGGACCGGTCTGGACCGTATGCACAACCCTAGCCACAAGCATAATTGGAATTAGAAGTGTATGACATTAATGAAGATAATAAAACGGTTCCTTGTGAAAGCATGTTGTATGATTATTTTCTACATTGATGTGTGTTTGTGCTTATATGTTTTCTTATATATGATTAGTTTGCTAATGGTTTATCCGTGTTGTTTAGATGATTTGTAAGTATAGACAATTGTAGAGAGATCCAGAGCGGATAGTTAGTTTGGTCCACGTACTCGTTAGATGAGGATGGGGGAGTCTTTCGTTCTACATGCATGTTATAAATATATTTATGTTTTGTATAGCGAACATATGTTGTACATTCATACAAATATAATTTAATGTTTTCAAATTGTTTATGTAAGAGCCTACTTGCTGAGTTGCTGAGAGTGTATGCTGAGGACCTGGTTTTAGCCTGATCCGCCCTTGCGTGGCACAGAGGCCGCCCCTGCGGTTTGCTAGGGCCGCAGCTGCGCCTCACAAGGTCCGCCCCTGCGGCTCTGTGTGGATGCAGCCCTCTTTGTTGACCCTTTGACCCGTGCTTTACCCTTTTCCTCCCTTTATAAGCTTCTTCTCTCTTGTTTTGACGAGGGTTCTTCATTGGCAGCTCCATCTCTCTCCCTACGTTCATCTTCTCCTCTCTTCTTCCTTTGGATCTTTTCTTGATCTTCTTTGAGATTTTGTTGAGTTTTGAGAGTTATGGATGGATTTGTTGCTGATTGTTGATGGTTGATGTTGTTGTGCCTTGTTGAGCCAACTTGGAGGTCTTGGTGAGAGTTCTGCTTTGGCATAGGTTCATCTTGGTAAGCTTTCATGGCTTTTTTCCTTTCTTTCTTCATTCTTTCATCTTCTCTCCTCTTCTCTTCTTCTAGTTTAGATTTCCTTAGGTTTGGATCTTGTTCCAACAATGATTGACATATGTTGATGTATATATATGTATGTTTTTTTTATGTATGTGTATTGAATGAAGAAGGAGTGAAGGAATCGAAGAAAGGAGTGATGAAGGGTGCTGACTTGGTGTTCACTGCTGTCCATCCGCCCCTGCGCCACTTGTAGCCGCCCTTGTGCCGGCTAGAGTCCGCCCCAGCACCACCTACTGCCGCCCCTAAGGCCACATGCAGTCCAACTTTGTGTTGGCCTTGCTTTGCACGTGTGTGTTGCTTCTAGGCTTGCTTTTGGATGCCTTTGTTCCCTCCTTTCCTAGTGTGAGTGTATAGGTTCATGCTAGATCTGTGAGGATGTGTTTTGATGAGGTTATGATCAGTATATGCGATGTATGACCTTCGAGGTTTGTTTGTTTATGAGGTTAGGTTGAGGATGATCCTATGAATCCCTTGAGTCTAGGTGTGACCCCTTTGATTGATAGGAGATTGATATATATCAATGCCTTGTTGTTAGGTAGTCTCCCTCTCAGGAGTAGAGATTTATTGTGGTTGAGCTTTGTACGAGGTTGAGGTAAGTCCGTAGGACTTACTTAGCTACCATCCTTATATTGGGTGTTTGCATGAGCGGTGTGTGTGTTATAATTTTGCTATGATAGCATGAGATGTCGTTATTACCGACCTATGTTTTATTGATTGCCCCGTATGCGTGACAGTGATAACCTTTCCCTTTAATCCCGCCGTGGAGTCTGGGAGGTTCTCTGATGTCAAGCCAGACTGACTTTATAGGAAGGGCTCAATCCACTCCCATAGGATACACGGATTGTGTGAACGATACTAATACAACTGGCTATCAGGCTCAGAGGCGAGGATGTATCGGTCCTCATGTCACATACTTTCATCTATCTATATATACACGATTTGAGTGAATGACCATTATATAAAGATGATAAATGGGTAAATGTGTGATAGCATGCTGATGTGTTTATCTTTCCATGATTGTGTTTGTGTTACTGTTTATGCATTATCTCATATATGTATGGTTAGTTAATGGTTTTATACCATGTTGTAGATGCCCCACATGATAGGCGTGCTGCTGAGTGATCTAGCAGAGTGGTAGACCGAGGACCTCTCATACATAGGATGGTTGTGGTCTTTTGGGGTTATTTACGTTTCCCTCTTGCGTGAGGATGATCTTTTGTTACCTCCTGTCTGAGGATGTTGATGTTTATACTCGGATATGTTGTTGTTTATCTTTTGGTTGTACAATTTATACAGTTTTATGCATTTGTTTTATATGTGTCAGTGCCATATTATAAGGTCCAGTGAATTTGTTGTTAGGCTAGGTTCAGGATCCACTGTGAGATCCTAACCCAATGTGACACTCCGAGTCCCGTTGATTTCGGGTATTATAGAGTTGGTATGAGAGCCTTAGGTTGACAACAATGACACTTGCTACCTGTAATGAGGATTGATAGGTAAAATAAACAGAAACCGAAAGGGGTGTGACGTTTTCAAAAGATTTTTGGTTTTAAGTGTGGTTTTGGTTTAGAATGTACGAGAAGTCGCCACATCTGTTAGGGATCTCTGCAGTATAGATATGTATCTATATATACATATGACCTATATAGAGCCTTATAAGTTAGGTGTGCATACCCCACGAATTTCTCGGACTAGAGCTACTGCTATTGTAGGCCGAGGTAGAGGTAGACCACCTCTTGCTCCGGGCGTGATAGGAGAGGGACTAGTTCCCGCTGCTAATCCACCAATAGTGGAGGAGGTACATGAGGAAGTTGTTGAGAGTGTCGTCCCTGTGACGAGGAGTGGTGGATCTAGGAGACATCTTTCACATCGAGCACTGTCCGGTGACTCGGATCGTGTCTCCATGAGAGGGCCAGAGTTTAGAGCGTACATTAGACGTGTTGAGGAGGCTGCTAGAGCTGCCAGACGGGCCCCTTATCTACCAGGGCATGAGGGATCTTCTGAGTTGTCTCAGGGAGTCACACAGGTGTCAGCTATGCCGACACATGCTGCTGAGACTGTTCGAGATATAGAGGAAACCAAAGGGCCTCGACCAGATACCTAGTTGAAGGTATTCCATCAGATGGGCGTACCACATTTCTCTGGAAAGATAGGGTTGGAGGCCGAGGTCTGGATAAGACATGTAGACTCAACTTTATAGTCTATCAAATGTCCTGAGGACAGACGGATAGAGCTAGTCCAGTCTCTATTCTATGACCTTGCACGCTAGTGGTGGAGGACTGTACGAGCCAGAGCAACCAGCTATGACCGCATGAGGAGCATGGTTAGAGAGCAGTTATGCCCTGCCTCGCTGAGGAGGGAGAAGCTTCAAGATTTTGTTGAGGCCGGCTTTAAGGATGTGCCGATTGTAGACGCCATCAACCGCTTCTAGACTAAGTTAGCTTTGCTGGGTCCAGCTGCACCATTTGAGGACCAACATGTGTATCTGTTCTCCCGTCGACTGAGAGAGAGCACACGCTCATACATGGCGGGATTCCATTGTGAGTCCTTAGCTGATTATCAGGACCGGGCTTCTGCTTATGAGAGAGAGCGAGCCAGTCAGAGGAGGGCTTCTCAGACGGGATGGTCTGAGAAGAGGGAACGCACTGGACAGACCACTGGAGTTGGAGGAGCATCTGGTTCTAGACGAGACCAGAGATGATAGAGTTACCCATCGTCTGCACTGACTGTAGATAAGGGACGACAATGCTTCAAATGTGGTGATCCTGGACACTTACGACCAGAGTGTACGAGGCCACCAATGACTTGCTTTATTAGTGGTAGACCAAGTCATCAAGCAGCCTTCTGTAGGCAGGGTGATGTTGCATCACAGTAGGGTTCTTCCCTTGCTAGTATGGCGGGAGGTGGTCAGAGGACACCTCAGCAACAGACATAGGGACAACAAAGAGTCCCAAATCGTCCTTCTACTCAAGGATCTGCTCCCAAGACGAGTAGAGGTAGAGGTCGTGGTGGGAGTACCACTAACACCAAAGGAGCTCAGGGTAGATCTTTTGAGCTGAGGAGTGCAGAGGAGCCGCTTGCACCGGCTACTACAGGTACCATTCTGCTTCGTGGTTTACTTGTTAGAGTTTTGTTTGATACGGGTGCTACGCATTCCTTTATTTTTGATACATGTGTTGAGCATTTGGATTTAGCTACTATAGAGGGGATACCCTTTACAATAGGGTTACCTGATGGTAGCCGGGTCAGAGGTACCCGTTAGATACGTAGTTGTCCCCTTCGTTTAGGGACTCGTGTGTTGCTTGTTGACTTCTTAGTCATGCCATTGATGCATGAAGAAGTCATATTAGGTATGGATTGGATGCGTAGACACCGTGCGGTTTTAGATGTTGGTAGGAGGACTATTACAAAGTCTACCGAGGTAGGTCAGATTGAGGTCTTCCAAGGTGGAGACCTTGGAAAGACGGGCTCTGTCATCAGTGCCGTATGAGCAGCTAGACTGGTAGCACAGGGATGTGATACCTTCTAGTGCTATGCCATGAAGGATGGAGAGAGTCCAACTTTGGAGGACATACCAGTGGTCTGCGAGTTTGTAGACGTATTTGCTGAGCCGTCGAGATTGCCGCCTCAAAGGAGTATGGACTTCAGTATTGAGTTGGAGCCTGGTACGAGACCCATCTCGAAGGCCCCATATCGTATGGTGCCTGTCTAGATGTTGGAGCTGAAGAAGAAATTCGAGGAGTTGGCTGAGAAGGGCTTCATTCGCCCTAGCGTATCCCCCTAGGGAGCACCTGTCCTCTTCGTGCAGAAGAAGGACAGATCATTGAGACTGTGTATTGATTACAGAGAGCTGAACAAGGTGACAATCAAGAACAAGTATCAATTGCCTCGTATTGATGATATGCTTGATCAGCTTCAGGGAGCGACGGTATTCTTCCGGATTGATTTACGCTCAAGATATCACCAGTTGAGGGTGAGGGAGCAGGATGTGCATTGGACGACATTTCGTATCCGTTATGGACACTACGAGTTTGTAGTGATGCCATTCGGGCTGACGAATGCCCCAACAGTCTTCATGGAGTTGATGAACAATATCTTCATCGACTTCCTTGACCAGTTTGTAGTGGTCTTTATTGATGACATTCTGGTATACTCTTGTAGTAGAGAGGAGCATGCCGGTCATCTGAGGACATTTTTGAAGATTTTGAGGGATAGAGAGCTGTATGTCAAGCTCTCTAAGTGTGAGTTCTGGATGTCTGAGGTTGCTTTTCTTAGACACATCGTCTCCGCCGATGGGATATGGTTGATCCGGCGAAGATCGAGTCTGTTGCTGCATGAACGACACCGACAAACGTCAAGGAAGTGCGTAGCTTTCTTGGCCTAGCCGGTTATTACCGACGCTTCATGGAGGGATTTTCTATGATTGCCCGTCCACTGACGAGTCTTTTGAGGAAGACTACTAGATTTGTATGGATTGATGAGTGTGCCCTGAGTTTTGAGGAGTTGTAGAGGCGTTTGACTTCTGATCATGTCTTGGCACAACCAGAAGGTTCTGATGATTTTGTTGTTTACAGTGATGCATCCAAGCTAGGCTTGGGATGTGTACTGATGCAAAGAGGTAGAGTTGTTGCATATGCATCTCGCCAATTGAAGACGTACGAGGAGAATTACCCGACTCATGATCTGGAGTTGGCAGCGGTAGTTCACGCTTTGAAGATCTGGAGACATTACCTGTATGGTGCTACGTGTGAGATCTTCACAGACCATAAGAGTCTGAAGAACATTTTTACGCAGTGGGAGTTGAACAATCGCCAACGTCGATGGCTTGAGTTGATCAAGGATTCTGACCTTGAGATTTTGTATCATATGGGAAAGGCGAATGTTGTAGCTGACGCCTTGAGCAGGAAGACGCCTCAAAAAAAGGCGATTTCGAGACTGACAGTTTAGCCTCAGATTTAGAGAGATCTAGCTTGGCTAGAGCTAGACATCCAGTTTTCTGATGAGGATGCCCAGTTATGTGCTTTAGAGGTTTTACCTGGTCTGTTGGATGAGATCCGGTAGAAGCAGGGGACCTGCCCGACCTTGATGAGGATCAGAGAGAGGATGTCTCGTGGAGAGGCACCATAGTTCTCCATTGGAACAGATGGAGTGATGAGGCGCCATGACCGTGTTTGTGTACCTTCTGATGCAGAGTTGAGGTAGATGATCTTACAAGAGGCTCACTGTACACCTTACTCAGTACATCCAGGTACGAGTAAGATGTACCATGATGTGAGATGCTCATATTGGTGGGAAGGGCTGAAGCCCGATGTAGCCAGATTTGTGGCCCAGTGTGCGACTTGTCAGCAGGTCAAGATAGAGCATTGCAGACCTGGAGGTGAGCTCCATCCACTGCCAGTACCGCAGTAGAAGTGGGAGGACGTTTCCATGGACTTTGTGACCAGTTTGAGGCCCAATAGGAGTTTTGACGCTATCTGGGTTGTTGTGGACAAACTGACGAAGACGGCACCCTTCATTCCCATCAGAGAGACGTGAGTAGTGAGTAGATTGGCTGAGGAGTACACTAGATAGATAGTGAGACTCCATGGTGTACCGAGGACGATTGTCTTTAATCGAGATGGGCGGTTTACCTCGAGGTTTTTGCAGCAGATTCAGACCGCTTTGGGGGCGAGTCTATACTTCACGACTGCGTTTTACCCCTAGACAGATGGTCAGTCAGAGAGGACCATCTAGACCCTGGAGGATATGCTGCGAGCTTGTGTGTTGGTTTGGGGACAAGGATGGTCTAATTACCCCCCACTAGTTGAGTTCTCATACAACAACATTTGGTATGCATCTATAGGGATAGCTCCTTATGAGGCACTGTATGGACATAGGTACCGTACACCTTTATGATGGGATGAGCCTAGCAGTATCAATGGGATAGCGCTAGAGTAGATTCAGGATAATATGACTCGAGTAGCATTGATTAGAGAGAGAATGCTGGCTGCACAGAGTCGCCAGAAGTCATATGCAGATAGGAGGCGTCGACCTCTAGAGTTTAGAGTGGGAGCGCACGTCTAGCTGAGAGTATCTCCGATGCATGGCGTCAGACGTTTTGGAATAAAGGGGAAGCTGAGCCACCGATATGTCGGTCCTTTTGAGATACTGGATAGAGTCGGGAGGGCAACCTACAGATTAGCGTTGCCTCCGAGGTTAGAGGGTGCTCACCTTGTGTTCCATGTGTCTCAGCTGAGGGAGTGCATACCAGATCCGAGGCACATTGTGAGTGAGTTATGACGATTTGGTGGTGAAGCTAGACCACACCTTTGCTGAGCATCCTATTGCAGTCTTAGAACGAGGTGTGAGATGCCTGCGTTCGAAGGACATTCCTATGCTGAGGATACAGTGGTCTAGACGAGGACCTGAGGAGGCTACATGGGAGATTGAGGATAGTATCCAGAGGAATTATCTAGAGTTTTATGCTGAGATAGATGCACCTAGGGTCGATGAGTAGATCTTAGTGCTATCTTGGTGAGTATATGATTATGTGCTTATGTTCTTATACGCCTTAATGTGTTTACTCCATGCTAGCTATGATGTTATTTACGATCTTATTAGATCTTGATGTGCTAGCATGATGTATGTTTATAGCTAGAGATGGTTCTTTCCTCCATGCTATCTGAGTGTGATTATGTTGCAGCTGGAGATTGTTCTTTCCTAAGTGCTATCTTGATGGACATAGTTTCATTGGAGATGTTATTCCTCCATGTGTTGTTTATGAGTATGATTTGGCTAGAGATGTGCTTCCTCTATGCCTTGTGATGTGGTATGGCGAGAGATGTGATTCCTCTACGCCTTTGGGTAGTGTTATGACCCTATTTTCTAGAGTTGATTATTCCTCCATGTTCATGTTTGAGGTTATATATTGTTATATGTTATGACCAGCTGAGTGGAGATGTGATACCTCCAATAGAGAGAGAGTTATACTTCGGCTTATGGGTCCGAGCGGATTTGGGATTTTGTAAGTTTCGGGACGAAACTTGTTTTTAGGGGGGTGATATGTAAGAGCCTACTTGCTGAGTTGGTGAGAGTGTATGTTGAGGACCTGGTTTTAGCCTGATCCGCCCCTGCGTGACTTAGAGACCGCCCCTGCGGTTTGCCTTGGCCGCACCTGCGCCTCACAGGGTCCGCCCCTGCGGCTCTGTGTGGCTTCAACAATCTTTGTTGACTCTTTGACCCGTGATTTACCCTTTTCCACCCTTTATAAGCTTCTTCTCTCTCCTTCTGATGAGGGTTCTTCATTTGCAGCTCCATCTCTCTCCCTACATTCATTTTCTCCTCTCTTCTTCCTTTGGATCTTTTCTTGATCTTCCTTGAGGTTTTGTTGAGTTTTGAGAGTTATGGATGGCTTTGTTGCTGATTGTTGGTGGTTGATGTTGGTGTGCCTTGTTGAGCCAGCTTGGAGGTCTTGGTGAGAGTTCTACTTTGGTATAGTTTCAGCTTGGTAAACTTTCATTGCTTCTTCCCTTTCTTTCTCCATTCTTTCATCTTCTCTCCTCTTCTCTTCTTCTAGTTTAGATTTCCTTAGGTTTGGATCTTGTTCCATCCATGATTGGCATATGTTGATGTATATGTATGTATGTTTTTGTATGTATGTGTATTGGATGAAGAAGGAGTGAAGGAATCGAAGGAAGGTGTGAAGAAAAGGGCTGACTTGGTGTCTACTGCTGTCCAGCCGCCCCTGCGCCACTTGTAGCCGCCCCTACGCCGGCCAGAGTCCGCTCTAACACCACCTACAACCGCCCCTACGGCCACCTGCAGTCCAACCTTGTCTTGGCATTGCTTTGCAGGTGTGTGTTGCTTCTAGGCTTGCTTTAGGATGCCTTTGTTCCCTCCTTTCCTAGTGTGAGTGTATAGGTTCATGCTAGATGTGTGAGGATGTGTTTTGAAGAGGTTATGATCGGTATATGCCATGTATGGCCTTTGAGGTTTATTTGGTTGTGAGGTTAGGTTGAGGATGATCCTATGGATCCCTTGGGTCTAGGTGTGACCCCGTTGATTGGTAGGAGATTGATATATCTCTATGCCGTGTTGTTAGGCACTGTCCCTCTCAGGAGTGGAAATTGATTGTGGTTGAGCTTTGTACAAGGTTGAGGTAAGTCCGTAGGACTTACTTAGCTAACATCCTTATATTAGGTGTTTGCGTGAGCGGTGAGTGCGTAATAAGTTTGCTATAATAGCATGAGATGTCGTTATTGCCCACCTATATTTTATTGATTGCCCCGTATGCGTGGCTATAATAACCTTTCCCTTTCATCCCGTTGTGGAGTCTTGGAGGTTCTCTGATGTCAGGCCAGACTGACTTTATAGGAAGGACGCAATCCACTCTCATAGGTTACACGGATTGTGTGAACGATACTAGTACAGGTGGCTATCAAGCTCAGAGGCGAGGATGTATCGGTCCTCGTGTTACATACTTTCATTTATCTTTATATCCACGATTTGAGTGAATGACTATTATATAAAGATGATAAATGGGTAAATGCGTGATAGCGTGCTGATGTGTTTATCTTTCCATGATTGTGTTTGTGCTTATGCATTACCTCATATATGTATCGTTAGCTAATGGTTTTATACCATATTGTAGATGCCCCATATGATAGGCGTGCTGCTGAGTAATCTAGCAGGGTGGCAGGCCGATGACCTCTCGTACATAGGATGGTTGTGGTCTTTTGGGGTTGTTTACGTTTTCCTCCTGCGTGAGGATGATCTTTTGTTACCTCCTGTGTGAGGATGTTGTTGTTTATACTCGGCTATGGTGTTGTCTATCTTTTGGTTGTACAATTTATACAATTTTATGCATTTGTTTTATATGTGTCAGTGCCATGTTGTAAGGTCTAGTGAACTTGTTGTCAAACTAGGTTCAGGATCCACTGTGAGATCCTAGCCCAATGTAGCACTCCGAGTCCCGCGGATTTGGGGTGTTACAATTTAAACACATTTGTGCCCTGTTGTACGTTCCTAGTAAAGTTGTTGTCAAACTAAGGTCGGGACCCATTGTGAGGTCCTAACCAGTGGCTCTCTGAGTTTTGATAATTTGGGGTGTTACAACATCAATCACATTTATTTAAAGCATATATGATCAAATGAACATGTAGTGTTGTAAGAAACAAAACATGTTGGAGATCACACAATAATGAGAAAGAAATGACACCTGAAAATGCATATCCAAAGGTCTAAAGCGCTGTCAAGCTCATGTTTGGTCAAGTTAATCATCAAGCATCATCCAAAAACTCATGTGCATAAACAATAACAAAAATAATTAATCCAAACCATCGTTAGTGGGACAAATGTTGATAACATTACACGTCTTAATGCTGAAGGTAACATGATATCATCACACTCAATCTACGCTAAAATGCAATAGTGCGTGCAAAAAGAAAAAGAAGATTCAAGAAAAACGAAAAACTGCATTAAAATAAACGTGTGACAAAGAAAAAAGAAACATGAATGCGAATGTGAATAGAACACCCCATACATAAACTCCACCTTCTCCTTAATGTGGTAGAAAGTCAAGTAAAGAGACATAATACTCACAAAGCAATGTAATGCTTGAAGATAGAATTGAACACCACAACCCTATCCAACGAACCGTGAAATATCCTACATCCATCAGAAAGTTTTCAAAGTTATAACTATATAAAAATGGAAAAAAAAGGGAAAGAACGATCAAACTCATAAGTTGTCTTTTAAGTAGCGCTTGCTTATGACCCTTAGCTTGACCCAATTAAGATCAAGGCAGAATTTTTACAAATGACTCAGAAGACGTCATTCCTAAAGTAGCAACATGTGTATATTCATACACACACAATCTACCCTTAACGAATCCTAGTGGAGGGTACAAATTCCCATGTGAAAAGGGGGAAAATGACATAGCAATTTCAAGGCACACCCCATACTTATCTAATAGCTTCAGGGAATTAGTTTTATAGAAGAGATATAATCAAATAATTCATACCGGGGAGGAGAAGAAGGAAGTATATGCTCATGGGAAAGAATGGACAAACCGGGAGAGAATTGCTCGATTTTGGACTCGCGACAAACTAGAGGCAAAACTGACAACAACACGGGCATGACATGGCCAATCAACCCGTGTCAACCCCGTTTTGAATTTTCGAAAAAACTTCACCGTCATCCATAGGAAAGTTAGCCAGTTTCAAGGCCGTGTGCTACCCGTCTCTAGGCATGTCTTCCCCGTCTCTTGGCCGTGTGAGTTATGACATTCTAGATCAAACTCAGAATTAAAATCAATTGGGGCATGATTTTCATACAAAACGGTCATTGACACATTTCTAGCTACGGCGTTTTGCACTTAATTCCGTTGAAAGAATTAATTTTTCCATTTCTTCAACTCTTTAAGAAAAGTTCCCTTGAGCATCAAATTTGGCCTTGTTTTTAACTCTGTAAACTTTTAAAGATTCTTGCACATCACCACACAAAAAAAATCACAAAGGCTTATAGTTAACATGGCAAGATGACATTCTTCAGTAAAATTGATGCTGGTAACAAATAAATTTCATTCTCAATAGCATATTGCCTAAGAGCTTTAGGGATAGTAAAATTCGTTGACTCTTCACCAAATTTAAATATTATCTGATAGCATGTATTATGGTGTATATTTTGGGATTGGTTTGACGTTTTATCTTCATAAATCTACATGTATGGATGTATATTCTTTGATCATTATGTTGTTTTATTTACCCTTGCAAGAATCGAGATCTACACCTAGTTTCATTGTAATTGTAGGGAAAATAGCACGTTTTGGAACAATATAGAGCTAAGGAAGGTAAGAAGTCATTGGAGCTACATTATGGAGCATTGAGGAGCTACAGGAAACGCTCAGGAACCATGGAAATGAGATGGAAGATTGATTTTGGATCAGATTAGAGAGATTTACACGCAATCTAGATTCACCTCGGGTGGCCACAATATCACCTCGACCGAGGTGATCTTTAGGATGGGCTGGACCGAGGCGAATAATCCACCGGCCACGAGATCTTTATTTTTGGCTGAGATCTTCTATTTTTTGAAAGTGATTTTCCTATATTTTAGGATGGATATTCTGGATGGAAGCATGTCTTTTTGGCTGATTTATTTGGAAGATTGGAAGATATTCTAAGGAAGGAAATTGCCTTTGAAGATATTTTATTTTAGGAAGGTGATTCTTGTATATAAAGAGGTGTATTTTCTGGATATTGGATATCTCGGAGCTGCATATCTCCAGATTCCGGGGAGATTGGAAAGCAAGTCTTAGAGTTGGAAGTTGAAGGAAGTTTGAAAGGTTGAAGAATCCAAGGAAGATAGCTTTGAAGGAAGGTTGAAGGAAGTTATAAGATTTTCATAGTTTGGATTGATTTGTTGTCTTTCTAGTTGTGATTGAGGAATGCAGTTTGATTGTTTGTTTAATTGTTTGATTGAGTTTTTGAGACCTTTGTGTTAAGGTTTTCTTGTTTGAATATTGATTCCTTTCTTATATATTTGATTATTGTTATCACGATGATTGTTGGCTAAGTTCTTTATGCAATTCTGGGGTGATTGGCTGAAGGTTGTGGGAAAGACGATGAAAGAATGAGCATTTATCCCAATGGACCCTGAAAGCTCGAGCCTTTACCTTAACCGACGAACACCTCGGTCAGTCGTGGAACATCTCGACCGAGATAAAACATTAACTGAGCGAGGCAAGACCTTTCCTGATCCTTATCTTAGTTGAGGCTTCAGTTTGCCAAATCCTATCCTTGTTATACCTTTCCTGGTTCAACGCAAGCCTATGATGAGACTTACCCGGTGATTCCTTTGTTTGTATACCCAAGATCATGAGTGTTAGGTAATAAAGGTTTATCCTTTATTGGGGTTTGAGTGTGCCTTCATTCCATCTTTGAGAGTTTGCTTGAGACTTACCCGGTAAATGTTAATTATATCCCCTTGGGTGGTGTGTTTGTTTGAGATTATAGTTCCTTTCCTTAGTACCTTGAGACTTACCCGGTGAGAGGATCTTTGGTTTGGGATAGTGAGTAGTGAGACTTACCCGGTGATCTATTCTCACCTTAGAAACACCTTCCCTTTGCAAACCTAAGCTTTGTCCACGTTATCTTTTGAGATCTTGAGTCGGAACCACAACTGGATGCTTTAATCTCTAGAATCCGCATTTTCTTTACCTAGTTATTACATTATCTTCGATATCTTAGTTTTGTTGCTTGTTTTTAATTGACAACCTGAATTACCGATCTTTGTTTCACCATAGTCCCTGTGTTCGACCCTGGAGTATTTGCCGTTCTTACAGTTGATCCGTACACTGCGGGTTCGCATATTGTTTCAGACTTATATTTTGAGTTATAAACTTAAATCTATATCGTTCACCACACACACACGTTTGAGATCGAACATTATCAAACCATCTTTCACATCTATAAGAACTTCTACAATAGGAAGAAAAGATCTTTCAACAATGATTGGCACATGTGAATTTGGATTCACGTCAATCACTATAAACTCTTCAAGTAACTCAAACTTATCAACCTTCTCTACCACATTCTCAACAATCCCTTCGGACTTCAGTGGGATATATCAACCATGGTGAAAATGAACTTTATTGGCTTTATTGAACCTAAGTTCAATTGCTTGCACAAACTCAAAGGGATTAAGCTAACACTAACACCCAAATCATCTAAACAAACATTCTTTGTACAACCAAATTTCAATGGATGTTGAAATTGTAACACCCCAAATCCGTAAGATAGATATAAAACCAAATACATGAAACTGTATAAATAGATACATCCAAAAGGTATACAAAACACAACCGAGTACAAAACGGCAAAACATATCCAGAGGTGTACAAAACATCCCCACAACCCACACCCGACCTAGTGTACGGAAGCCCTTTGCTGATCACCTATCTGGCTCACTCTGTAGTCTTCCTATCCTGTAGAGTATCTACAACACGACATAAAACCGTTAGCTAACAAATCATGAATAAAAATAACAGTAATAACACATGCCAACACATGAACACATGAACACATCACAATATGCAATGCTCACAACAAAACCATTTATTATCTTCATTACATTATACCATTACTAATTCAACTTATTTTGTGACACGAGGATCTCCTGAACCTCGTCTCTGTCCCCTTTCACCCCCAGGTTTGGTATAGGTGATCTACCTCCCCCTGGTGGACTGGTCGCAAAACACCTCCACACTCTCGGTGACCTACAAGCAAGTGGACACGACCCATTATAATACACTTTGTCCATTTAAATATACACATATGGTCGTCCTAGTCCGATTCAGGTTATAAATTCAACATTCATATGCACAAGCACCACTATCACAATGATTCAAATCCATAATCGCTAACTACGTAAGTCCCATGGACTTACCTACCACAAGGTAATCCTCAACGACAGTTGTCACAATTTCCCCTCGAGGAAACGATAAGTGTATGCATCAAAAAGGCACACAACATCAATCACTATCAAGGCTAGGAGATTCCACCTCCTAGACCCCAAGAACATACCATATTATAACCCGTAAACTCAACATCTCACAATTCCTGAAAACCTCTCAAGGTATCATCTAATCAACATTCATCAATCTCAATTCTAATCCTAATATAATAAATTAACCTTTGATTAATAAATTTAACTTTCACCAGAATAACATTTTGTCCGCAAACAATTTCTTAACCCACCTGTCATCAGATTTCATCAAACAAACAACCCATCATCACCAAAATAATATAACGAGCATAATGGAATTTCCAATCATCCATTTTGACAAGCCTAAGGTCAATTTAAAAGCAATATCAAAATTGAATAAATCATAACTTATTCGTTACTAACTCGATTGACGATACGAAAGAAGATTCGGAATCACAACGACGTAGGATACGCTTGGACACTATCAAATTCACCGGAATCTGAGCGACAAAACCGTCCCATAATCATATATGCTCGACCAGATCATCACATTATCGGAAACGCAGAAACTCGGTACAGATATGAAGAGAATGAAGAGAGGAATCCAAAAACTCAAACGGATTTGAAATCGGATTAGAAACAGAGAGTAGATTTGAGTTTGAAGGTTGAGAGAAATCAGAGCTTTTACGAGGAAACGTGAAAGGAAAATGAATTAATAAACGATTTTCCGCTATTATAGCGAAGACGATAATTATCCTTTAGCGAAGTCGATAATTATTCTTTAACCAATCCAAAGGCGGGTTGAACCCCCTTCTCCAAACTTCTCGAAATTGGAATAATAAATCTGGAATATTGTAGGGATAATTATTCCGTAACTGCCTCAGAAAATGCGTATTCCTAAGTTGTCTTTCTTAGTCGCTAAGAAAAATAAAGACTCTTTTGGCCGTTTTGCCTTTTCAAGTTATTTCATGCCTAGGACATGTCCGATGTCCTGATCATTTCTCTCAACTGCATTTTTTTTAATTGAAGCTCCCAAATGCTCCAAATAACACCGGAGGGTAAAAATAATTACCCGGGCAAAAAGTGAAAAATTCCCCATAAGTCCAAAACTACGTCAGGAACATAACGGTGGGACTCATACTCATCACTTACGCAATCTTCACGAGTTCTGCGTTGATTACTATCGATTATTAAGTTAATGAAACTTAATCATCATTAATTAGGATTCAAAAATCCTAACTCTTTTAGAAACTTCTTGAATCTTCTCTTTTAGGAGGCATTTTGTTCTTCAACAAAACTATGCTCCTTTGTCATTTCAATTGATGATTCGGTATTAAGAAGCCTCCTATTGGACAAAATGACCATCATAAACTTCACAAAGTTCAAAATTTGATTTAGTGCATCTATGAAATGTATCTCCACATAAAGATTACCGTCATCAAGAACTTTACAAATTGATCATCTAGCAACCGTCTGTTTATAGTATGAGGAAAGGGGATAAGAGGTTTATAAGCAGGAGGTCGAATGCAAGGTACCTTATCAGTAGTTGATTCCACTTCATCTTTCTTCTCATCATTCTTCACTTCATCACGCACATAAACATCAACATCAATAGGCATGGAGTTCTCTTTTTCACTCCTCAAATTCATAGAACAAACTCCCCTAAGATTGTTTTCAATAGCAGTTGAGAGTTTACCTTGAGCTTTTTGCATTCGTTGAGCAACTTGATTCTCTAGCATCTTATGACTCTTGACAAGAGTACCAACTACGGCTGGCAAGCTAGTAATAGTAGACTGTAATGTTGTTTGAGATTGCACAATTTGCCTCATCATTGATTCCATATAAGGTTTAGTAGGTGTAAGAATAGGTTGACATAGAGGGAAGTTCACCCTTGGTGGCTATTGAAGGTAATTCGTTTGTTGTTGATTATTCTCATTATATCAAAAGGTACCTTTTAAGGTAGTTGTTGTTGTTATAGGTTGATAGGTGATGCAATCACTATCATATCTAGGTAGTTTTAGCATGTGACTATAGTCCTTTGGTTGTTTTGTGTTGCTATTATGTACATCCAGATGAAGAAGTTAGAAATGAAGATATCCAAAGAGTCAGCAACACTTGGAAGAGAAAGAAGATCAAGAAGACAACCAAGACGACATTGAAGAACCATATAGGTGAATATAAAGGATATAAATACTCTAGAAGGGGGGGGGGGCTGAATAGAGTATGGGAACATTTCGCAAAAGCCTATCTCAAGGCTTTGAAACTAATTTCAAGGCCTTGATGTCGATGTGAGCTCTTTGTGACACAGCTTGTTTTCAAGGGCTTTGAAAGTGATTTCAAGGCCTTGACTCCGAAAACCTGCAAAGCAACGTTAATCACAATAAAGCAAGATAAAGTACAGAAATGAAAAGATCGATACGGTGATATGTTCACGAAGTTCAGCTCTAACAGCCTACGTCTCCGTCATAGGGTTTCTTTACCCGTAGGATCTAACTATCTATTATCAGTTTTAAAGAGTCCTAGATACAACCTAGAAGAAATCCCCTTCTTCTCTCACAGTAGCCAATGCTACGATCTGGTTCCAACTCTTAACCTAGCTATAATAGCCGAGTTACTTCGCAGAGTAACACACACTCAAGTGTAACACTCTCTAGATATTCCAATGAGGCTCTCGTGCTTTTCTCTCTCTAGGAATGTAAGCTTTTGTAACTAAGAGGAAGAAACGAGTTTAGGAACGAAATGAAGATGCTTTGATCGCTTGAAGACTTTAGATTTTTCCGTGTAAGCTTGTTGTTTTTCTCTTCAATCGTGATCTTCATTTATAGTCTTCGATAGAGAAGTTTTCTAGCCATTGACCATTGTTGATATTCCTTCTTCTCCATAGAAAACGGTGTATGTTGAGATGAAGTAGCCGTTGTAGAATCTTCTTATCTTCTTCATCTCCCTCAAACACGTTGAGTCTTCTTCTCTGAGATATTCTCTTGAAAAGAGTTGTCGAAGATCTTGTCGTTGAAGTTCTTGTTTCGAGCTCCAAGATCTTCAAGTTTGTTGAGAATCTTTGGATGATGATTTTTTGAGATCTTTGTGAGATCCGTTGGAAGAGATCTCCAATCTTGCGTTGCTTTGTTGAGATTTTTGCAAGATCTTATTGTTTGGCAGAATCTTCTTGTTGGTCGAATCTTCTTGTTGGTCGAATCTTCTTGATATCTTATTGGAAGATCTTTTCTTTATCCTCGGTAGATTTGGTTTGAGATTGAATCTTGAATTTTGAATTCCTTTCAGCCGGTATATCCTTTGTATCTTGTTTCAAGGCTTCGGCATTGATCCCTTGAAATGGTTTTCAAGGCCTCTATGTTGAATGTTTGAAATGCTTTCTAATCTCTGCGCTTGTCCCTTGTATCGGTTTTCAAGGCCTCCTTTCATCCTTTGAAATGCTTTTCAAGGCCTGCACACATTTAACAAACACAAAACCAAACCACGCAATCTAGAAATATAATCAATATTTGTTAGTATAAAAACCGCTCATTTGTGTTAAGTCTTCCATCATTACATATGCAAATATACAACCAAGGTTGAGTTACCAGGCATTATGTTGCTCATCAGCCCCCGCGGGCATATGTCACCGCCCCCGCGGTGACCGGCGTACCATGAGCCGCATCCGGCGCCTCGCCAGCTCCCGAAGAGCAGGCTGTCACCGCCCCCGCATTGACCGGCGCACCATGAGCCGCATCTGGCACCCTGCCAGCTCCCGAAGAGCAGGTTGTCACCGCCTCGCGGCACACTTGACCCGCCCTACGGTGACACCGCCTGGAGGCCTTTTACCAGCGCCCTTGCGCCTCTTGCATTCGGACCTGTGGAGTTATAGAGTCTGTGTTACCACCCCGCGGTGACACTGGGCCGCGCTTGCGGATTGACAACGGAACCGTTGGAAGATCAAGCGTCAGAGTTTCCCAAACATTAATGAAGCCACCCCCGCGACCCTCCCAAGCCGCCCACGCGGCTAAGTAAAAGGAATATAACTGCATAATAAGATTAACGAGTTGTTTCTCTTTTATGTATCTCCATATCTTTGGTTGAATGCTAACTTGCTTGGTATTGTAGGTTTACGGATTAGGAACTTGTAAAGTTGTGTTGGCTTAATGCATAAATATGATCAAGACGAGAACAAATGTTGAAAGGTTCTAAAAAGAACCAACCAAGTTATATGCATGTGGAAATCTAACCTAGTGTAGTGTTTGTCTAAGTATCACAATCTTTGCTTCATTTACATGTGTTTTGCCTGTCACATTCTACAATCCAACCCCCTTTGGTTACTAATAATTGATAATTAAATCTCAAAAGTGGTTTAATCACTTCTCACTCTCTGTGATTCGACCGTTGCTTAATCACTATATTCATTTTAGTAGTAAGTTAGGAATTCACTTTGATAAGTTTAAAAACAATGACCATAGGATGTACGCTTGTCAAATTTTGCGTTGTTGCTAGGGAGTTTGAGTTTTTAAGTACTTTTATTTTCATTATCAATTATTGGTTTGGACCATTTTCATGGTTCAAACCCGTGCTACTAACTCAGAATTTGCTCCTTTTGATCCAAAAATCGAGAGAACATAGAATCCCCAAAGAAGACAGCGTCGGAATGAAGAACCAATGGCAAACCATACACTCCAACAAGTCACACATCCGGATCTGACCCAACATCCCCTTGCAGTAACCATATAAGCAATCGGAGAAGGGGTCAACTTCGAGTTCAAGCCGGGCTTGGTCCATTTCCTACCTTCCTTCCATGGGTTGAATGTAGAAGACCCCATCAAACACTTGGGGAAGTTTCATACCGTTTGCATGATCATGAAGCCGATAAACGTGACCGAATAACAAAACAAGATGAGGTCCTTCGGTTTCACTCTCAAGGATTCGGTGGACGATTGGTACTACCATATTTTGTCCAGAAGCATCGACACTTGGGAGAACCTCCATAAGGCTTTCTTGGAGAAATACTTTTCAGTAAAGAAAGCCGAGAACTTGAAGAATACTATTAGCAATATGGAGCAAGAAGCGGACGAGACACTCTATGAGTACTACGAAATATTTGCAAGGTTAAGGTCCAGCTGTCCCTTCCATGGGTATTCTACCCAATACTTGGTGTTGTACTTGTACAACGGTGTACTAGACAATGAAAGGAAAATCATCGCCGTCGCATGTGGATGTAATATCCTTTACTCTATTCTTGAGATTGCAATGGAAAAGATTCAGGAAATGGCGGAGGGAACAAGGAACTTTGGTAGGACTACTACCAAAAGAGGGTGCATGTTCTGAACCTCAGCCATCCAAAAATGTCTAGTGAGATAGCCGAGCTTAAGGAGATGGTCAACATGCTCACTGTGATGGAACTCCACAAAAACTAAAGGCTTGTGGAGTATGTTGATCCCTTCCACCCCACGGACTTGTGTCCATAAGTTCAAGATGACTCTACTACTGAGGGGAATGCCATGAGATATGGACGGCAACAGTAGCGCCAAAGGAACGACCCTTACGCCCAAAACTGCATGCCGGGATGGCGTGATCATCCCAATTATAGGTGGAGGGATCAACCAAATCAGTAACAACAACATCGGCAAGGTAAGTCTTAATCTACTAAAGATATGTTGCAAGTTTTGACTAAATATTTTTCCACCCATGTCCAAAGTACAAAATCAAGTATCAAAAATCTCGAGAAGCAAGTTGGACAGATGGTGGAGGCAATCATGAGGATCGAAGCTCAAAGCTCGGGAAACCTGCCATCCCAGACTGTGGTGAACCCCAAGGAGAATGTTAGTGCACTAACATTGAGATGCGGAAGGAAATTGCACTCAAATCAAGCATTGGTGTTCGAAAAAATGGTTTTTGATAGTCCAGCCGCACCCATTGCCGCCCCTGCGCCTCTAGTCGCGCCCTAACCTACTTTAACGCCGCCCCCGCGGCTTGAGAAGTCCGCCCCTGCTGCTAAAGAAGTTGAGCCGCCCCTGCGGCTGCAAGAGCCCGCCCCCGTGGCCAAAGCAACAAAAAGTGCACAAGAAGAGGATCTTTACATCTGTCCAAAATTTCCACCTCTCTACTTTGAGAAACCACCAACCTCCTTTCCAGAGGCACTCAAGGAGAGAAGAGTGATAGAAGACAAGGATCTTTTTAAGACTTTCTCAAAGTACGAGGTACATATCCCTATTCTAAAACTTGTGAAAAGCATTCCTAAGTGTGCTCGTTTCTTGAAGGAGCTATGCATCATCAAGAGGAACCATAAGCTGAAGGGGAAATAGAACGTAAAAGTGAGCGAGTGTTCGCTCCAAACGGTGTGTGCAAGCTTTAAATTTATAACCCTAATTGTAAGCTTAAAACAAGGATGCAAACCCGCAGTGTACGGGTCAATCGTAGTAAAAAGCAAGAAATTCCAGGGGTCGATCACAGGGACTTAGTGAAACAAAGCAGGTATAGGTTTGTCAATGCAACTACTAACCACAAAAGTGATTAAAACAATCAAAGATGATAAAAAAGTCAATTAAGGAAATATGCAATTCTAGGGATTAAAGCATCTAGTTGTGGTTCCAACTCAAGATCTAAAGATAAGCGGACAAAGCTGAGATTTTGCATAGGGAAGGTGTTACTAAAGTGGAATAGATCACCGGGTAAGTCTCACTACTCATTAATCCCAAACCGTAACTCCTATTACCGGGTAAGTCTCAAGGAATTAAGGAAAAGAACTATAACCTCAAACTAACACTCTAACTAAGGGAATAGAATCAACCTTTACCGGGTAAGTCTCAGGCTAACTCACAAAGATGGGATGAAAGCACACTCAAACCCCAATAAAGGATAAACCTTTATTACCTATACTTATGATCTTGGGTAAACAAACAAAGGAATTACCGGGTAAGTCTCATCCTAGGCTTGCATTGAACCAGAAAATGTGTAATAAGAATGGGATTTGGCAAACTATAACACTTAACTCTCATTTTCGGATCAGATAAGTCACCTCGGTCAGAAGAATTCCACCCCGGCCCAGATGTTCATCGACTGAGCGAGATGCTTTAGGGTTAAGGATAAAGACTCGAGCTTTCAGGGTCCTACTGTGATTAAGATTATTCTATCAATGTTTTTCCCACAACCTTCAGCCAATCACCCTAGAATCACACAAGGAAATTAGCCACTCATCATCATGAAAGTAATAATCAAATAAAAGGGAAGAAAGAGAATAATTGAACAAGAAAACCTTAAGAGAAAGGCTTCAATAACTGAATCAAATATCAATCAACAAGCGTTCCTTGGATCAAAATCCAATAAGACAAACAACAATGAAGGGAATCTAAGGGAATCATACAAAACCCTTCACAAAGCTATAAAAGCTATAAACTTTCTTCCTTCAATCTTCCTTCAACCTTCAAAAAGGTTCTTCAAATCTTCCAGTTGTTATGATGTTTTCCAGCCCTAAACGGTATTCCGGGTGATAGCGGATGTTGGATTTGTGGAAAATCCAACCCTTTTTATAGGAAAATTACCCTCCAAAGATAAGATATCTTAGAAAGATCTTTTCCCATAAAAATAGGTAAAATATATGGGCTAAATTATCTTCTTCCTTCCAGGAATCCAACCCAAAAATATACGATCCTCTTTCCAAAAATAAAAGATCTCAGCCAAGAATAAAATATCCTTGCCGCGTCCAAGGTATTCGCCTCGGTCGAGTCAGCTCCTCTGGATCACCTTGGTCGAGGTGACTTTGTAGTCAACCGAGGTGAATCACAATTGAGTGTGAAATCTCTCAAATCTGGTCCAAAGTGAATCTCTAATCCAATTCCATAATTCCTGGATTCTTCCTTAAGCTCCTGAATGTAGCTCCAATTACTCCTTAGCTCCTTTTGCTCCTTTTTGATGCAAAACGTTCCATTTTACCTACGATTACAACGAAACTTGGTGTAGACCTCGATTCCCGCAAAGGTAGATGAAACGACAATATAATCACATAAAATACATCCAAACATGCAAATTATTGAAGATAAAACGTCTAAACAGGCCCCAAAATATAGACAATAATTCATGCTATCAAAATACCCCATACTTAGCCCTTGCTTATCCCTAAGCAAGTTCCGAATATAAAATACAAGATATAATGGATTATTATCATGAAGATCAATGAAAAAGCATTTCAAAATATTTTAATGGTGTGCTACAATCATAGATCACTCTAAGAGAATACTTCATGGAATTTAAAATCAAGATATGCTTAAAACATTTTATAAATATAAGAAAGTTGTTCATCTTTGCATAAAATCATAGAATGCATAATAAATCATAATTATCGAAATTAATCATGTATAATCCAGTTTAAACCACTAAGTCAATCAACAATCTCGAGGTCTCAAGGGCTTCCCAAAAGAAAGGTCAAGAAACGTGTAGGGTAGGGATGTATAGAAGGTAATGTGGTGCTAGAATCCGGGAAAAGGATATCACTTCACTTTCACTTGACTTTCAACATCATCCACCAATAAGCTTTGCTTATTTCACACTTTTCTTTTTTTTTACTTTACTTTTTGGGATGCATGGACAGAGGTGCACAATAACCGAAGCCTAGGAAATCAGCAATCATCAATTTCTTGAGATGTATCAAACCCTTGATGCACATACCATGACCCGTTAGGAATATCGCTCAATCCGACTTTGGCAAGACACAAACACCCGGCTATGTGAATGGTGCCGAGTTACTCATCATCATGATTGACTTCTCCAAACCTATTTATTGCTTTCTAACACTTTCACTTTCACTTGCATCCAACTTCTCAACTTTTCTTTCACCTGCTTTTCACTTGCTTGCTTCCAAATTCCCGGATAGGTAAAGGAAGACAAATATGTATATGAGGGGCTAAGCATGATCAAGAAGAAGAAGAGAAAAGAATGAATTGCCTTGGTCTTTCCAGGAAGAAAGTGAGAGAACTCATAATGTGGTGTCAACCTTCAAATTCAATATAATTTTGATAAAAACAAAGTATTAAACATGCCGCAAATTTCAAACAAAGCATTTACCAACTTAAACATATCATACAACCTTTCAAACATATAAAGATTTCAAAACCAATCTGCAGACGAAATCTTCACTGAGGTCATATCCAGATAAGAAGCACAAAATCGTTTTCGAAAAATTCCTTTCAGTTAAAACGCCTCGGTCGAGATGTTCTAGTCAACCGAGGTGAAGTACCTCGTTTGGCCAGAATTACTTCGGTCGAGGTCAAAAATTTTCTTTTCTTTCCAGTTTTTGACGTTTTTCTCAATCAAATAACCTGTATGCATGCATGTAATCTCAGATAGAGCAAAATAAAACATAAATATCCATCAAAGTAGCATACAATCATCCATAGTCAAGTAATACATCAAATACCCCATACTTGGGACACATTGTCCCAATGGGTCAAAATAAGTCAAGAAAAAAAAGTACTCACCGGACATAGCTGAGCTGCATAATAAATAAAGAAAGAAAATCCTGCAAGCTCTCAATAATCACGATCCGGTGGTGGTGGTGGTGGCACATACGGGTGCTGAGATGGGTCGAAAGGATAGCCCATGACATGCTGAAACTGAATCTCAGCCATCACGTGTTGGTAGTGTAGTCTCTCCTACATCTCTCGGATCTCTAGGGACATGGCAGCGTAGGAACCTATCATCTGATCCGTCAAATCGTTGATCCGACGGTGAGCAAGTGGATCCCTCTGTCGGCGTACCCTACGCCTAGCGGGACGTGCTGGTGCTGCAACCGGCTCCTCCTCAGTCTTGTCATCATCCAAATCGATGACCGGCGCACTAGTCCTAGTAGTATCCGTGCCCGTATTCATAGGAACACCACCATCCTCAACATCATCATCATCCTCAGCCTCGTCCTCCTCAGCTGGCCCCTGAGCTGCTGCAGCAGCTGCCTCTCTAGCATCCTCCATCAGTGGAATCCACGCAGTCTGCCAATAGTGTGGATCGAACACGGAGAACTGAGCTGACCATCTGATCCCCTGTGGTGCAATCGGCTCCCATGGCATCGCCACATATGGCGTAGTAAGTCCTCGGGGAACCAGTATCCTCCGAGTGATCATCTCCTGAACTCCAAGCGGCTTGGCAGCCGCCACCATGGTACAAGCACTGAGGTCCATATCCATGTAACTCGCTATATGAGTCACAATGCCTCCACAACAGATGTCGCCCTTCCCCTTCGCCTTTATCCTATGCAAGTCCTCTGCCAGCATCAATCCAAAATCTGGGACTCCTCCAGTCACCATGCAATATAAACTCAGAAGCTCCCCCTGTCTAATCTTCTGGGGCGTCTCAGTACGCGCCAGAAGAGTCTCACTGAAGATCCTGTGGGCCAATCTAAAAGCAAGATGGAATATAATCCTCTCCCTGGAATCTCCAAGTCTCCATCTATCAGCATGCTCAACCACGTGAGCTATCTGTCCCCAGAACTCCCTAGCTACAGCTCGGGAGGGATAATCAGCAACAGTCGGGATCGGGAAGCCAAAGATATCCCGCCAGTGATCTAAGGGAACCAAGTAGTTCCGGTTCATCAACCGGTACTTCACGGCGCGCTCGGTAGGCAGGTAGGTAAAGGAGCTGACAAACTCTGGTGTAGGCTCTAGATAGGCCGGAGCTCTAATCTCTGAGAATTGCTCCAGCCCCACATCAGAAATCATACGCCTCAAATCATCATCGACGTGGAGGCAGTCAAAAGCTTAAATGTCCAGGAAGCGGGGTGCAATCACTGGACGGGCCGCTATGCGGTCATAATCGACCTGGTGTCTCTCGTGGATCACTGGTCTAGTACGGCGGGAGGAAGAAGAAGGAGAAGGAGAAGATTTGTCCCTCAGGACCAACTGCCTGTCAAAACTCATAATTTCTGTGACCTGTCAGACCACCTCGGTCGCCTTGACAACTCTGTAGAACACCTCGGCCGAGGCACAGGCCGACTGGACCGAGGAGAAAAATTGTTCGATCGATTCCCTCAAAAATCCAGTTCTTTTCCCCCAAAATCACTACCAAAGGTTCCTATGGGGTACTTAATCCTTTTCTCAGCAAATGCAGGGGCAACCAAAGCCCAAATCGAAAGGAAACAGTGGAAAAAGAGGAGGGTTAGGGTTTTTTCAATTTTTACCCCGATTCAGTCGATTCGGTTCGTTCTTTCTGCAGATTGGTGCTTGCAATGCGATCCTATATCCTTTCCTCTCAGTTTGGAAGCAAGAATCGTCGAAAATGAGGGAAGAACGGAGGAACGAGGTGAAAAATGTGCCTCGGTCGAGAAGAGGGTAAAGAGAAGAGAGAGAAATCTTCAGCCCCTTTTATACCCTTTTCTGGAACTGCTGTCACCTCGGTCGAGATGGTCTCGACTGGACCGAGGTGTACGGACCGAGGTGGATCTTCAGAAACCCTAATCGCCTCGGTTGCTCAAGAATCATCTCGGTCGAGGTGCTGTGACAGCAACCGAGATGTGTCTCAGTCAAACTCCGTCTTCTCAAATTCTCGAACTTTTGTCCTTCCAGTTGTGCTCCTGGGTTGTATTCCTTCCTTAGATGTCACCTGTTGTCTGTCTAGGACGCCAAAAACAAAACAAAGCAAAGCAAAAGCAAACTATCTAAAGCTAGACTAGAAAAAGGGAAAAGAAAGCAATACCTTGGGTTGCCTCCCAAGAAGCGCTTGATTTAAGGTCGCTAGCTGGACCGTACGGCATCTCTATGCGTGATGGGAGGTATCCTCACCCCATACTTCACCTTTATCATGGGGTGAGATAAGTAAGTCTATCAAACGCTCCAACAAGTGCAAGTGCTCATCGGGGAATGAATCGTCTATGGGTGGGTTGTCCTTCTCGCGCGAAGATGGAGGTAGCCGGCTGAGGTGATCCGCAATAGAATTTTCGGATCCCTTCTTATCGCGGATCTCTAGGTCAAACTCTTGAAGCAAGAGAATCCATCGAATAAGGCGTGGCTTGGCATCCTTCGTAGCAAGCAAGTAACGAATGGCTGCATGGTTGGTGTAGACAATGACTTTTGCTCCTACTAAGTAGGAACGAAACTTCTCGAAAGCATATACAACCGCCAATAGCTCCTTCTCGGTGGTGGCGTAGTTACGCTGGGCTTCATCTAGCGTCTTGCTAGCATAGTAAATGGCGGTGGTCCGGCCATCCTTCTTTTGTCCAAGCACCGCTCCTACTGCCACATCACTAGCATCACACATGATCTCAAAGGGCAAGGTCCAATCTGGAGGTTGGATAATGGGAGCGGAGATCAACGCTTCCTTAATCCTGTAAAATGCATCAAGACACTCCTGCGAAAACTCAAAAACAACATTTTTATTCAAGAGGTTAGTTAGGGGTTTAAAAATCTTCGAGAAGTCCTTGATGAATCTCCTGTAGAAACCTGCATGCCCGAGAAAAATCCTCACACCTTTAACAAAACAAGGGGGAGGGAGTTTCTCAATAGTCTCGATCTTAGCGCGACCGACCTCAATACCTCGATTAGAAACGAGGTGTCTTAGCACAATGCCTTCATTAACCATAAAGTGACACTTCTCCCAATTCAAACAAGATTAGTGTCTTCACATCTTTGTAGTACTAGAGAAAGGTTAGATAGGCAATCATCAAAAGAAGAACCATATACTAAAAAATCATCCATAAATACCTCCATGATCTCCTCTACATACTCGGAAAAGATAGCCATCATGCATCGCTGGAAGGTAGCGGGTGCATTGCATAATCCAAATGGAATCCTCCTATAAGCGAATGTCCCCCATGGACAAGTGAAGGTGGTCTTCTCTTGATCATCCGGATGGATAGGAATCTGGAAGAAGCCACTATAGCCGTCTAAAAAGTAGAAGTGTGAATGCTGGGCCAACCGCTCGAGCATTTGATCAATGAAGGGAAGTGGAAAATGGTCATTCTGGGTGGCCACGTTCAGCTTCCTATAGTTGATGCAAACCCTCCAGCTCGTCACGGTCCTGGTTGGGATTAACTCGTTGTTCTTATTCGTCACAACGGTCATCCCTCCTTTCTTCGGAACTACATGGAATGGGCTAACCCATTTGCTGTCCGAGATAGGATATATGATACCTACATCCAACAACTTAAGAATTTCTTTCTACACAACCTCTTTCATGATCGGATTTAACCGTCTTTGAGGTTCCCGTGAAGTCTTATGATCGTCCTCCATTAGAATTCTATGCATGCGGAAAGAAGGCTTAATGCCAATAAGATCATCAATAGTATAACCCAAAGCCTTTTGATGCTTTCTCAGGACATGCATTAGTTTAGATAATTCAGATTCGGAGAGGGAAGCGCTAACAATAACGGGATAAGTAGAATCCGGTCCAAGAAAGACATACCTCAAGTGACTTGGGAGTTGTTTAAGCTCCACAACTGGGGGTGCTTTCTGAGGGGGATCCTTGCTTCCTCCTTCCAGTGGAGTATATTGAAGAACTGGACTTTCAGAAATCTCAGTTTACATCATCTCGCTTCCGACCTCGGTCGAGGTCCAGAGAGGTTGACCGAGATGTTCTTCAGTCACCTCGCTTGGTCCAGAAAGTGCCTCAGTCGAGGTACTGCAACTGGAACCGAAACTGGAGATCTTCTTCTCCTGGATTAGTCTTTCAGTTTTAGCTCTTGAATCTTCTTCCAGCGCCTTTAAGCTCCGTATATCTGCATCACAAGAAGCAACTATACCTTCCTCCATTAAACTAAAACTAATAACTTTTTCAAGTGGATCGTTAATAAGGATAGAGCTCACCAATTCTCTTGATTCTTCTTCATCATAGATGTTGAAGATATCATCTCCTAGCTGCTCTCCCTTCATAGCCGCAAGTAATGCGAAATCCACTTCATCTCCGCCAATATTGAACTTTAGCTTGGCGTTCTTACAATCCACATTGCAACCCGAAGTTGCTAGAAATGGCCTCCCGAGAATGATAGGAACTGGATAATCTGCGGGAATATCAAGCACAGCAAAGTCTATAGGTAAATAGAAGTTACCTAACTTAACCGGAACGTCTTCCAAAATGCCCACGTGATGGGTAATGGAGCGGTCCGCCATGTATAACCTTATCTTAACCGGCTTGGGCTCTCCAAGTCCGATCTTAACACATAACTCCAGTGGAATGATGCTCACGTTGGCTCCTAGATCGCATAAGGCTTCACAATTGACATCCCCAACTTGAATGGGAATGCAAAATGAGCCGGGATCTCTTAACTTGGGTGGCATCTTCTCCTTCATGATTTGAATAAGCTCTGAGGATTTAGATGTCATCCTTACTTCACCAAAGTCTTCCAGCTTCCTCTTCCTTGATAGAATCTCTTTCAAGAACTTCCCATAGGCGGGCATCCCTAGAATAGCATCAAGGAAAGGAATATTAATGTGTAGTTTATTCATCAAGTCAAGGAACTTACCAAAATGCTTGTCTAGATGTGCTCTGGCCCTTGACTGGGGGAATGGAAGTGGTGGTTTATATGCAGGAGGTGGAATATAAACTTCAGTTTTCTCCTCCGCTTTCTGTGGCTCCACCTCGGTTGGAATCTCGGCCGAAGTGTTCTTCGACTGCACCTGGACCGAGGTGGTCTTTGTCTGTACTAGCATCGACCGAGGCACTGGATCTGCAGTCTTCAGTCCACTCCTCGTCGTTATGGCCATAATCTGGCCCTTAGGGTTGCTTTCCGTCCTTGCTGGAAGCTTCCCTGGATCTCTAGGCGCTTCATTCGCCTTATTGAAGAATTGTTATTCTAAGGCTTTTTGTGCCTTCGAAAATGAAGTCATGGATGTCTCCATAGAGCTTAGCTTGATTAAGATGACCTCCAGCACTGCGTCTTTCTTTTCTGGCTGGGACGAACTCGATCCTTGCTCCTGGCTCTTTAATGGAGTAGAAGAAGAAGAGGAAGAGAGGAAAGGATTAGAGGAATCATTCGAATTGGAGTTAGAATGATGGTTACCCGAATTTTGGTTGTTTGCCTCCAATTATTGCTGTTGGATCCTCTATTGTTGTTGTAGTTGTTGTTCCGGGAACCATTGTTGTTGTTACGGTATCCATTGTTGTTCCTTGATCCATGATCTTCCTTCTTGGTTTGAGCAACTAAGAGTTCCTTCAATTGTTTCACGTCATTCTTCAAAGACGTGAGTTGATTGTTGGTAGGCGGAGCATCTTGAAAGTTGACTCTTTTGACTCCACCTTCAGCTCCTTGGTGGGAGTATTTCTCCATGTGCAAAGCTTGCTTCTCTATAAACTCCCAAGCTTCGTCAATCGCCATGTCCATGAACGTGCCGGCAGATAGTAGTTGAAGGTTGAACTGGGTGCTTCCGTCCAGTCCCTTGAAGTATATCTCCAACAACTCTATCTTTGGAATCCCATGATGTGGGCAATCCAAAAGAATGTCTTTAAACCTCTCCCATGACTTGGACAAGCTTTCCTTGTCCTTCATGATGAAAGCATTAATCTTCCCTCTCATTTCAACGGTTTTAGAGGGGGGAAAGAATTTAGTCAAGAATTCCGTCGTCATCTCCTCCCAAGTACTAATTTTTCCTGGAGGAAGAGATTGATACCAAGTAAGAGCTCTATCTTTCAAAGAGAAGTAGAAAGGCCTTAGCTTGTAGTTGTTGTTTTCCAGCCTTGAAGGTCTCAAGGTCTCCATCAAGATCTCATAGTTTTGCAGATGTTGATGTGGAGATTCCCTCTATAGCCCTCCAAACTGGCATTGGCGAATCATGGAAAGAACGTGCGGTCGAAGCTCATAATCATGGTCCGCTGGATCACCTAGGTCGACTCCTGGACACCTCAGTAGTTGATTAAGGTCCATCCCTAGCCCTAGGGTTTGTGGGATACCTGCAAAAAGAACATCTCGGACTGGCATCCGAGGTGGAAGTATCTCGGCCGGGGCGACAGGTACTGGATTCTGCCTCGGTCGAGGGTCTGGAGCAGGGTCTTGCCTCGGTCTAGAATCTGGGTTCGGTCGAGGTAGATACTGGTCTCGGTTCAGTCCTTGCGCGAGTTTCTTCCCTCTCCTGACTCAGTTCTTCTTTGCTGCGGCGTAGCTGTTCTAACGCCTCCTTCAATTCGGCCTCAAGATTGCGATTGTCTTGGTCGGCCATCTTCGCTTCTCTCAAGCGTCTTTTGTATGTCTTTTCTGGTTCGGGATCGTAAGGAACGATTTCCTTCCCAACGCGGGTTCTTCGCATAAACCTAAAAAGAACCTGCGAAAGTCACTCAAGTAGAGTGGTTAGTAGAAACAGGGGCAAGTGCCCCGAAAGCAAACCGCAACCGGCTCGGTCTAGACCAAGTCCCCGGCAACGGCGCCAAAAACTTGTTCGCTCCAAACGGTGTGTGCAAGCTTTAAATTTATAACCCTAGATGTAAGCTTAAAACAAGGATGCGAACCCGCAGTGTACGGGTCAATCGTAGTAAAAAGCAAGAAATTCCAGGGGTCGATAACAGGACTTAGTGAAACAAAGCAGGTATAGGTTTGTCAATGCAACTACTATCCACAAAAGTGATTAAAACAATCAAAGATGATAAAAAGTCAATTAAGGAAATATGCAATTTTAGGGATTAAAGCATCTAGTTGTGGTTCCAACTCAAGATCTAAAGATAAGCGGACAAAGCTGAGATTTTGCATCGGGAAGGTGTTACTAAAGTGGAATAGATCACCGGGTAAGTCTCACTACTCATTAATCCCAAACCGTAACTCCTATTACCTATAAAGGACAAACCTTTACCGGGTAAGTCTCAGGCTAACTCACAAAGATGGGATGAAAGCACACTCAAACCCCAATAAAGGATAAACCTTTATTACCTATACTTATGATCTTGGGTAAACAAACAAAGGAATTATCGGGTAAGTCTCATCCTAGGCTTGCATTGAACCAGGAAATGTATAATAAGAATAGGATTTGGCAAACTCTAACACTTAACTCTCAGTTTCGGATCAGATAAGTCACCTCGGTCAGAAGAATTCCACCCCGGCCCAGATGTTCATTGACTGAGCGAGATGCTTTAGGGTTAAGGATAAAGACTCAAGCTTTCAGGGTCCTACTGTGATTAAGATTATTCTATCATTGTTTTTCCCACAACCTTCAGCCAATCACCCTAGAATCACACAAGGAAATTAGCCACTCATCATCAGGAAAGTAATAATCAAATATAAGGGAAGAAAGAGAATAATTGAACAAGAAAACCTTAAGAGAAAGGCTTCAATAACTGAATCAATTATCAATCAACAAGCGTTCCTTGGATCAAAATCCAATAAGACAAACAACAATGAAGGGAATCTAAGGGAATCATACAAAACCCTTCACAAAGCTATAAAAGCTATAAACTTTCTTCCTTCAATCTTCCTTCAACCTTCAAAAAGGTTCTTCAAATCTTCCAGTTGTTATGATGTTTTCCAGCCCTAAACGGTATTCCGGGTGATAGCGGATGTTGGATTTGTGGAAAATCCAACCCTTTTTATAGGAAAATTACCCTCCAAAGATAAGATATCTTAGAAAGATCTTTTCCCATAAAAATAGGTAAAATATATGGGCTAAATTATCTTCTTCCTTCCAGGAATCCAGCCCAAAAATATACGATCCTCTTTTCAAAAATAAAAGATCTCAGCCAAGAATAAAATATCCTTGTCGCGTCCAAGGTATTTGCCTCGGTCGAGTCAGCTCCTCTGGATCACCTCGGTCGAGGTGACTCTGTAGTCAACCGAGGTGAATCACAACTGAGTGTGAAATCTCTCAAATCTGGTCCAAAGTGAATCTCTAATCCAATTCCATGATTCCTAGATTCTTCCTTAAGCTCCTGAATGTAGCTCCAATTACTCCTTAGCTCCTTTTGCTCCTTTTTGATGCAAAACGTGCCATTTTACCTACGATTAGAACGAAACTTGGTGTAGACCTCGATTCCCGCAAAGGTAGATGAAACGACAATATAATCACATAATATACATCCAAACATGCAGATTATTGAAGATAAAACGTCTAAACAGGCCCCAAAATATAGACAATAATTCATGCTATCAGCGAGCATGTCTCTGCGGTTTTCTAATGAAGGATGCCCAAGAAATGTAGTGATCCGGACATGGTAAGTATCCCTTGTGTCATAGGTGAAATTCGCTTTGACAAAGCCATGCTAGACTTAGGTGCATCGATAAACGTACTTCCATATTCTATCTATCAATCACTTGGTCTTAAACCACTGCATGAAACTCGAATTGTCGTCCAACTAGCTGATAGGTTTAATGTGTATCCTACAGGAATAATTGAATATGTCTAGTAATGGTTGACAACTTGATTTTGCCGGATAATTTCTTTGTTTTAGACATGGAACATGATACGCATGTTGCACCCATCTTGTTAGGGAGACCTTTCTTGAAAACGGCTAGAACAAAAATAGATTATGTAAGTGGAAAATTGATCATGGAATTTAATGGTGAGGTTGTTGAATTTAACATATATGATGCCATGGAACACCTCAATAATGACCATTCTTTATGCTCTATTGACATAATTGAACCAATTGCGCAAATGTTTTAACATTTTCAATTTTGATGAATTGAAAATGACATTGATGCTCATAAATCGGAATATGCTTTGACATATAACATGCAAGAAGTTCTAGCCCAATTGCATGGGCACAAAAGGCTCCCCATCACACCTTTGGCCATTGGGCCCACTTTACTAACCGCAAGCGAGAAGCTTGTTCCTTCTATTGTGCAGGCCCCAGAGATTGAACTAAAAGAACTCTACCTAAATCTCAAATTTGCATTTCTTGGCGAAAATGACACATTGCCCGTGATTGTGCCTAGCAAGTTGTCTCCACAACAAGAAGAGAAGTTAATGGACATGCTTAAGGAGCACAAGACGGCTCTTGGGTGAACTATAGCGGACATAAAAGGAATTAGTCCCTCCACTTGTATGCACCAGATCCTCCTTGAGGAAGAAGCAAACTCCTCAAGGCAACCTCAAAAGCGGCTCAAACCGCCTATGATGGATATGTAGTAAAAAAGGAGGTTTTAAAGCTCCTTTAAGCGGGCATGATCTTCCCAATCTCGGATAGCAAATGGGTTCGTCAAACCCAAGCTGTTCCAAAAAAAGGAGGAATCACCATGGTGAAGAACCAACATTAAGAGATGGTTCCAAGCAAAACTCAAACCGGATGGAGGGTTTGTATCGACTACCGTAAGTTGAATACGGTAACACGAAAGGACCACTTCCCTTTACCGTATTGACCAAATGCTTGAACGTCTAGCGGGATACCCTTACTACTGTTTCTTAGATGGATATTCAAGTTGTTTTCAAATAGTCATAACCCCGGAGGATCAAGAGAAAACAACCTTTACATGTCCTTTTGACACTTTTGCATACCGTAGAATGCCATTTGGACTATGTAATGCTCCCGGAACCTTCCAAAGATTCATGCAAAGTATTTTCTCAAACTATATGGAGAATTTTATAAAAGTTTTCATGGATGATTTCATTGTTCATGGAAATAGTTTTAATGCTTGTTTGGGACACATAAAACTTGTTCTTAAAAGATGTGTAGAAACCAATTTAGTTCTCAACTCAGAATAATGTCATTTTATGGTGGAGCAAGGATTTATACTAGGCCACATAATCTCATCTAAAGTGATAACTCCACCTTGACTATAATTTGTATATGTGGATGATGGAAAACTTAACATTATGAGTGGTTTTATAACTAATAAATATCGATTGTATATCTTGATTGCATGGTTTGGTTTTGTGTTTCTTAAATGTGTGCAGGCCTTGAAAAACATTTCAATGGATGAACGCAGGCCTTGAAACTCATTACAAGGGACAAGCATGAAGATCTTGAAAAGAAGTTCAAGGGACAAACGCGGAGGCCTTGGAAAGCAGTTCAAGGGCTAAACGCGGAGGCCTTGAAAAGCGATACAAGAGAGGATTCAGATGAAGACTTTTAAAAATCAAGATATAAATTTCAACAACCAAATCTACCAAGGATAACGAGAATATCTCCAAACGGATCTGAAAACAATATCTCAACCAACCAACAAGAAGAACTTCAAGAGAAGATCTCGCCAAGCCAACAAGAAAATCTTCAAGAGAAGATCTCGGTCACAACAACAAAGATCTCAACCGAAGATCTCCAACGACAACAAAAATCTTCCAAGAAGATTCCACGCAAAGAGGATCTCTGATCTAAGGGATATCATCGTAATCTATCCAAGAGAGGAGATCTAGGATCTTCAAACAAAGATCTTCAATAATTTAGAAGATCTTGGAGCGTGAACTAAGGGATTCAACGACAAAGATCTTCAACGGCTTTTTCATGGAGAAGATCTCAAAGATGAAGATTCTCATACATGCGTCAAGGAGAGGAACTAGATGAATACGATAGTAGATCTTACAACGGGTACTTCATCTCAACCAAACACCGTTTTCCATGGAGAAAGAAGAACATCACAACAACCCTCTTACAACGGCTATAAGAGTTCTCCATAGAAGACTATGGCAATTGAAGAGAACAACAACAAGCTTACACGAAAACATCTAAGTCTTCAAGCAATCAAAGCATCTTAATTCATTCCAAAAGTCTTTCCTTCTCTTAGCTTAAAAAAGTTTACATCCCTAGAGAGAAAAAAACACAAGAGCTTCATTAGAATATCTAGAGAGTGTGATACTCGAGTGTGTGTTACTCTACGAAGTAAATAGGGTATTATTGCTAGGTTAGAGTTGGAAGTAGATTGTAGTATTGACTAGAGTGAGAGAAGAAGGGGATTTTTTCTAGGTTCTATCTAGGACTCTTTGAGCAGATAATAGATAGTTAGATCCTACTGGTAAGGAAACACTAGGACGGAAACGTAGGCTGTCAGAGCTGAACTTCGTAAACATATCACCTTGTCGATCTTTTAATTCCTCACTATATCTCGCTTTATTGTGACTAACGTTGTTTTACAGGTTTTCGAAGTTAAGGCCTTGAAATCACTTTCAAATCCCTTGAAAACCAATTTTGTCATAAAGAGTACATATCGACATCAAGGCCTTGAAATCAGTTTCAAAGTCTTGAGATAAACTTTTGCGAAAAGTTCTCATCCTCTATTCAACCCCCCTTCTAGAGTATTTATATCCTTATTATTCACCTATACAGTTCTTCAATTGGTATCAGAGATAGACTCACGTATATTGATTTAACCATCAGTGAGATTAATCACGAACTCTGTAGGTGATGGAGGATTTGCTCAAAGAAGATCCACATCTCGACCACCAATCTTCTGCGGCAACAATTTTGCCCATAGGACAGCACTAATGCAAATGTTTGTTATTGATCAAGACATGGAAAAATGGTGCATCATTCAAGCAGGCCTGAAAGTCCCAACCACCATGGTTGAAGGAGTCCAAGTTGAAAAGAAGGAAGCAAACTTCACTCAAACCGACTTGGATAGTGTTTCAAAGAACTACAAGGACATGAACTTGCTCTATTGTGGATTAGATGCAAATGAATTCAACCGTGTCTCATCATGTAATAGTGCAAAGGAAATATGGGACAAGTTGGTTGTCATGTAAGAAAGGAACATGTCAAGTCAAGGAGACAAAAATAAGCATCTTCCTCAGACAATATGAGCTATTCAAGATGAATTCGAATGAGTCGGTCAAGGAGATGTTCACACGATTCACCGAGATTGTGAACAATCTTGATTCACTTGGAAAGGTCCTTACAAATGAAGAAAAAGTTAGGAAGGATCTAAGGAGCTTAGCTTAAGAAAAGTGGAGACCAAAAGTGACAGCCGTCGAAGAAGCTCAAAACCTCACTATTCTACTTATAGACGACCTTCTTGGAAAGCTAATCACCCATGAGATGGTTCTTGGTGAAGAAGATGGAGAGCTCCCATCTAACACAAATAATCTAGCCCTAAGATCCAAGAAGGATGACATGCCATCAGAGGAGGAAGACAGTGATGATGAAGATAAGGAAGATCCATTTGCCTTGATCTCAAGGGGTCTTGCATAAATTCTTCAAATGAAGAAAAAATTCACAAACAACAAAGAATATCCGCGATCATCAAGATCTGGAGGTAAGTTTTCTAACCCTAAAAAGAAAACTAAAGTATTGACTTATTTTGAATGTGGTGAAACAAATCATCTCGTTAAGGATTGTCCACAAAAGAAGAGGAACAACTTTAGGAAGAATGATCGAAAGAAGAAGGCTATGGTAGCATCATGGAGTGACTCAGATTGAACAAATGAGTCAAAAGACGAGAAATAACAAGCAAACTTGTGCTTAATGGCCGATCATGAAGAAGATCCAAACCACTATGTTAATGGTGTGGTAGGTACGATTATGTTGCAATCTAACCTTGAACTCACGCAATTTCTTAAAGGCATTATCATATGTGATAAAGAACATAGGGTAAGGATAAGTTCCTTAAGAGAAAAGCTTCTCAAACAAGAGAAACAACTAAGTGAAATGACTTTGGAAATCATAAAACTTAACACTGAAAAGTTAGACCTTGATGACAATATCAAGGCCTTGGAATTGGAAAATGCGATTCTGAAGGGCAATCTATCTTCTCTTCATCGATACTATATTGATCTAGAGATAGAGAAGGTTGATCTAACTGTGAAGTGTCAAGACCAAAAGGCTGCACTTATTCAATTCACTCGTTTGGAAGCAAATTTCAAAAGGATGATGGGTGAGCAAAAATCTTCTCTTAACAAGAATTGTATAGGTGGATATGCTTCAAATAGAAAAGCTTATCGTGTTTATAATAGACGTACCAAAATTGTTGAGGAAAGTATTCATGTTATATTTTATGAAAGCAATGATGGTACTTTGAGTAAAAATTTGCAAATTTGAATCTTAATCAACATGGAGATCATAATTCTGATGGTGAAGAAGATCCTAAAGCTCAAGAAAAGAATATGCAAGAACAAGTTCAAGATACCGGTGAACAATCTCAAGACCTTGAAACGCATCTTCAAGACCTTGAATTGAGAAACGACGCTGCCAGAAGTCAGTTTCAAGGCCTTGAACCCAACTTCAAGGCCTTTATATAGGATCTAAAGCAATACTCCAGTGGTACCTGAATCTAGTGGAGCAAATGAACCACAATCTTCAGGATCTGTTCCATCATTCAAAAGAAGAAAGTTTTAACATTCTTCATACCATCCACCAGTGAATGTGATCTCAGACAAACGCAAGAGTTCAAACCTGATCTAGGGTTAACAACTTGTATGCTTTCTCGGTATTTGTGTCTTTTATAGAGCCCAATTATTACGTACAAGCACTTCAAAAACCTAACTGAATCATGGCCATGAAAAATAAACTAAATGAGTTCGAGAGAAACAAAGTTTGGACCCACACGTCTAGACCTAAGCAACAATCCGTCATTGGCACTAAATGGGTATTCGAAAAAAGTTGGATGAAAATGGCAAGGTTATTCGAAACAAAGCACGACTTGTAGCTCAAGCCTACAACTAAGAAGAAGGTATTTATTATGAGGAGACTTTTTCTCCCGTTGCCAAGTTAGAAGCCATACGCATGCTACTTGCTTTTGCATCCTTCATGAACATAAAGCTATTTCAAATGGATGTTAAATGTGCTTTTATTAATGGCTTCTTAGAAGAAGACGTCTACGTTGCTCAACCTCTTGGTTTTGAAAATGATGAATTTCCGGATCATGTTTTTAAATTGGACAAAGATCTTTATGGTCTTAAGCAAGCTCCTCGAGCTTGGTATGAAAGATTGTCCAGTTATCTCCTTGAAAACAATTCGAAAAGAGGTTTAATTGACAAAACTTTGTTTGTCAAAACCAGAGGCAATGATTTATTAATAGTGCAAATCTATGTTGATGGTATATTATTTCGTGCTAATAACGATTCTCTATGCAAGGAATTTTCAGATATTATGTGCAGGGAATTCGAGATGAGCTTAATGGGAGAGTTAAATTTCTTTCCTAGACTTCAAGTCAAACAAGAAAAGAAAGGAATTTTCTTTAATCAAAGCAAGTATACCAAGGACTTGTTCAAGAAGTATAAAATGGATCAAAAGAAGCTTTGTCCAAAAGAAGTGTTAGACGTTTTGCACTAAACCGCCTAGAGGACCCTGCACTTCTTGCCTACGAACTTGTGGAGCTGAAGAGTCCGTGTCACCGCCCCCGTGGTGAGACTCGGCCGCGCCTGCGGATTGACAAAAGAAGCGTCAGAAGATCAAGCGTTAGACGTTTCCCAAACATTAATGATGTCGCCCCGCAACACTCTCAAGCCGCCTCCGCGACTAAGTAGAACATGGAGCGTTTTGCACTAATCCGCCCCCGTGGCTCCCAAATCTACGCCCACGGTTGTGCAGCAGAGACATTACTCGGGATGTTTAAACCCCACCTTTATGGCCATTAAGGTGGTTGTTTACACAACCCATTTATTCCCATTTAGTGTCACTTTTTAGTATAAATAGAGGTCATAGGCTGATGTTAGAATCACTTCATTTTCCCATAAAACCCCTCTTTGTTTTTTTGTCATTTGTATGGGGAATTAAGTCTCCTTGCTACATTGTGTTGATTGAAGCTTCAGATAAGTTGGTTGTAAGTCTCTTTTAATAAAAGTATTATTCAATATTGCATATGTTTATATTCCTTGTGTCTAACTTAGTTTGCATGATTTTTTTCCCACTTAGTTTGATCACCTAAGTTGTGTAAATGCGCGCAACAGGCTAAGATTAATTAGTTCCGGGTATGGGTCATTAGTCTAGTAACAAACTCTTAGGTATGAACGAGTTTTGATTATGAGTGTAAAAGGGAAATAACTACGTAATAAGATTAAGGGGTTGTTTCTCTTTAATGTATATCCTTATCTTTGGTTGAATGCTAACTTTTTCCTGGTCTTGTAGGTTTACAGATTAACAACTTGTTAAGTTGTGGTAATGTCAGTTGGCTTAATGCACAAATGATGTGGGACCATCTCCGACACAACAACCAATTACACGTTCAAAGGCTAAGGCATTAAAGGACAAACCAACAACACCTTCACCTTCTTAGGACTTTGTTATGGAGGGAGCGATCACAAGGTCTAGAGCAAAGGCAATTCAAGATGAAGTTATGGACATACTCATGACAAGTACGCTCAAGGAGACTCTCTTCACTCTCAAGAGTTCCTTGGTAACGTTATTGACTGTTATAGAAGAGCCAAACCACGACCAAGAGGATCCACCAAGCAAGGAAGAAGGATAAGAGCAAGGAGGAATCTCAGAGAAGGAAAATCGACCAATTTCTCAGAAAATCGACCGGTTTTCTTGTAGGAAAACTCGATCAATTTTCGTGTCCGATTTCATTCACTGGAAGAAGCTTTGCAAAAGATTCGGCCATGATCTTCTATCTTTTCGCAATTATATCTTGTTATGACTCCTTAAAGCTCTCAGATTATCTTAAGGGATTATTATGTTTTTATCTTTATAGATTTTATATTTTATATATCTTAAAGATATCTTTGCAAGATTATCTTTAAATATTTTTTCATAGTGTTCGTAGGATTAGTCTGCCTTATAAATAGCCTTAGTGGGGGAGATATTTAGTAGATTTAGATTTGATATATTTTCACAGAATTGTGAGACTCGTAGCCTCACTTACGGAGTTTGTGTTTTATTCATTAATCATTCAATCAATAAAGAGAGTTTTTTGGTTGAATTGTTTATGAAGTCCTTGCTAGATTGTGCTTGTGTGTGTGTTAATCTTATTGAAGGTTGGTGCTCCTGGTCAATACTAGTCCCTCCTCGTGCTTATCTTAATTAGAAGATTTGTGTTTGGTCAAAGAAGTGCGGGTTAAGGTAATCTTCTCGCTAAGGGTTTTGACATATCATTGGTAAAGGTTCTTTTATGGAACTATCTTAGTTCATATCTTCTTATATTTCTTTCATTTATCAATCCGTATTCACCTTCTTATCAAGCCATATCATTCACTAATCCGTGTTATGAGTTTGTCAAAAAATTGCCCTGATCTTGAAGAACATCGGCCGATTTAACCTATAGAACAACCCAGTTTTTATCCCAGTTAAGAACTTTCAATCTAGATCCGGAGATGTGGCTTATCTCCGAATCAAATTGGTATCAGAGCTATGCGATTGAAGTCCGAGCGTTCATTAAAAGGTTTGATTTTCTTTTGAGTCTTCTTTGAGTCTTTAAAAGTGGAGTCTTTTCTTGTTCGCCACCTTTGCGAAATTATTTGACTTAACGTGAATTGATTTGTGAAAGTTTTGGAAGGAAGAAACGCCATCAACCAAACACAAGCTAGTCGTTGACCTTGAAACCTCGCCAATACAAAAAAACATTAAAGGAAAGAAAGTTCTTGAACGACAAATCCGAGAGTTTATTTTTCTTAGAGAAAATCGACTTGTTCTTCCGTTAATTCGTCCGATATTTCACTCGATTTTAGCTATTGTTTCCAATTTTTGAGAAATGTTTTAGGCACACTTTGCAAAATCCAAGTGCACATGTGCAAGAGTATTTCCAAAGAAGAATCACAATACACACCTTGATCCTGTTAAAGAGCTCTAGCCATATCTAAATCCAAATCCGGCTAACTCTCTTTTCTTAAAATTCACAACCTAAGGTACGTTCTTCTCTCTTCTTACTCTCTTGTGTGCTTTTCTTTACCCTTTTATATTCGAAACACTGAGTCTTTCCTTGAGTGTGTTAGTTAGTATCTATACTTCTTAACACACTAGTTGTCTATTGGCATTATTTTTCTTTCTACCTTGTCGTGTGTGGAGTAAACTTCTTACAGGGATTCCTTAACCACCCCACAAGAACCTTTAACCGAACCAAGTTGACTTCTTGATTCAGTCAAGAAGCTCTAGTGAGACCAAGGCGTTGATTTATAAAGAAGCATTAACACACACAAGTCAATTCGAACAAACCAGTTTGCGGCAACACAACACGAGCGTGAGTGTGAGAGAAAACAAGTAAGACCTTTCCGATTTCTTTAACCTTACGAGTTTTTTTTATTGTGCGTGTTTGTATAGATATCAGGAAGAGATAGCCCACGCGGATTGCAAGACTTTGGATATAGCGGATATGTTCAAGCAAATCATGACCAAGATGTCCAACATGGACAAACGGCTTGAACAAGTGGAAGCACGGCCCAATGCGGATTACCGATCTGAATTTCGACTAAGATCTTATATGAAGGTTGTTTATAAATTATGCGGAAGTTCTAGTAATCCAGCACCACCACCACCTCAAGTTTCAGCTATAAATCATCCACCGATGCCCAATAATACTCACCCTAATTAATTCTTTAATGCTAACCGCAATCCACTTTTTGGTGACAAATTTCAGGACATAAGTGCTGAACAGCCTAGACCACAACAGGATAATGACGGACTTGGGAAGGTTAAAGTGAAAATCCTGAGTTTCGAAGGTAGATGCTCCGGATGCCTACATGGAGTGGGAGACCAAAATTGAACAACTTTGGTCTAGCCATAAATTTAGTGAGGAAAGGAAGATCCAACTTGCTGCGTTGGAATTCTAAGGCTAAGCTCTCATTTGGTGGGATCATCTCATCAAAGAACGGAGAAAAGCGGGAGAACTAGACATCACCACATGGGAATGTATGAAAGCTTTGATGAAAGCTAGATTTGTGCCACCACACTATGGTCGGGAGTTGAGAGAATGCTTAGAGAACCTCAAACAATGTTCTATGTCCGTTGAAGAAGTCTTCACCATCATGCAAACGACAATGGTGAAAGCCAACAAACAAGAGGATAAGGAGTCTATTATGGCTCGATTTTTAAGAATTTTACATCCCTCTTTAGCTAATAAAATTGATCTTTATCCCTATGGTTCTATGACTAACTCACTACATTTGGCTATCAGGGTAGAAAAAAAGATGATAGGACGGAATCAAGGAACAACTTCTTGGACTCCAGTGAAGAAAAATCGACCGATTTTTCGACCGATTTTTTTCTCAAAACGACGATGGAAAATATTCTTTGCCCGATCCAACAACTCACAAACCTTCTACTCAGTCTCATCCTTTGAACGAGCCTTCAAAGGATCATAGAGGGAGTACTTCTATCCCTACCTTAAGATCTAGAGATATTGTTTGTTTTAAATGTCAAGGTAGAGGTCATTACATGCGCGATTGTCCTAATAAACAAGGTTTATTTCTTAATCAACAAGGACAATATGAAAGTGAGGTAGAAAACGAGCATGATCATACCCACATCAATGCTTTACATGAGCATGAGCATGATAATCAAAGTGATAGTGATTGTGAATAAGAGCATGGTGATTCTTTGATTGCTAGACGTACATTACATGATAAAATTGATTTATGTGAGGATAATCCACGTGTAAACCTTTTTCATACTCGATGTCTTGTTCAAGGAAAGGTTTGTAACATGATTATAGATGGGGGCAGCTGTTGCAACATTGCTAGTGAAGAATTGATCACTAAGTTACAAATCACTACCTTCTACCATCCTCGACCTTATAAATTGCATTGGACGAATGATTATGGAGAATTAAAAGTTAATAAGTAGGCTCGCGTTGCGTGTATGTTCGCTCAAAACGGTGTGTGCAAGCTTTAATATTTATAACCCAAGAAGCATGCTTGAACAAATATGCGAACCCGCAGTGTACGGGTCAATTGTAATAAAAAGCAAGAATTCCAAGGATCGATCACAGGTACTTAGGTGAAACAAAACACGGAATCAAGTTGTCAAATGTTTCAATTAACTAAAAGCAATTAAAGCAATCACAGATGATGTAAAAGTCAAGTACGAGGAAATGCGGATTCTAGGGATTAAATTATCTAGTTGTGATTCCAACTCAAGATCTCAAAGGATAACGCGGACAAAGCAGAGGTTTGCAAAGGGAAGGTGTTTCTAAGGTGGGAATAGATCACCGGGTAAGTCTCACTACTCACTATCCCAAACCAAAGCTCCTATCACCGGGTAAGTCTCAAGGTACTAAGGAAAGAAACTATAATCTCAAACCAACACACCACCCAAGGTAATAAAATCAACCTTTACCGGGTAAGTCTCAGGCTAACTCATAAAGATGGGATGAAAGCACACTCAAACCCCAATAAAGGATAAACCTTTATTACCTACACTCATGATCTTAGGTAAATAAACAAAGGAATCACCGGGTAGGTCTCATCCTAGGCTTGTATTGAACCAGGAAAGGTGTAATAAGGATAGGATTTGGCAAACTAGAACACTTAACTTCAGTTTCGGATCGGGAAAGGTTCACCTCGTTCAGTCAGATCCCACCCCGGCCGTGATGTTCATGGACAGAGCGAGGTGTTATAGGGTTAAGGTTAAAGAGTCAAGCTTTCAGGGTCCTGCTGGGATTAAGATCATTCTATCATCGTCTTTCCCACATTTTTCAACCAATCACCCTAGAATTGCATAAGAAACTTAGCCAACAATCATCATGATAACAATAATCAATGTAATGAAAAGGGAATCAATATTCAAACACGAAAACCTTAAAAAGGTCTCAATAACTGAATCGAACAAGTAACAAACAAGCGTTCCTCAATCATAAATCAGCAAAGACAATCAATCAAAAAGACAATCTAAGAAAGTCTTACAAAGTCCTTCAAAAGCTAACTCCAAACTAGATTTCTTCCTTCCTTGATCTTCAATCCTTCAATCCTTCCTTCAAAACATCCAGAAAATCCCTAAATTGCTGGATGCTCCAAGCATGGTTTAACTTGTTGAAAATCCAACCCTTTGTAAAGGAGAATTATCTTCCAAAGATAATAATATCTTCAAAGATAATTTCCCAAAAAATATATCCATATCTCCTAAAATAAATCTCCCAAAAATAATATCTTCCTTCCAGAAATCCAGCCCAAAAATATAAGATATCTTCTTTCCAAAATTAAAATATCTCAGCCTCAAATATGGATCTCGCCGGCGGAAGGGTATTCACCTCGGTCGGGATGCTCCTCAAGATCACCTCGGTCGAGGTGACACTGTAGCTGACCGAGGTAAATCTAAACTGAATGTGAAATATCTCAAATCTGGTCTAAAGTAAATCTTCTTCATCATTTCCATGTTTCCTGAGGTCTTCCTTAAGCTCCAGAATGTAGCTCTAATGACTCCTTAGCTCTCCTTAGCTCCATTTTGATGCAAAACGTGCCATTTTACCTACAATTACAACGAAACTAGGTGTAGACCTCGATTCCTGTAAAGGTAGATGAAACAACAATATAATCACATAATATACATCCATACATGCTGATTATTGAAGATAAAACGTCTAAACTAGCCCCAAAATATAGACTATAATACATGTTATCAGTTTAATTTGGGCAAATATGAGGATATTGTTGTTTGTGATGTTTTGCCTATGCAAGCATGTCATATTTTGTTAGGCCGTGTTATCCGGCAAGGAAGTGATGCTAAGCAAATTCGAGGTAAGAGTGCCAAGAACTTGTTTGCCCAAATCATGCACACAAAGTCGTACAATTTATAACTCGATAAGATATCCTAAACTCCTAGCTAACCTACATTGTACGGATCGCAAAGTAGAAAGAAAATTATTCCGAGGTCGAACACAAAGACTGAGGTGAGATTAAACCATGCAATGATCAAGGATAGTTCAAGTCTAAGATAAAGAAAGAGATGGCGACAACGAAATGAAAATGATACAAAAATATTTGATGGGTTTTTTCGGTGATCAAGCAAGGATAATAACCAAACAACAATGTCAACTAAAAAAATATTTGATGGGTTTTTTCTAGAGATTCGGATGTCCGGTTACGGCAAGGACTCAAGCTTCTAATCAACCTAGGAACAAGTTGCGGTATGTTGGGAAGAAATGTTTCTCTAATGGGATCTATCATCGGGCAAGTCTCATGGTCCATTAGTCCCGCACCTACGGTCCTATTACCAGGTAAGTCTCTAGGAACTTAAGGTTGAGAATTCTATACAAACTGGATTACTACCTAGGGGTCAAGCCTCTCCTTACTGGGTTAGTCTTGGGAAGGCAAGTCCTAAACAACAATTCTAGCACACTCAATCCAATAGCGGCTGTTGAGGCTCACTACTACCTAATGTTTGTCATCTTCTATACCTAAGGGTGGGAATTACCGGGTAAGTCTCATCCCTCACCTAGTTTACTAACATAGGTCACCCTATGCTAGATTAGGCTCAACAAACACTAGGATTTCAACTCTCAAACTCCATAATATGAAAATATAACACTATAGGAACTACAACTCACTCACCTTGGGTGGATCATGGGCATCTCTGCCAAAATGGATGAAGAATAGGCAGAGATTGCAAGCTGAGCTAGGTATTTCGAGCAAGCAACTATCCTAAGATACATCTAAGTCCATTCTATCATTATCCTAGCCATAAACCTTTATCCTTCTTGAAAACTCCACCTTGAGTATATATTTGAATATGTGAGGATGGAAGACTTAACACAAATAAGCGGTTCTTATACTAACAAAAATATCGATTGTATGTCTAGTTTGCTTTGTTTGTTTTGGTGTTTGTCAAAAATTTAGGCATGCCTTGGAAAGCATTTCAAGGGATCGATAAAGGCCTTGAAATCAGATACAAGGGACAAGCACAGAGTTTGAAGAAGTTCAGCATGGAGGCCTTGAAAGCCATTTTAAGGGATCAAAAGTTGAAACCTTGAAACAAGTTTCAAAGGACATAACGGCTAGAAGGAATTCAAATATCTACCAACCAAATTAACCAAGGATCCAGAGAAGATCTTTCTCGAAGATTTGGCTAACAAGATTCGGCCAATAAGAAGATCTAGACCAAAGAGATACAGTCAAACACAAAGGATCTCGCAAAGATCCTCAACAAAAGCGCGAGATCTCTTCTCAATAAATATCGAAGATCTTCATTCAACAAATATGAAGATCTCGATGATTAAAAGACAAAGATCTTCAACAGTGTGAGAAGATTACAAAGAAGAAGAATCAACGTGCTTTAAGGAGATGAAGAAGATAAAGAAGATCTACAACGGCTATCTCATCTCAACCAAGAAGCGTTTTCCATGGAGAAGAAGAAATATCCACAACGCTCATCTTCCCAATGTTCGCCCCTAAAGGTGTGTGCAAATAAGCTTTAAATTTATAAAACTAGAATCAAGCAGCGAACCCGCAGTGTACGGATCGACGTAGTTAAGCAAGAATTCCAGAGTATCGAACACAGGGATTTGGGTGGGAACAAATTCAATTGCAGATTATCAAGCGAGTAAGTATGAGATGTTTTGCAAATATTGGGAAAACAACAATCCTAAAGATCCAAGTATCCAGCTGTGGCAATCGATTCAAGATATACTTAATGATATAAAGACAGAGTTGAGATATGCAAAGGTATGCTAATGTAAGGTAATCGTATGGTGAAGTTCCAAAAACCTTATATGACTCATCTACAAGACACTCTCTATACAGGTTGTTGAGGCTTCAATATAGAAAGGTTCTAAAGGTGAGAATTAATGTCACATACCCAAACTTGTAATCCAAGGATCAAGACTAACTTAACCGATTAAGGTTGTGACACTCATAATCGAGGTAGAGGTTGTTGAGGCTTCACTACCACCTAGAAAAGACAAGTCTAAACTAAGTTAAAGCAAATCTTTAACTTTGGATTAAAGTAAAAGCAGGTTCGTAAACTTAAGGGAAATTACGGTTGGATCTTGAGATTCCACGGTCGTGGAACTCAAGAACAACCCGTAATTTAGGGTTCGTCGACGATTCTCTCAAACTCTCAGGGTCTAATCTGTTTACGATCGATCTATCATCATCTAAGCCACAACTATCAACCCTTCACCTTAGAATTGTTAAGGGTTTTTAGCCAATAACAGTCATGTTGATATCAATTCAAGAATTAAAAGATTGAAAGATGAAAACTTCCGAAAACCTTCTATAAACTACAAAGCAATCTCAAAGTCACAATCAAGAACAAATATCGTCACAAGATTCAAAATAGAACAAACAAACTCAATCTTAGGAAAGAAGGAAGAACGGGATGTCAATCCGTCTTCTAAATCAAACCTAAACAAGAAGAGTAGTCTTCTTGCAAGAATTCTTCCGAATCTTTCGTCAATCCGGGAAATCTGGAAATCCCAACGATAATCTCCACCAAGTGCGAGATTAGGGCTAATCCAAGCACGAACGTCGATCTCCAACGAGATCTCCAAATGCCTCTAAACGAGGGTAAGTGGGGATGCCGTCGATAAGTGGTCCTGTCGCAAGTGTAAGCCTAAAGCGAGATGACGGAATTTCCCTTCGTCCGTCTTTTTATAGGGCAAGATAAAATATCGGCCCGGCCCAATCTTCAAAAGATCGTGGCTTCAAAGTGTGGCGAAAAAGATCGCCAAGATCACGGTCATGGAAGTTTCCACGACCGTAATTTAGAGCGTGGAATGTGTCACGGTTTGAACCATGTATTCCACGACCGTAATAGTTACTGGAATGCATCACGCTTCTCTTTGCAAGGATCCACGGCCGTGGAACTGAACGTGGTTTGTAATACGGCCGTATTTTAGAGCGTGGTTTAGGGCAAGAACGTGATTCTTCCTTAGCCTCGTGCATTCCTCAAGTTGAACTCCAATTTGCTCCTAAGAATGCCCTCAATCCATGGACATATCAAATCAACTCTTCTTTGCTCGATTCCGTTCGGAAATAGCTCTTAAGTACCTATAATCAACATAGAACTAGTGTAGACATCCATATCGACAATATAGGCAAAGTAGCTCACTAATGCAACAATGCTCAATCAAAGACTATCAATATGAATCAAATACGTTTAGAAAACGTGTCTAAAGTGTCACAATATTTCATGCTAACAAATAACCCCATACTTGCAACTTGCTTGTCCCTAAGCAAGGTCTTTCAAAAAGTTTTTAGAATAAGAGTTAGGATGAAATATGTGTACCTTCTTTTGGATGAATGTGCCTTCTAAAGAATAGATCATTCTCAAACCTTGCTTCAACCGTTTATCAAACTTTCACACACTTAATCATAGAGTAAAAAGCAAAGAAAACTCATGAATCAATTAAGCTTCTAGACAAGCATCATAACCTTCAAACATTATCAAAATCAATCATAAGAAACTTCAATTTAGATCACCAAGTCATATAACATTCTTTTGATCTTAAGGACTTCCAAAGAAAAGGTCTAGAATATGGAAAGGGAAGGAGACTTTAAGGGAGTGTGGTGCATGAATCCGGGAAAGTGGACAACTACCTTCTTCTTCTTTTGCGGTTTCCGCAACACTTCAACTTAGAGCTTCGCTCTTCTTCCTTTCATTTTTCGACTTTACTTTTGGAGTTATGGATAGAGGTGCACAAAAACCGAAGCCTAGGAGATTGGCGTTTCTCAATTTTCATGAGATGCCTCAAACCCTTAGCGCACATATCATAATCCGCTAGGAATATCGCTCAATTCGACTTTGGCAAGACACAAACACCCGACTATGTGAATGGTGCCGAGTTACTCATCGTCATGATTGCCTCCCCAAACCTACAATTTCTTTCTATTCATTTGATTGCAAATAATTGCTCTCATGGCCCTCCCACATCAAACATGCCTTTTTCATTCACTTCTCCAAAATTCCCGGATAGGTAAAGGAGGTTAATATTTCAATGAGGAGCTAAAATGATCAAAAGGAAGAAGAAAGAAAGTATCGAATTGCCTTAATCATCTCAACAAGAAGTATAGGAACTTATAATGTGATTTCAACTTCATTTTCTTAACATGATTTAGGTAACATAATCACATTATGAAACTTGCAAAAGAGGTATAATTCATTCATTCAAATTCTTTTCGATTCACTATTCTTTTAAGCATGCAATTGTTATCAAACTCCATTCACAAGTAATGATTATCATGGAAATCATCTCAATTCATTAGAAGCACAAAATTTTCAAAATTTTTCAATTTTTATGGGTTTTTCAAGTTCTTTTTCATGCAATGCAATAATGAAATGTGCAACACATAATGAACATGCAATGATAGTCTCGAATGAAAGCGAACATAGTGAGTAGAGTTATTACAAACTTTTAGTACATCCCACCCCATACTTAGGACGAACATTGTCCCTAATGATCAAAATAAAGAAAGAAAAGAAAGAAAAGAAAAAGAAACTCACAAAGTGGCGGTGGAATGTCTAAAGCAAACGGTCATGCATCAAATCACTGCGGTGCCGGCGGAGGCGGAAATGGAGAGAAGCTAGGATCATAGAACCGCCCAAACTGCTGGCGGTAGACATCCCTCATCATGTGGTCGAGGTCGTCTAGGCGTCCGTATCTAGCATCGGCTCGGATCTCCAATGCTCCAACTCTCTCTGAAAGGCCGGTAGCCCAATCCGGCATCTGCTCGTACCATCCCGGGGCCTGACTGTACCATGCTGGGGCGTCGGATGGTGCTGGTGGTGGTGCTGTTGGCTGCTCTGTGGACCAAGGAGGGGGAACGCCATACCATGTGGGAGGTGTGGTCATCAACGTAGGCCTCTCACTCACGCTAGCGCGGCGAGAAGACGAGCCTGAAGCTCTAGATGGACGTGGAGAACGTCTAGGTGAAGCGGGGGCCGCCTCCGGCTGATCCGGAAACGTGCCAAAGTCCTGCTCGGCTCCTCCACCCTCAAACTGATCTCTCATATCCTCCTCCTCAACAACTGGTGGCTGAACATACGGGGGAGCTACTATCCTGTTCGCATGCATAGCAGCGAACGTCTCCTTCCAATTATGGCGTCCCGCCATAATGGAGTACTCTGGAAGCCACTATATACCCCTACCCGTCCTACTCTCCCAAGGCATGCCCGCATAAGGCGGACCTCTATGTGTGGGGAAGATGAGACCCCTAACCATGAAGGCATGGAGTCCTAAAGGTACGGCCAGTATGCGGGTGCAAGCAGAAAAATCAACACCCAAGTTCCTAGCAGTGTGGGTAACTATCCCACCATATCCTATATTGCCCTTCTTCTTGTTCTTGAGCTTGCTCATAGTAGCAGCCAAGAGAGTAGCACAATCTGCACGGCGTCCATAAAGCATGGAGTAAAGCAAGAATAGCTCATCCGTCTTGATCTTTTGGGGCGTCTCCGTCCTAGGAAAGAGACACTCCGAAAGAACACGGTGAGCTATCTTCAAGGCTAGATGGTACATCAATCTAGCCTTGGTATCAGCGGGTTGCCAACGGTCCTCGTCGGCGTAAATCATCGCAACCTCCTTCCAAAAGTCCTTGGCGTAAACGCCACTCGGAAATCGACCGTTAAAGGTCTCATGGAACCCGAAAATGGTCCCAAACTCACGGATGCTAAAATGGTAGTCTCTCTCCATGAGACGGAAAGAGACGGTCCTATCTACGTGGATGTGCTCGAAAGACGTCACAACCTCCCGTGTAATCTCCTCATAAGCGTCTTCTCGGATAGCCGAGAAGACAACTAATCCGGCTCTATCCAAGAGCCAAGTAAGATCTTCCACAATGTTGAGAGGAGCTAGATCCTCCAACAACAAATATCTAGGGCCAATCACTGCCCTCTCCTTGATTCTATCGAGTGCATCAAGATGATCGTCGTGTATGGTCGGGACTCTAGGGTGAGGGGGTGAAGATGGAGGTGAAGGTGAGGATGGAGGTGAAGGAGAAGAGGGTGGTGGTGCCCTAGAGGATAAGGAGGAGGAGGGATTACCCTTCCTTTTCTTATTCTGATCATTTTTCTTCTCTTTTATCCTCCCCGAAACTCTCCTTACAAAGTCCATTCTGCTCAAAATTACGGTCTGTTATTTAGAAACCATGGCCGTAATTTCCCCAGAGACCGTGATTCGTCTTAGAAAATCACAAATCCCAGCAAATCAGCAATCAATCTCCACAACAGGCAGTCCTAGTCTAATTTCTTCCAATCTCAATCAGTTCTTCCTAAAAATCTCTAGCAAAAACGAACCAAATTGGCAAGAATCAAGAAGAGAGAAAAAACCTATTTTTCGGATTGAAAAATCCGAATTGTGCGTTCGTTGATGAATTTCCGCTCGATTCGTCGCTTGGATCTTGTTTGTGGTTGAATTTGCTGCAGTTTAGGAAGAAGAATCGTTGAAAACGGTTAGGAAACGAGGATTTGAGAGAGGGTCGTGGATTTTCGGCAATTAGGTCGTGGAAAGAGGGGTTTTGGGTGGTTTTTGTGAAGAATGTGGCTTAAATAGTCACAGGCAAAATTTTTGAAAATCACGGTCTGTCGGGGTGTTCCACGGCCGTGGAAATGTACGGAACCGTGATTTTGGTGATTTTTCAAAGGCTTTTGGAAATTACGGGCACTGTAGCTATGACGACCGTAATTTAGACCGTGGAACCCTCTATAAAGCTCCAAAGTCCAAATTTTTCGTCACTTTTCTTCGACATTATCCTTCCCTTTTCCTTCTCCATCGATCCTACAACCAAAAGCACGAACATACCGGAAGAAATCGAGGCAAAATAAAGCAAAAACGTCTATTATAAGCTAAACTATGAATCAAAAACAAAAAATGAGAATGCAATACCTTGGGTTGCCTCCCAAGAAGCGCTTTGTTTAAGGTCCGTAGCTAGACCATATCTCGCACTTATTCGAGTGCGGTAGGCGCGAACTCTTCAGCTTGGAGTTCCGGCGTATACTTCTTGAGTCGTTGGCCGTTCACCTTAAAACTTCCGCTCGCTTCACCCCATACTTCAACTGCACCATGGGGGAAAATACGCTTAATTAGAAAAGGTCCGGTCCAACGAGATTTAAGCTTACTTGGAAAGAGGCGAAGTCTTGAATTGAAGAGGAGAACTTGATCTCCTTCTTTGAAGTCCTTCGGAATGATATGCTTATCATGCCAACGCTTTGCTCTCTCCTTGTAGATATTAGCGTTTTCATAAGCGTTCAAGCGGAGTTCATCCATCTTATTGATGTCTAGGAGACGCTTCTCTCCTGCTTCCTTCATGCCTAAATTCAGCCACTTGATAGCCCAAAACGCTTTGTGCTCCAACTCTACCGGCAAGTGACAAGACTTCCCATACACAAGATTGTATGGCGTGGTTCCTATGGGAGTCTTGTACGCAGTCCGGTACGCCCATAATGCATCGTCAAGCTTCAAGGACCAATCCTTCCTAGTCCTTGAAATTGTCTTCTCTAGAATTCCTTTGATCTCCCTATTTGAGATCTCAACTTGTCCACTTGTTTGTGGATGATAAGGGGTAGCGACCTTGTGAGTAACCCCATACTTAGCTAGAAGAGCTTCAAAGCGACGGGCTATGAAGTGAGAACCTCCATCACTAATGATAGTCCTTGGCGTCCCAAATCGCGGGAAGATGGTCTTGTTGAAGAACTTAACCACCACCATGGCATCATTTGTGGGAGAGGCAATTTCTTCCACCCATCTAGAAACGTAGTCTACCGCCAATAGTATGTATTGATTTCCACAAGAAGATGGGAATGGTCCCATGAAATCAACTCCCCAAACGTCGAAAATCTCCACCTCTTTGATGTTGTTGAGGGGCATCTCATTCCTTCTAGAAATATTGCCTGTTCTTTGACAAGCATCGCAGCAAGAAACAAAGGATTGCACATCTCTAAATAAAGTAGGCCAAAAGAATCCAGATTGCAATACCTTTGCGCTAGTCTTGTTCGAACTAGCGTGTCATCCACAAGGTAGTGAATGACAATGGCGGATGAAACTTTGCATCTCATCTTCCGGCACACATCGCCGAATGATGCCATCCGGACCTCTCTTAAAGAGGAGAGGCTCGTTCCAATAGTATTCCCGGACGTCCTTAAAGAACTTCTTCCTTTGTGCGTAGGATAGTCCGGGTGGTATCTCCTGGCAAACCAAATAGTTAACAAAATCAGCAAACCATGGTTCGTTACCTTTGGAGATCACGTTGATACACTCCTCTATGATGTGTAAGTGTTCGTCCGGAAAGGAGTCATCGATGGGTAGATGGTCGTCCTCTAGATGTGTTAGGCGACTCAAATGATCCGCAACAGAATTTTCTGAACCCTTCTTGTCGCGGATTTCAAGATCGAATTCTTGTAGGAGAAGAATCCATCTAATTAGCCTTGGCTTCGCATCTTTCTTCGCAAGGAGGTACCGGATCGCATCATGATCCGTGTAGACAATCACCTTCGCACCTATAAGATAAGAGAGAAACTTGTCAATAGCATAGACAATGGCTAAAAATTCTTTTTCGGTAGTGGCGTAGTTGAGCTGCGCTTCATCTAGCGTGTTGCTAGCATAGTATATGGCATGGGTTCGCCCTTCCTTTCGTTGTCCAAGAACAGCTCCAATTGCTACGTCACTAGCATCGCACATAACCTCAAAGGGTAGAGTCCAATCCGGAGGTTGGATAATGGGTGCTGAAATTAGAGCTTGCCGAATTGTGTTAAACGCATCCAAGCATTCCTGTGAAAACTCAAAAACTGCATCCTTCATCAATAGATTAGTGAGCGGTTTTGATATCTTAGAAAAGTCTTTAATAAAACGTCTATAAAATCCAGCATGTCCTAGGAAACTTCTTATCCCTTTCACCGAAGTTGGGGGAGGAAGTTTCTCTATGGTCTCTATCTTAGCTTTATCCACTTCTATCCCTCTACTAGAGACTAAGTGACCTAATACGATTCCTTCCCTAACCATGAATTGACATTTTTCCCAATTAAGAACTAGGTTAGTGTCTTCACATCTTTGTAAAACAAGAGAAAGGTTAGAAAGGCAATCGTTAAAAGAGGAACCGTATACGGAGAAGTCGTCCATGAAGACTTCCATGATTTCCTCTATGTATTCGGAGAAGATGGCCATCATGCACCGTTGGAAGGTGGCTGAGGCGTTGGAAAGCCCGAACGGCATTCTCCTATAGGCGAACGTACCCCAAGGGCACGTGAATGTGGTCTTCTCTTGATCATCCGGGTGTATCGGAATCTGAAAGAAACCACTATAACCGTCAAGGTAGCAAAAATGTGAATGTTGTGCTTACCTTTCAAGCATTTGATCAATGAATGGCAATGGAAAATGATCCTTCCGCGTTGCGTTGTTGAGCTTGCGGTAGTCTATGCACATCCACCATCCAGTCACGGTTCGGGAAGGAATGAGTTCGTTGTTCTTGTTGGTGATGACCATCATTCCTCCCTTCTTTGGAACTACTTGAACCAGACTCACCCACTTACTATCGGAGATAGGATAGATGATACCTGCATCAAGAAGTTTAAGAATTTCCTTCTTGACAACCTCCTTCATGGTCGGATTCAACCGCCTTTGAGGTTGTCTTGAAGTTCTAAAGTCCTCCTCCATTAGTATCTTATGCATGCATAGGGAGGGTTTAATTCCTACTAAGTCCTCTATAGTATAGCCTAAGGCTTTCCGATGTTTCTTAAGGACAATCATGAGCTGTTCATGTTCATCTATGCTTAATTCGGAACTAATGATAACCGGAAAGGTAGAATTAGATCCTAGAAAAGCGTACCTTAGATGAGTAGGAAGTGGTTTTAGTTCAATCGCTTTCGGAGCTTCCAACGATCCTTGAGGACCGTCCGATGTCTCCTTAGAAGTTTCTAAGGGTGTTGAGTGTGTTGGAGAAGAATCAGAAGAAGTTGAAGAAGTGTCCCGACCACTCTCTTCCACGGCCAAAATTACGGGTGGATCATGTCCTCCACGGCCGTGGTTTAGGGCGTGGAAGGGAAATACGGTTGTCACATCTTCTCCACGACCGTATAACTCCCTGGAGTGGAGGACGTTTTTGGTTGTGAAATCCACGGTCCTGGAATACAGGGTATGACCGTGGATTCTAGCGTTCTCAGCCTCATCGTGGAGTTTCTCGAACTCCTCTTCATGCATCTCTTCTTGTGCTTTCAAGGCTTCAATCTCCTCTTTGCACTCTTCCTCTTCCCCTACATCTGTTAGACTCATTGTAATGACTTTTTGTAGAGGATCGTTAAAGAGATCGCACTTACCTCCTCCCTAGATAAACCTTCTTCATCTTGGACATCGTAAATATCCTCATCGAAGATTGGCTCCTTCACTAGAGTGGAAAGAACGAACTCTACTTTCTCTTCTCCTATATCAAAAGCGAGTCTCCCATTCTTGCAATCGACTATGCAGCCGGAAGTTGCAAGAAACGGTCTTCCGAGTATGATCGGGACCGGGCTATCTGCAGGAATGTCAAGCACGACAAAATCAATGGGAACAAAGAATTTACCTAGCTTGACCGGGACATCTTCTACAATACCGACGGGGCGAGTGATGGATCGATCCGCCATGTATAACGTCATCTTCACCGGTTTAGGGTCGCCTAAACCGATCTTCCTGCACAATGCAAGTGGTATGATGCTCACACTTGCCCCTAAGTCACATAAAGCGTCGTATGTGACATCTCCCACTCCAATGGGAATGCAAAATGACCCCGGATCCTTCAATTTTGGGGGCATTTTCTCCTTCATGGTCTTGATGAGATCCGAAGAATCCGAACTCATCTTGACCTCACCGAAGTCTTCTAGCTTCCTCTTGTTAGAGAGGAGCTCCTTCAAGAACTTGCCATAAGCCGGCATACCTACAATAGCATCAATAAAGGGTATATTAATATGCAGCTTACTCATGAGTTCTATGAACTTACCGAATTGTTTATCTAGGCGCGCTCGCGCTCTAGATTGAGGGAATGGTATGGGAGGTTTGTAAGCTGGAGGAGGAACATAGACATCTTCCTTCTCCTTCCCCTTCTCCTTGTCCTTCTCTACGGGGACTTCAACGAACGTAGGCTGCGGATCGGTAGTAGTCACTCCGCTCCTAGTTGTTATCGCCATCACCCTTCCCTTAGGGTTGTCCTCCGTCTTTCCTGGAAGCTTCCCTTGGTTCCTAGGAACTTCCTCCGCATGGTTGAACATTTGGTTTTCTAAAACCTTTTGAGCTTTATCAACCTTAGAAACTTGATCATCAACCTTGATGAGGCGGTTCTCCAACCCTTGAAGCTTTCCCAAAATCGTCTCCAACATGGGATCGGGCTTCTCCTTTCCCGAAGTGTTTCCTCCATTTGTTGTTTGCCCCTGGCTTCTCAAAGGAGTAGAGGAAGAGGAAGGTGGAGTTAATGAATTAGAATTGGAAGGATAAGAGCTACCGGAATTTTGTTGATTGGAGCGCCAATTGTTGTTACTTGAACCCCTATTGTTGTTCCAATTGTTGTTCCGGCCATTATTATTGTTCTTGTTGCCATTCCAATTGTTGCTCCGGTTATTGTTCCGGTTGTTGTTGTTGTTGCGGTTTGTGTTATCACCGCCATTGTTGTTGCCCAAATAACCAACATCTTTCCCTTGTTGCTTTGGGAAGTTGGTCTTGATAGCCTCCTTCAACTCTTTGATCTCATTGTTGAGGGAGAAAATCTGATTTTGAGCTTCATGTGTGAGCTTTTCTCCTTGCTCCACACGATTTCCCTCCACTTTCCGGTGGGAATACTTCTCTATGACTCTTGCTTGCTTCTCAATGAAGTCCCAAGCGTCATCTTCTCTCATGTCCATGAAAGTTCCACATGAGAGGGATTGGAGGTTGAATTGCGTTCCCGCATCCAGCCCCTTGTAGTAAATCTCCAGCAAGGCAAGTTTGGATATGCCATGATGAGGGCAATCCAAGAGAAAATCCTGAAACCTTTCCCAAGATTGAAACAAACTTTCGTTAGGTCTCATGGAAAAAGCATTAATCTTACCTCTAAGTTCCGCCGTTTTGGAAGGCGGAAAGAATTTGGTGAGGAAATCCGCAGAAAGGTCTTCCCACGTATCTAGTTTCCCACTAGGAAGAGCTTGGTACCAAGACAACGCTTTCCCTTTCAAAGAGAAGAAGAAGGGCTTGAGCTTGTAGCTGTTGGTAGTAGCATTCTTCGGTCTCATCGTCTCCATCATACACTCCAAGTTTTGCAAGTGTTGGTGTGGAGATTCAGCGCTTGTCCCGCCAAATTGGTTTTGGCGAACAAGAGTAATAACTTGAGGGTTGAAACTAAACCCTTGTACATCTTCAGCATCAAAATTCACGCCCAAGCGGCGTGGTTGTTGCGTTGGATCCATCCGCTGGCCAAGAGTTCTTGGCTCATCGTCCACACGCTCGATCCTTGCATTCCTAGGTGGAACACGGCGATTAGCATCTCCTTGTGGATGAAAAGGATTCGCATTGATCGTGGGATCAATTTCTTCTAACGGTGGCATGGAAGAGTCATTATCATCAGCGGATGAATGACTTCTTCTACTTCTAGATCTTGATCCCCTCCTTGAGGATTTCTTGCTTCCTTTATTCTTAAGGTCGCTTAACTCTATCCTCATTTGGAACATCGTATCCTATAGTCTGCTAACTTCAGATTGATGACGATCCATTTCATCCCGGCGGAGATTCTCGTTCCATTGGAGTTGAGCTTCCTTCTCTGCCAACTCCGCTTGAAGATCACGTTCGTGTTCTTCAGCCAACTTCTTTTCCTTGCGCTTTTGCCTTAAAATTTTCTCTAGCTCTTGATCAAGAGGTAAGAGATCTTCGGTGTTCCTAGACCTGCGCATGCACTCAAAGTTATATCAAATAACGAGAGCAAGCTCCCAAGCTTGACAACCGGCTACCGAATTCAGCCGAAACCAAATCCCCGGCAACGGCGTCAAAAACTTGTTCGCCCCTAAAGGTGTGTGCAAATAAGCTTTAAATTTATAAAACTAGAATCAAGCAGCGAACCCGCAGTGTACGGATCGACGTAGTTAAGCAAGAATTCCAGAGTATCGAACACAGGGATTTGGGTGGGAACAAATTCAATTGCAGATTATCAAGCGAGTAAGTATGAGAGGTTTTGCAAATATTGGGAAAATAACAATCCTAAAGATCCAAGTATCCAGTTGTGGCAATCGATTCAAGATATACTTAATGATATAAAGACAGAGTTGAGATATGCAAAGGTATGCTAATGTAAGGTAATCGTACGGTGAAGTTCCAAAAACCTTATATGACTCATCTACAAGACACTCTCTATACAGGTTGTTGAGGCTTCAATATAGAAAGGTTCTAAAGGTGAGAATTAATGTCAGATACCCAAACTTGTAATCCAAGGATCAAGACTAACTTAACCGATTAAGGTTGTGACACTCATAATCGAGGTAGAGGTTGTTGAGGCTTCACTACCACCTAGAAAAGACAAGTCTAAACTAAGTTAAAGCAAATCTTTAACTTTGGATTAAAGTAAAAGCAGGTTCGTAAACTTAAGGGAAATTACGGTTGGATCTTGAGATTCCACGGTCGTGTAACTCAAGAACAACCCGTAATTTAGGGTTCGTCGACGATTCTCTCAAACTCTCAGGGTCTAATCTGTTTACGATCGATCTATCATCATCTAAGCCACAATTATCAACCCTTCACCTTAGAATTGTTAACGGTTTTTAGCCAATAACAGTCATGTTGATATCAATTCAAGAATTAAAAGATTGAAAGATGAAAACTTCCGAAAACCTTCTATAAACTACAAAGCAATCTCAAAGTCACAATCAAGAACAAATATCGTCACAAGATTCAAAATAGAACAAACAAACTCAATCTTAGGAAAGAAGGAAGAACGGGATGTCAATCCGTCTTCTAAATCAAACCTAAACAAGAAGAGTAGTCTTCTTGCAAGAATTCTTCCGAATCTTTCGTCAATCCGGGAAATCTGGAAATTCCAACGATTGTCTCCACCAAGTGCGAGATTAGGGCAAATCCAAGCACGAACGTCGATCTCCAACGAGATCTCCAAATGCCTCTAAACGAGGGTAAGCGGGGATGCCGTCGATAAGCGGTCCTGTCGCAAGTGTAAGCCTAAAGCGAGATGACGGAATTTCTCTTCGTCCGTCTTTTTATAGGGCAAGATAAAATATCGGCCCGGCCCAATCTTCAAAAGATCGTGGCTTCAAAGTGTGGCGAAAAAGATCGCCAAGATCACGGTCGTGGAAGTTTCCACGACCGTAATTTAGAGCGTGGAATGTGTCACGGTTTGAACCATGTATTCCACGACCGTAATAGTTACTGGAATGCATCACGCTTCTCTTTGCAAGGATCCACGGCCGTGGAACTGAACGTGGTTTGTAATACGGCCGTATTTTAGAGCGTGGTTTAGGGCAAGAACGTGATTCTTCCTTAGCCTCGTGCATTCCTCAAGTTGAACTCCAATTTGCTCCTAAGAATGCCCTCAATCCATGGACATATCAAATCAACTCTTCTTTGCTCGATTCCGTTCGGAAATAGCTCTTAAGTACCTATAATCAACATAGAACTAGTGTAGACATCCATATCGACAATATAGGCAAACTAGCTCACTAATGCAACAATGCTCAATCAAAGACTATCAATATGAATCAAATACGTTTAGAAAACGTGTCTAAAGTGTCACAATATTTCATGCTAACACCCAACCGCTATAAAAATTCTCCATCGAAGACTATAAATGAAGATGTCGATTGAAGAAGAAGAACAACAAGCTTACACGGTTATATCCAAAGTCTTCAAGCGATCCAAAGCATCTTCATTCGATCAAAGAAGTTTTTCTTTCTCTCTTTACAAAAGTTTTATTCTTTAGAAAGAGATAAACTAGAGAGCTTCATTGGCTTATCTAAAGAGTGCTATACTCTAGTGTGTGTTACTCTGCGAAGTAACTAGGCTATTATAGCTAGGTTTAGAGTTGGAACTAGATCGTAGCATTGACTACAGTGAGAGAAGAAGTGGATTTCTTCTAGGTTGTATCTAGAACTCTTTGAAGCTGATAATAGATATTTAGATTCTACGGGTATACCCTAGGACGGAGAGTAGGCTGTTTAGAGCCGAACTTCGTGAACATATCCTCGTGTGGATCTTTTCAATTCCGCAACATATCCTGTTTTATTGTGACTAACTTTGTTTTGCAGGTCTACAAAGTCAAGGCCCTTGAAATCACTTTCAAAGCCCTTGAAATCAAGTTGTGTCACAAAGAACTCAAATCGACATCAAGGTTTTTGAAATCAGTTTCAAAGCCTTGAGATAGGTTTTTCGGAAAAGTTCTCATACTCTATTCAGCCCCCCTTCAAGAATTTTTATATCGTTTATATTCACCTTATGGTTCTTCAATTGGTATCAGAGCTAGATCACGTTTTTTGATTTAACCATCAGTGGGACTAATCATGAACTCTGTAGGTGATGGAGGATTCGCTCAACGAAGATCCGCATCTGGACCACCACTCTTCTGTGGGAACAACTTTGCCCATTGGAGAGCACTAATGCAAATGTTTGTAATTGATCAAGACATGGAACTTTGGACAATTATTCAGAATGGCCCTATAATCCCAACCACCACGGTTGAAGGAATCCAAGTCGCAAACAAGGAAGCTGACTTCACACAGACCGACTTGGATAGTGTCTCAAAGAACTACAAGGCCATGAACTTGCTCTACTGTGGATTGGCACAAATGAATTCAACCGTGTCTCATCATGCAAGAGTGATAAAGAAATATGGGACGAAATTGTTTTCACATACGAAGGAACAAGTCAAGTCAAGGAAACAAAGATCAGTATCTTCCTCATATAATATGAACTATTTAAGATGAACTCAAATGATATAGTCAAAGAAATGTTCACAAGATTCACCGAGATCGTCAACATCCTAGACTCGCTTGGAAAAGTCTTCACAAACGAAGAAAAAGTAAGGAAGGTTCTAAAGAGCTTACCTAAAGCCAAGTGGGGACCAAAGGTGACTGTAGTAGAAGAAGCTTAGAATCTCACAACTCTTCCTCTAGACGGCCTCCATGGAAAACCCATCACACACGAGATGGTTCTTGGTGAAGAGGATGGAGAGCTCCCATCAAACACAAAGAACTTGGCACTAAGATCTAAGAAAGATGAGTTACCATCAGAAGAGGAAGATAGTAATGATAAAGATGAAGAAGATCCATTTGCCTTCATCTCTAGGGGTCTCGCGAAGATTCTTCAAATGTATAAACCGTTTCCAAACAATAAAGAATATCCGCGAATATCAAGACCTCGAGATAAGTTTTTTTAACTCTAACAAGAAAACTAAATTTCTGACTTGTTTTGAATGTGGTGAAACAAATCATCTCGTAAAGGATTGTCCATAAAAGAAGAGGAACAAGTTTAGAAAGAATGATCGAAAGAAGAAAGCTATGGAAGCTTCATGGAGTGATTCAGATTCCTCAAATGAATTAGAAGACGAAACAGAACAAGCAAACCTTTGTCTTATGGCCGATCATGAAGAAGATCCAAATCACTACGTTGATAATGTGGTAAGTACCATTATGTCCCAACCTGAATTTGATCTCACACAATTCCTTAAAGACATAATCATATGTGATAAAGAACATAGGGGTAGGATAAGTTCCTTAAGAGAAAAGCTTCTCAAACAAGAGAAAAGACTAAGTGATATGTCTCTGGAGATTGAAAATCTAAACACTAAAATGTTAGACCTTGATATCAATATCAAGGCCTTGGAATCAGAAAATGCGATTCTCAAGGGCAATCTCTCTTCTCTCCATCGAGAATATATCGATCTAGAGAAAGAAAAGATTGATCTAACTGTGACGTGTCAAGACTAGAAGGATGCACTTATTCAATTCACTCGTTCGAAAGCTAACCTCAAAAGGATGATGGGTGAGCAACAATCTTCCCTTAATAAAAATGGTATAGGTTATCATGTTAGTTTTCCAAGAAAAACAACTACCACTTTTGTCAAGGCTAAAGGAAGTATTCACATGCCCACATGTTTCTTTTGTTGTAAAAAGGGTCATGTAAAATCAACATGTCCATATAGAAGAAATGATCCTTACATCATTATAAACACTTATCCTCTATGTCTAAGGAAAAAAGTTAAGCAAATTTGAGTTCCTAAAGGTACTAGACCACCAAACATGATTGAGCCTGAATATGGACCAAAATATGTCATTTGGTCGTCCCGGAAAGGTTGATATTTGCTGTTTTGCAGGATATCACCAAGGTAAAGGAGCATAAATGGATATTAGATAGTGGTTGCTCACGACATATGAGTGGAAAAAGCTCACTGTTCTCAGATCTAAAGAAGTAATCATTTGGAACCATTACACTTGGTGATAAAGGATAGTGTGACATAATTGGAATTGGTAAAATTTGTTATAATTCATCTAATTCATTGATGATGTATATCTTATTGACAATTTCAGGTATAACTTGCTTAGCATCTTTGAAATATGTGATAAAGGCAACAAGGTGATTTTTTATTTAGAAAAATGTGAAGTTCAAGACAAAACATCGGGTGATTTGTGCTTACAACTCCTAGATGTAACAATGTTTATTCCATGAGCACTAACCAAGTTTCAAGAACTAAGCTAAAATGTCTCAAGGCCTTGACTGTCGATCCAAGACTTTGGCATAAAAGACTTGGTCATGTAAGCATGCACACAATGTAGAAGTTACTTTCAAAGGATTTGGTACGTGGCTTGCCAAACCTAAACTTCAAGGTAAATGAACTTTGTAAGGCTTGTACAAGGTAAACAAACAAGAGGTTCATTCAAACCAAAGAAAGTTGTAAGTTCTTTTCGACCCATTGAACTCCTATATATGGATCTTTGTGGTCCTATGCGTATCAAATCTCCAAAATATAAACAATACATCATTGTCATTGTGGATGATTTTTCTCGTTTTACTTGGATATTATTTTTACGGGAAAAATCTGAAGCATTGTTTGAGTTTTCAAAACTATGTAAGCAGTTGCAAACTTTGAAAAACTTACCCATCGTTTCGATAAGAAGTAATCATGGTAGAGAATTTGATCAACTAAAGTTTGATTTGTTTTGTGAAAAATATGGTATTTCACACAACTTTTCAGCTCCTAGAAGTCCTCAACTAAACGGGGTTGTGGAACGTATGTACGGCAGCCTAGAGGATATGTCTAGGACCATGCTTTTAGAAAATATTTTGCCAAAATGTTTTTGTGTTGAAGCAGTCAACACTACTAACTACATATTGAATAGATGTTTAATCCGCCCTATTTTGAAAAAGACTCCTTACGAACTCTTTAAGGGTAGAAGGCCTAACATTTCCTATCTTAAACCCTTTGGATGTACATGTTGTCCATAACAATTGCGAAGATAAACTTGGTAAATTTGATGCACGTAGTGACAAAGCAATTTTCATTGGATATGCTTCAAATAACAAAGCTTATCATGTTTATAATAAACGTACCAAGGTCGTTAAAGAAAGTATGCATGTCATTTTGATGATAGCAATGATGGTTCTTTGAGTGAAAGTTTTGCAGATCTTAATCTAAATCAACGTGAAGATCACACTTCTGATGGAGAAGAAGATCTTATAGCTCATGAAAATAATATGCAAGAAAAGATTCAAGATACCGGATAACAATCTCAAGACCTTGAAACGTATCTTCAAAACCTTGAAACAGAAAACTGCGATGTCAGAACTCCGTTTCATGGCCTTGAAACTCAACTTCAAGGCCTTGATATAGGATCCAAGGGCAACACTCCAGCGGTACCTGAATCTAGTCAAGAAAATGAGCCTCAATCTTCAGGATCTTTTTCATCTTACAAAAGGAGAATGTTTCAACATTTTTCATACCATCCACCAAAGAATGTGATCTCAGATCCAAACGCAAGAGTACAAACTCGATTCAGAGTTAACAACCTATGTTCATTCTCAGCGTTCGTGTCTCTTATTGAGCCCAAGAATTATGTTCAAGCTCTTCAAGGACCCGACTGTATCATTGCCATACAAAATGAGCTAAATGAGTTTGAGAGAAACAAGGTTTGGACTCTTACATTTAAATCAAAGCACCAATCTGTCATCGGCACGAAATGGGTTTTTCGAAACAAGTTGGATGACAATAGAAAAGTCATTCGAAATAAGGCACGACTTGTAGCTCAAGGCTATAACCAAGAAGAAGGTATTGATTATGAGGAGCCCTTTGCTCCGGTTGCCATGTTAGAAGCCATATGCATGCTATTTGTTTTTCATCTTTCATGAGCATAAAGTTATTTCAAATAGGTGTTAGATGTGCTTTTCTAAACGGCTTCTTAGAAGAAGAAGTCTACGTTGCTCAACCTCCTAGTTTTTAAAATGATGAATTTCCGGATCATGTTTTTAAATTGGACAAAGCTCTTTATGGTCTTAAGTAAGCTGCTCGAGCTTGGTATGAAAGATTGTCCTTGAAAACAATTTCAAAATAGGTTTGATTGACAAAACTTTATTTATCAAAATCAAAGGCAACGATATATTAGTAGTACAAATCTATGTTGATGATATATTATTCGGTGCTACTAACGATTCTCTATGCAATGAATTTTCAGATATTATGTGCAGAGAATCTAAAATGAACTTAATGGGTGAGTTAAATTTCTTCCTTGGAATTCAAGTTACATAAGCAAAGAAAAGATTTTTTCTCAATCAAAACAAGTATATCAAGGACTTGCTTAAGAAATATAAGATGGATCAATCCATGGTCGCAAAAACTCCTATGAGTTCTACACTTTCACTTGACCATGACAAAGATGGTAAAGTGTTGTACACAAGGAGTATCGAGGTATGATAGGTTCTTTGTTATATCTAACTGCTAGTCGACCTGACATTATGTTTAGCGTGTGCATGTGTGCAAGATTTCAAGTTGATCCTAAAGAGTCATACTTGATAGCTGTGAAAAGGATATTTTGGTATCTCAATGGCACTAAGGATTTAGGGTTATGGTACCACGCCAAAGCTCGTTTCACCTCGTTGGGTATTCAGATGTAGACTTTGTAGGCTATAAGGTTGATAGAAAAAGTACTTTTGGATGTTGCCAATTCTTAGGGTCATCCCTAATCAGTAGGCACTCCAAGAAGCAAAACTCTGTCGCCCTATCCACAGTTGAAGCAGAATACATAGGTGCGGGAGCTTGTTGCCCACAAATTCTATGGATAGCTCAACAACTTCATGACCTCGGCTTTGATTTGAAAGGTATCCCGATTAAAAGTGATAATACTAGTGCTATTTCTATTACTAAAAATCATGTGCAGCATTCAAGGACTAAGAACATCGATGTAAGGCGTCACTTCATACGTGATCATGATGAGAAAGATTATGTTTCAATTTCTTTTATATCTACTGACTTGCACCTTGCAGATATCTTTACTAAGCCTCTACCTGAAGATCAATCCAATTTTATCAGATTAAATTTTGGTATGTTGAACAAGGAAACATTAACGTAGGGGGAAAATAATTTTATTTTCTCCTTCGTATGCAGCCCGCTTTTCAATTTGAAGGGCCTTGAAATTCTTTTCAAGGGCCTTGAAAAGAATTTCAAGGGCAACATTGAATATCACGGATCTATTTAGGGGTTTATATCTTTTAGATATTTTATCCCTAAAGTATTTAAAAAAGGATTTTTAAAATGATTTCAAAAGTTTTTTCAAAGATTTGAAAAGAGTTGTTGAGATTAAATTGGAAACAAATTTTCGTTTTTCAACGTTTTAAAGGCATTAAACTCTCCTTCCTTCCTTTTCTTCCTTTAAAGGCATTAAACTCTCCTTCCTTCCATTTCAACGTTTTTACGGAACCAAAAACACGTATTTCCAAACCCTTGATTTCTTTGTCTCACAAATCCATCTATGGCTCCAAGAAGCAAGTAATTTGCTCCTCGTCAAGCTTGGACTTTAAGGGAATCAGCTCACATCTTCTTAGCTGCAGATGATGAGAAATTTTCTTAAGATTTAGAGATTTCACAGACTACAGGTCTTCCCACTTTCTGGTTCATAAATTTTCAAGCTACGGGATCTTGGCTTGATGGATTGCATAATCGCCTTCTCATTATGTGTGACGTGGTGGATATTGCATTTCTGGAAACTCTTCAGATCCGTTGCATTGCAAAGCTTAAAAGTTCCATAGTTTGGAAGATCTTAAACCTTGGAAATTTTGCCTTTCCAAGGTTCACAACCGCCACGTGTCATATTTACCATGGTTTTGGCATTTTAATTTAATTAAGGCCATGGAGGAACATGTCGTAGGCTCCCATGTTGGTTTCCACGGCCGTGGAAATTTACTCTTGACCGTGGTTTTGCTAACAACCGCCACGTGTCATATTTGCCACGTCAACAGCAGTTACGGGCCTTTCGTAACCCTATTTTTTCCTATAAGAAGGCTAAAGGAAGAGAGAAAACACACACCACGCTGGAGGCAAGATCATTTTGCAAGATTCCACATTGGAAAGGAGATTTGAAGGAAGATTTGAAGTACGCACTTTGATATTGTGAAGTTGGAAGATCTTAGGGTTTCACTTTGAAGGCGGATTCACATCCCGTTCTTCTTGTTCTTTAATATTTGTGAGAGATTTCTGACTCTATTCTATCTTCATTGAACAGAAGTAAGGATTTGAGTTTTATTGAGATTGGTTTTGCATTCACTATTTAGTTTTCAAGATTCTATCTTTTCTTTCTTTTAATCTTGATTATTGATTTGATGACAATGATTTTTGGCTAGAACCCTTAAGCGATTCTAAGGTGAAGGGTTGATAGTTGTGACATAGATGATGATAGATTGAACCAAAACATATTGGACCTTGAGAGTTGCGAGAAACCTCGTCGTCGAGCCTTTCCACGTCTTGTTCTTGAGACTCACGGCCGTGGTTCTTCAAGATCTGATCGTGGTTTTCCTCTGTCGTACGTTCTTGGCTTTTGTTTTGATCCAAAGTTAAAGAGTGGCCCTAACCTAGCCTTGACTTACCTTTTCTAGGTAGTAGTGAGACTCAACACCCTCTACTTAGGTTACGAGTGTCACAACCTTAACATGTTTGGCTTATCTTTGATTCCCTTGGGTTTGGGCATGGGTATTTGAGAGTTTAATCTTGTCTTTAGATTCTCTTTACAACGAGACTCATCATCCTTTATTTAGAGAGTGAAAACTCCACCTTGTTTATAATGTGTTACAAGTGTTGATAATGGAAGACTTAACACAAATGTAGTAGTTGGATATACTGACATTATATTGATTATATTCTCTAGATGCTTGGTTGGTTAAAATTCAGTGCAAGTCTTATCGAAATGTCAAGGGCCTTGATATAGACTTCAAGGGCCTTGGTATATCACTCAAGGACACAAGGAAGACAACGTTACAAAGGAACGATCTCAAAGGCCTTGGAGTTATATAGTTGCACGATGAAACAACGATTCAAATGCAAAGAAGATTTTCCAGGAAGATTTGCTCAAACAAAAAGATTTTAGGGAAGATCTTTTTCAACCGAAGATCTCAACCGAAGATTAGGGAATCTTTTCAGAAGATTTTCTAAAAACAAGAAGCGTCAAAATATCTTCTCTTTCGGTTCAACATAGAACGAGAAGATCAAGGAGCTAAGGACTCGACGTGGTCTCAGGAGTTGAAGATTTGCAACGTCTACCTTATCTCGAAACAAGAAACGATCTTCATGGAGAAGAAGATTCATCTTCAAACGGTCATCTCTCCAACGGCTAGAAGACCACTTCATCGAAGAGTATAAATGAAGATGATGGTCGAAGAAGAAAAACACACAAGCACATATGGAAAATATCTTTACATCTTCAAGCAACTTAATCATCTTCATTCGTTGATTTTCTTTCTCTCGTTTATGCAAAAGCTATATCCCCTTAGAGAGAGAAAACACAAGAGCTCCATTGGAAGATCTAAATAGTGTTATACTAGAGCGTGTGTTACTCTGCGAAGTAACAAGGCTATTATAACTAGGTGAGAGTTGGAGCTAGATCGTAGCGTTGGCTACAGTGAGAGAAGAAGGGGATTTCTTCTAGTTTGTATCTAGGACTCTATGAAGTTGATAATAGATAGTTAGATCCTAAGGTTATACCCTGGGACAAAGAGTAGGCTATTTAGAGCCGAACTTCGTAAACATATTCTCGTGTCAATCTATTACATTCCACACTATATTTTGCTATTATGACTAACTTTGTTTTGTAGGACCACGAAGTAAAGGCTCTTGAAAGTTGTTTCAAAGCCCTTGAAATCAAAGTTTCACTAAGAGCACAGATTGACATCAAGGCCCTTGAAAGGAATTTCAAGGCCTTGAGATTTGGTTTGTGAAAAGTTCCCATACTCTATTTAACCCCCCCCC
>BSUD01000005.1:80119829-80144937 GCA_033239045.1 Fagopyrum esculentum | reverse complement strand
CCCCCCCCCTTCTAGAGTATCTTTTAACTTATTTATTTCACCTACCGGTTCTTCAATTGATATCAGAGCTAGACTCACGTTTATTGATTTAACCATTAGTGAGACTCATCATGAATCATGTAGGTGATGGTGGATTTGCTCAAGGAAGATCCTCATCTCGACCACCACTCTTTTGTGGAAACAACTTTGCTCATTGGAGAGCACTCATGCGTATGTTCATTATTGACCAGGACATTGAGCTTTGGAGCATCATTCAAAATGGACCTAAAGTTCCAATGACAACGGTTGAAGGTGTCCAAGTCCCAAAGAAGGAAGCTGACTTCACACAAACTGACCTGGATAGCATATCAAAGAACTACAAAGCAATGAACCTACTATACTGCGGATTAGATGCCAATGAATTCAATCGCATCTCATCATGCAAGAGTGCTAGAGAAATATGGGACAAGCTTTTTGTCACTTATGAAGGAACAAGTCAAGTCAGGCAAACAAAGATTAGCATCTTCCTCAAACAATACGAGCTATTCAAGATGAATCCAAATGAAACAGTCAAAGAAATGTTCACCAGATTCACTGAGATCGTGAACAATTTGGACTCACTAGAAAAGATCTTCACAAACGAAGAGAAAGTGAGGAAGGTTCTAAGGAGCCTACCTAAAGCAAAGTGGAGACCAAAGATGATTGCTATTGAAGAAGATCAAAATCTCACAACTCTTCCTCCTGATGACCTCCTTGGAAAACTCATCACACATGAAATGATTCTTGGTGAAGAAGATGGAGAGCTCCCATCCAACTCCAAGAATTTGGCTTTAAAATCAAGAAGAGATGAATTACCATCTGACGAAGAGGAGAGTGATGATGATGAAGAAGAAGATGCAATCGCCATGATCTCTAAGGGTCTCGCAAGAATTCTCAAGATTAAGAAACAATCTGCTAATAGAGAATATCCACGAGCATAAAAAACCCGAGGTAAGTTTTCTAACTCTAATAAGAAAACGAGAGTACTGACTTGTTTTGAATGTGGTGAAAAAGATCATCTTGTGAAGGATTTCCCACAAAAGAAGAGTACCAACTTCAAAAAAAATGATCGAAAGAAGAAAGTTATGGTTGCTTCATGGAGTGATTCAGAATCAACAAATGAATCAGAAGATGAAAAAGAACAAGCAAACTTGTGTCTCATGGCCGATCATGAAGAAGATTCAAATCTATATATTGACAATGTGGTAAGTACAATTATGTCTCGACCTGAAACTGACTTGAAACAATTCCTTATAGATATTATTATATGTGATAGAATAAGGATAAATTCTTTAAAAGAAAAGCTACTTGACCAAGAAAAACAACTAAGTGAAATGTCTCTAGAGATTGAAAATCTTAACACAGAAAAAATAGACCTTGATGACAATATCAAGGTCTTGGAATCAGAGAACCTGATTTTGAAGGACAACCTCTTCTCTCTTTATCGAAACTATATCGATCTAGAGAAAGAGAAAGTTGATCTAACTTTGACGTGTCAAGACCAGATGGCTGCACTTATTTAGTTTACTCGTTCAAAATCTAATTTTGAGAGAACGATGGGTGAACAACAGTCCTCCCTTAACAAAAATGGTATAGGTTATCATAGGAGCTATCCTAGAAAACCTACCACCACTTTTGTCAAGGCCAAAGGAAGCATTCATATGCCTACTTGCTTCTACTGTTGTAAAAAGGGTCATGTTAAATCTACATGTCCTTATAGAAGAAATGATCCTTATATCATCAGAAACATATATCCTTTATGTTTAAGGAAACAAGTCAAACAAATCTGGTTTCCTAAAGGTACTAGACCACCAAACATGATCAAACCTGAATATGAACCAATATATGTCATTTGGTCGACCCGGAAAGGTTGATGTTTGTTGTTTTGCAGGATATCACCAAGGTAAAGGAGCACAAATGGATATTAGATAGTGGTTTGCTGAAGACACATGAGTGGAAAAAGCTCTTTATTCTCAGATTTAAATAAGCAATCATCTGGAACCATTACTCTTTGTGATAAAGGAAAGTGTGACATAATTGGCATTGGTAAAATTTGCTATAATTCATCTAACTATATTGATGATGTTTATTTGGTTGATGGTTTAAAATATAATCTACTAAGTATTTTTCAAATTTGTGATAAAGACGGGTGAAGTGTTGGTTACTGCTCCTAGATGTAATAATGTTTATTCAATGAGTACTAACCAAGTTTCAAAAACTAAGCTAAAATGTCTAAACGCCTTGTTTGATGATCCAAGGCTTTGGCATAGAAGACTTTGTCACGTAAGCATGCACACCATGTAGAAGCTACTTACAAAAGATTTGGTACGTGGTTTGCCAAACCTAAATTTCAAGATTAATGATCTATGTAAGGCGTGTACACAAGGTAAAAAAACAAGAAGTTCATTCAAACCTAAGAAAACTGTAAGTTCTTCTCGACCCATTGAACTTTTACACATGGATCTTTGTGGACCTATGCGTGTCAAATCTCCCAGAAGCAAGCAGTACATCCTTGTTATAGTGGATGATTTCCCTCGTTTCACATGGATTTCTTTTCTACGAAAAAAATCTAAAACTTTATTTTAGTTTTCAAAATTGTGTAAGGAGTTACAAACTTTGAAAAACCTACCAATTGTTTCTATAAGAAGTGATCATGGTAGAGAATTTGATCAACTGAAGTTTGATTTGTTTTGTGCAAAATATGGCATTTCACATAATTTTTCATCTCCTAGAACTCCTCAACAAAATGGAGTTGTGGAACGTAAGAACCGCACACTTGAGGATATGTCTAGAACAATGCTTTTAGAAAACAATTTGCCAAAAAGTTTTTGTGCTGAAGCAGTAAACACTGCAAATTATATTTTGAATAGATGTTTAATTCGCCCTATTTTGAAAAAGACTCCTTATGAACTCTTTAAAGGAAGAAAACCAAATATTTCATATTTCAAACCCTTTGGATGTACTTGTTTTGTTCAGAACAATGGCAAAGATAATCTTGGGAAATTTGATGCACGTAGTGATGAAGCTATATTCATCGGATATGCTTCAAATAGCAAAGCTTATCGCGTCTATAACAAACATACCAAAATTATTGAGGAAAGCATTCATATTATTTTTGATGAAAGCAATGATGGTACTTTGAGTGAGAGTTTTACGGATCTAAATCTGAATCAAAGAGAAGATCATAATTCGGATGAAGAGGAAGATCCTAAAGATCGAGCCAAGAATATGCAGGAAAAGATTCAAGATACCGAAGAAAACCCTCATGACCGTGAAACACACCTTCAAGACCTTGAAACAGGAAACTGTGATAACAGAACTCCGCTTCAAGGGCTTGAAACCCAACTTCAAGGCCTTGAGATTGGATCAACAGATAATATATCAACGGTACCTGCATCAAGTCAAATATATGAAGCTTAACCTTTTGGATATGCTCCATCTGTCAAAAGAAGAAAAGTTCATCACTCCTCATATCATCCACAAGAGAATGTGATCTCATATCCAAATGCTGGAGTTCAAACTAGATCTAAAGTAAACAATCTATGTGCCTTCTCCGCTTTTGTATCGCTTGTCGAGCCGAAGAACTACGTTCAAGCTCTTCAAAAACCTGATTGGATCATTGCGATGCAAAATGAATTGAATGAATTTGAGAGGAACAAGGTATGAACTCTTACTTCAAGACCAAAACATCAATCAGTTATTGGCACGAAATGGGTCTTTCGAAACAAATTGGATGAAGGTGGCAAAGTCATACGAAATAAAGCACGACTTGTAGCACAAGGCTATAACCAAGAAGAAGGTATTGATTATGAGGAGACTTTTGCTCCAGTTGCCAAGTTAGAAGTCATACGTATTCTACTTGCATTTGCATCTTTTATGAGCATAAAACTTTTTTAAATGGATGTAAAATATGCTTTTCTAAACGACTTCTTAGAAGAAGAAGTCTATGTTGCTCAACCTCCTGGTTTTGAAAATGATGAATTTCCGGATCATGTTTTAAAACAAGACAAAGCTGTTTATGGTCTTAAGCAAGCTCCTCGAGCTTGGTATTAAAGATTATCTAAATATCTTCTTGAAAACAATTTCAAAAGAGGTTTGATTGATAAAACATTGTTTATCAAAACTAGAGGCAACGACATTCTAGTAGTACAAATCTGTGTTGATGATATATTATTCGGTGCTACTAATGATTCCCTTTGCAGGAATTTTCAGATATTTTGTGCAGGGAATTTGAAATCAGCTTAATGGGAGAGCTAAATTTTTTCTTGGACTTCAAGTTACACAAGCAAAGAAAGGAATTTTTTTCAATCAAAGCAAGTATACTAAAGACTTGCTTAAGAACTACAAAATGGATCAATCTAAGGTTGCAAAGAGTCCTATGAGTTCAACACTTTCGCTAGATCATGACAAGAATGGAAAAAGTGTAGTACAAAAGGAGTATCGAGGTATGATCGGTTTATTGTTGTATCTAATTGCTAGTCGTCCTGACATTATGTTTAGCTTGCATGTGTGCAAGATTTCACGCTGATCCTAAATAGTTACACTTGATAGCCGTGAAAAGAATTTTCCGGTATCTCAATGGCACTAAGGATCTAGGGTTATGGTACCCACGTCAAAGCTCGTTTCATGTTGTTGGCTATTCAGATTCAGACTTTGCATGTTAGAAGGTCGATAGAAAAACTACTTCTGATGTTGCCAATTCTTAGGGTCATCCCTAATTAGTTGGCACTCCAAGAAGCAAAACTCTCTTGCCCTATACACAGCTGAAGCTGAATATATAGCTGCAGGAGCCTGTTGTGCAGAAATTCTTTGGATTGCTCAACAACTTCGTGATCTTGACTTTGACTTGAAATGCATTCCTATAAATGTGATAATACTAGTGCTATTTCTATAAACAAAAATCCTGTGCAGCATTCAAGGACTAAGCATATTGATGTAAGGCATCACTTCATGTGTGATCATCTTGAGAAAGGTGATGTTTTGATTTCTTTTATCTCAACTAACTTGCAGCTTGCAGATATCTTTACCAAGCCTCTTCCTGAGGAACAATTTAATTTTATTAGATTTGAGCTTGGTATGTTGAACAAGGAAGCATTAACGTAGGGGGAGTAAACGAGTTTAATTGTTCCTACGCATGCAGCCCAATTGATGTTTTCAAGGGCCTTGAAATAAAATTCAAGGGGCCTTGAAACATATTTCAAAGGGTATATTAATAAAACAGATCAATTAGAAATTCATATCCTTTAGGTATTGAATTATCTAATTTTTATTCTTTAAAAGGGATTTCAAAAGGTTTTGTTATCAGATTCAAAGCTTTTGAAAAGTGGTTACCAAAATTTATGGAAAGAATTTTTATCATCTAAGATTTTCCCAAGATCTTAAAAATCTTTTGATATTACATTGATAAGACTTCTTCCCTTAAAAACGTCTTCTCTTCCCTCTTTATTTCTTCCGCTTCCTTTTCCCTTTGAATGAACAATGCTTTACTCTTCCGATTTTCCAAACCATCTTCATCTTCTTCTCAAATTTTTCTTATGGCATCCAAGAGACCTTCAATGGATGAAGCAACTTCATCTGTCCCCAAACGACAGAGGATAATTCAAGTATCATCTGATTCCGACTCGAGTTCCGGATCTGGGTCAAGCTCGAGTTCATCCGATTTCTCAAGCGACACATATATTTTTACTAAGACTGGGCTTCCGCCGAGTTGGTTTGCAAGTCCAACGGCAGCCAAGAAATGGCTAACAGAGTATGATGATCGCTACCAATGCATGTGTGAGCCGGTTCATAGCGAACTGTTTACTTGCTTCTCATTGCCGGGACTAGAAGTGCTTTATGCAAGCTCAGTCTGGATCATGTTAAACCTAGGAGAATCCTCGTACCCACGACTAACCAGGTTGTTCTACACAAACTTAACGGCAAGAAGAGAAAGAGGAGAATGGATTCTGGACTCAATCATCAAAGGTAAGAAAATCACCATTAGCTTTGAGATTATAACTGATATCTTTGGTTTTCCTCTATATGACGCTTCAGAATATTCTTACCCTGCTATAACTATAAGATTAGCCAAAGAACAGTTTCTCCTTCCTAATACTTTATCACCACCCAATATCACTTGTTTAACCCTGGAAGCTAGAATCATTTATGCTATTTTAGACAGATGTGTAGTAGCCATGTTTTCTAACAAGGATATTATAACCAATGTTGTGCTGGTTTTAGTCTACAATGTGATGAATGGGTTGAAAATAAATCTGCCTGAAATTATCTTGTCTCATATGGTAAATGTTATAAATTCTCCAAGCACTAGTCACCTGCCATATGGGAATCTGCTTCCCATAATCTTTAGGCATTTCTCATTTGATTTTCTGGTGAGGATTTGCACATTGTCAATGGAGGATTGGATGAAGCCTTCTTTGATACCATAGGAATTCAAAAGACTCAGGAGGATTTCAGTACTGTATGGGTTTTTGAAGGAGCAGCCGGAATGGAATTTCACTACAGAGCAGCGTTTGGAAACTATAGAGAGAGTAGTGGACTCACTAAGATCTAATCTTGTCCCTTTTAGAGCTTCAGTGAACGACAATATGGATGAACCACAAGATTTACTGGGTATTCTTAACTACAAAATTAACCAGTTGTTTCATGTTAGTGCTTTGTCTCTTACAACTGCTAGCAGTATTAAGCCTATCTCAGAAGATGATGGACAGGCGACTAAAAAAGATGTTGAAAAGGTTATGACTACGTATCATAAGATTATTAAGGATAAACCTATTCACCAACCATTGCCAGATGACCCAGACATTCTGACTATCGAAGAGTTTGGGGTGGTCAAGAAATATGACAAGAATTCTACACAAAGGGGTACAGATTTATCTCTCAAACAACGTGAACTTACTGATGCTAAGGATCGATGGAGTGATATGTGCTTAAGAGAACATTATGGGAAAGGCAGTTCCTCGAGATGGTACAAGGAAAATTGAAGTTCTCAAGTTCTCTGTTTGTCATGACTATTTTGAAAATCTGTTTATGTGGTTTGTGAAAATACTCTTTTGGGTCTATAATCGTGTTTAAAACTCCCGTGCTTTGACTATTTTTCTCCCTTGTTGAAAGACAAAGGGGAAGAAATGATGATGCGACATTTCGATATACTACATTCTGCATTTTAGTTTTGATTTTTACATGCATTGCTAAACTAACAAATGTAGGTACGATAAAGCATTTGTGTTGTCTCCCATAAAGGGGAAGTTTGAAAACTCCACCTTGTTTATAATATGTTATAGGTGTTGATGATGGAAATGTTAAGCAGTTGAATATACTAACAATGTATTGATTATATTCTCTAGATGTTTGGTTAGTTTGAATTCAGTGCAGGTCTTATCGAAATGTCAAGGGCCTTGGAATATCACTCAAGGACACAAGGAAGATAGCGTTACAAAGGAAAGATCTCAAAGGCCTTGGAGTTATATAGTTGCACGATGAAACAAGGATTCAAATGCAAAGAAGATTTTCCAGGAAGATTTGCTCAAAAACAGATTTTAGGGAAGATCTTTTTCAACCGAAGATCTCAACCGAAGATTAGAGAATCTTTTCAGAAGATTTTCTAAAAACAAGAAGCGTCAAAATATCTTCTCTATCGGTTCAACAGAGAACGAGAAGATCAAGGAGCTAAGGACTCGACGTGGTCTCATGAGTTGAAGATTTCAACGTCTACCTTATCTCGAAACAAGAAAATATCTTCATGGAGAAGAAGGTTCATCTTCAAACGGTCATCTTACCAACGGCTATAAGACCTCTCCATCAAAGAGTATAAATGAAGATGATGGTCGAAGAAGAAAAACACACAAGCACATACGGAAAATATCTTTACGTCTTCAAGCAATTTAATCATCTTCATTCGTTGTTTTTCTTTCTCTCATTTACGCAAAATCTTTAACCCCTTAGAGAGAGAAAACACAAGAGCTCCATTGGAAGATCTAAATAGTGTTATACTAGAGTGTGTGTTACTATGCGAAGTAACTAGGCTATTATAGCTAGGTGAGAGTTGGAGCTAGATCGTAGCGTTGGCTACAGTGAGAGAAGAAGGGGATTTCTTCTAGTTTGTATCTAGGACTCTTTGAAGCTAATAATAGATAGTTATATCCTAACGCTATACCTTGGGACGGAGAGTAGGCTATTTAGAGCCGAACTTCGTAAACATATCCTTGTGTCAATCTTTTACATTCCGCACTATATTTTGCTATTGTGACAAACTTTTTTTTGCAGGAGCACGAAGTCAAGGCTCTTGAAAGTTGTTTCAAAGCCCTTGAAATAAAAGTTTCACTAAGAGCACAGATTGACATCAAGGCCCTTGAACGGAGTTTCAAGGCCTTGAGATTTGGTTTGCGAAAAGTTCTCATACTCTATTCACCCCCCCCCCCTTCTAGAGTATCTTTTAACTTATTCATTTCACCTACCGGTTCTTCAGAGAGCTTTTGAGTGAGACTTATGGGTTTGGAACTTCACCGTACAACACCTTACCTTAGATCTATACCTTTGCTATCCTTGTTTTGTCCTTATATCTTTAGAACATCTTGAATCGTTTGCCACAATTTGATACTTGAATCTTTAGAATCGTTTTTTTCCCATTAATCTTTACAAAAGCTTCATTATTTTATTAGATGATTTTACGAACTGAATTTGATCCCCCAAATCTCTGAGTTCGACTCTGGAATTCTTGCATTACTATACTGATCCGTACATTTCGGGTTCGCTTTGCTTGATTTCAGATTTTATAAATTTAAGACTTTGCACGCACACTTTCGAGCGAACAAGTTTTTGGCGCCGTTGCCGGGGATTTGGTTTAGGCCAAATTCGGTTTTCGGTTGTCTGGCTTGGAGCTTTTCCTCTGGTTATTTGATCTATCTACCTTAGTGATTTTGCAGATTTCTCTTTAGGTATATGCGAAGGTCTCGATCATAGAAAGAGCTCGTTCCTTTTGACCTTGAACCGGAAAAGACTCTCAAGAAACGGTTAAGGGAGAAAAAAATGGCTGAACACAATGAAAAGAATCTCCAGGCTGAGTTGGATGAAACTCGAGCTCTCCTTAATGAAAGTGAAAGAAGGCTTCTTGAAGAGAAAGCTATAGCTCGTGTTGATAGAGAGCGATTCCAAGTTGAAATGGATGAAATCCGGGCGATGGTACTAAAATAAAACTTAGAGAAAGCCGCCAATTCTAAAAAAGACGAATCATCCGATGATGATATGCCTGAACTGGAAGATATACCACCTAATCCACCACTTAATCCTCGTGTCCATGTCGATCCTTGTGTTCATGTTAGAGATGCAAGAGCTGCTAATGTCGTGGCTGAACCGCAAAAACTTGGGCAACGTATGGATCTGAATTAGGAGCCGCACCGTTTGGGCGTGAATCTTGGAGATCCAGATGAAGATGACCATGGGTTTCACCCTCAAGTCATTACTATGATCCGCCAAAGTCAATTTGGTGGAATGGAAATGGAATCTCCGCATCAACATTTGCAGAATTATGAGATTCTTATGGAGAATTTGAAACCTCCAAGAGCAATAAAAAATAACTATAAGTTGAGACCTTTTTTTTTCTCTTTGAAGGACAAGGCCTTAGCTTGGTATCAAGCTCTTCCAGCTGGAAGAATTAACACATGGGAGGAGATGACTTCGGAAGTCCTAACCAAGTTCTTTCCGCCATCCAAAACGGCAAAGTTGAGAGGTAAAATAAATGCCTTTTCTATGAAACCTAATGAAAGTTTATTTAAATCTTGGGAAAGGTTTCAAGACCTTCTATTGGATTGCCCTCACCATGGCATTTCAAAGCTTGAATTGTTGAAGATTTACTACAAGGCATTGGATGTGGAAACACAATTCAAACTTCAATCTCTTTCTTGCGGAACTGTTATGGACATGAGAGAAGATGATGCTTGAGAATTTATTGAGAAGCAAGCTCTAGTGATTGAGAAGTATTCCCATAGGAAGATTGAGAGTGGGAATCGAGATTCCAGAGAACCGGGAGCAAGGTTTAATCCAGCAGCCCAAGCTCAAATTTTCTCCCTCAACAATGAGATTAAGGAGCTGAAAGAATTTTTAAAGTCCAATATTCAATCGAGAAAGGAGCAAGACATTGACTATCTAGGAAGGGAGAACAATCAAGGGAATAGGAATAACAACTAGAACAACCATTGGAACAATAACAACAACAACAACAACACCACCACCACCAACAACAACAACAACAGGAACTTCAACAACAATTGGAGATCCAACCAACACAATGCAGGTAATCCTTATTCCCATGCTGAAAATTCACTAACACCTCCTTCTTCTTCTACACCTTTGAAAAGTCAGGGACAAACTTCATCGAGTTCAAACCAGCCGGAGATGGACAAATTTGAAACGGTGATGGATACAATCTTGGGGAAGATGCAAGGAATGAAGAATTCCATTACTTCGATTTCTAAAGCAACAAAATATTTGGAAAATCAAGTGTTTAGCAAAGCCGGAGAAGTTCCTAGAGATCAAGGGAAGCTTCCCGGAAAAACAGAGGACAATCCGAAAGGGAGAGTGATGGAAATTACTACAAGAAGTGGTGTAACAACCACCGACCCGCAACCCACATTCGTTGAGGTTCCCGTTTATAAGAGAAAGAAAAGGAGAAGGAAGATGTCTATACTCCTCCTCCAGCTTATAAACTTCCTTTTCCATTCCCGCAATCTAGAGCGAGAGCGTTGACAGCATGTATTATAGTCTATAAACTTCCTTTGATTATATTGTTGATTTGTCTACCTTTGCGGGATTCGAGGTCTACACCTATGTTCGTTGTAATTGTAGGGAAATGGCACGTTTTGGACCAAAATGGAGCTAAGGAAGCTAAGGAGTCATTGGAGCTACATTTTGGAGCTTTGAGAAGATCTCAGGAAGCATGTAAATGATTTAGAGGATTGATTTTGGACCAGATTCGAGATGATTTACATTCAACTAAGACTCACCTCGTTCAGCTACAGTATCACCTCGACCGAGGTGATCTTGAGGAGCATCCCGACCGAGGCAAACACCCAGCCGCCTGCGAGATCTTTATCTTTGGCTGAGATCTTCTATTTTCGGAAAATATCATATATTTTTGGCTGGATTTCTGGAAGGAAGATAATATTATTGGCTGATTTATTTTGAGAGATATGGATATATTTTTTAGGAAATAATCTTTTTAAGATATCTTATCTTTGGAAGATAATTCATCTATATAAAGGGATGAATTTCTACAATTCAGCTATGCTTGGAGCATCATGGCATTTTCTGGAGTTTTGAAGGAAGAGTTGAAGGAAGTCTGAAGGTTGAAGTTCAATGAAGGAAGGAATCATAGTTGAAGTTAGCTTTTGAAGGAGTTTGTAAGATTTTCTTACATTGCTTTTGGTTTTATTGTCTTTTCAGATTGTGACTTGAGGAACGCTGATTTGTTGTTTGATGCATTCAGTTATTGAGACCTTTATCTTAAGGTTTACTTGTTTAAATATTGATTCCTTTCTTATAAATTTGATTATTGTTATCATGATGATTGTTGGCTAAATTTCTTATGCGATTCTAGGGTGATTGACTGAAGGTTGTGGGAAAGACGATGATACAATGATCTTAATCCCAGCAGGACCCTGAAAGCTCGAGTCTTTACCTTAACCGTAGAACACCTCGGTCAGTCATTGAACATCTCGGCCGGCATGGAATGTAACTGAACGAGGTGAATCTTTCCTTAACCTTATCTGAGTTAAGAGTTTAAGTTTGTCAAATCCTATCCTCATTACACCTTTCCGGGTTCAACGCAAGCCTAGGATGAGACTTACCCCGGTGATTCCTTTGCTTGTTTACCCAAGATCATGAGTGTATGTAATAAAGTTTATCCTTTATTGGGGTTTGAGTGTGCCTTGATCCCATCTTTGTGAGTTATCCTGAGACTTACCCGGTAAAGGTTGATTCTATCCCCTTGGGTGTTGTGTTGGTTTGAGATTATAGTTCCTTTCCTTAGTACCTTGAGACTTACCCGGTAAAAGGAGCTTTGGTTTGGGATAATGAGTAGTCAGACTTACCCGGTGATCTATTTTCACCTTAGAAACACCTTCCCTTTTGCAAACCTCAGCTTGTACATGTCATCTTTTGAGATCTTGAGTTGGAACCACAACTAGATGCTTTAATCCCTAGAATCCGCATTTCCTTTATCTGACTTTATACCATCTTTGATTGCTTTGATTTGTGGTTATTATTTATTTGACAACCTAATTTCCGATCTTTGTTTCACCATAGTCCCTGTGTTCAACCCCTGGAATTCGTGCTTTTATTACAATTGATCCGTACATTGCGGGTTCGCATATTGTTCAAGCATACTTCTTCGGTTATCAATTTTAAAGCTTGCACACACCTTTTGGAGCGAACAAGTTTTTGGCGCCGTTGCCGGGGACTTGGTCTAGACCGAGTTCGGTTTCGGTTGTCTTTCGGGGCTATTGCCTTTGTTGCTATTAACCACTTTACTTGAGTGTTTTTGCAGAATCTTTCCTTAGGTTTATGCGAAGAACTCGTGCTGGAAAGGAAATCGCACCTTACGATCCCGAACCAGAGAAGATTGAATGAAGCTAAGATGGCCAATCAAGACAATCACGATCTTGAAGCCGAATTGAAGGAGGCATTGGAACAGCTACGCCTCAGTAAGGAAGAACTGCAACGAGAGAAAGACGAGACTCGTGCAAGAATGGAAGGACTTGAAGCAGATATGGCCGCTCTAAGGGCCCAGTTTCTGCCTTGACTGATCCCAAATCCTCGACCGATGCAAGAACAAGTTCACGTTGCCCCGGCCGAGATACACCCACCACCTCGGATGCCTATCCGAGATGTTCTTTTTGCTGGAGTTCCACAAACCCTAGGATAGAGGATGGACCCCAATTAGCAAGTCAGGCGTCCAGGAGTCAACCTAGGTGATCCAGCTGAGAATGATTATGAACTTAGACCCCAAGTTCTAGCCATGATTTGACAATGTCATGTTGGAGGTTTGGAGAGAGAGAGTCTCCGCATCAGCATTTGCAAAACTATGAGATTCTGATGGAGACTTTGAGACCTTAAAGAGTGGAAAACAACAATTACAAGTTAAGGCCTTTCTATTTCTCCTTGAAAGACAAGGTGCATGCTTGGTATCAATCTCTTCCAGCCGGAAAAATCAACACTTGGGAAGAGATGACGACGGAGTTTCTTACTAAGTTCTTTCCTCCCTCTAAGACTGCTGAATTTAGGGGAAAGATCAATGCTTTTATAATGAAGGACAAGGAGAGCTTGTCCAAGTCATGGGAGAGATTCAAAGATCTTCTATTGGATTGCCCACATCATGGGATTCCAAAGATCGAGTTGTTGGAGATTTATTTCAAAGGTTTGGATGGAGTTACTCAATTCAATCTCCAACTACTTTCCACCGGCACATTCATGGATATGCGAATAGATGAAGCTTGGATTTTCATTGAAAAGCAAGCTTTACACATGGAGAAGTACTTCCATCAAGGAACTGAAAATGGAGCAAGGAGAGTTAGCTTCCGAGACACATCATCAAATGGAGCTCAACTCACCTCGCTTAGCAATGAAGTAAAAGCATTGAAGGAGTTTTTAGTAGCTCAAACGAAGAAGGAGCAAGATGGAGGATATCAAGGAAGAAAAAACTATCATGGGCCGCGGAACAACAATTACAACAACAATAGAAACTCCAACAACAACAACTGGAGATCTAATCAACAAAATTCCGGTAACCCTTATTCTCATGCTAATAATGCTCTTAACGCCCCCTTTTCTTCTACTACTCCATTGAGAAGCCAGGAGCCTGCATCGAGTTCGTCCCAGCCAGAAAAGAAAGATGTTGTGCTGGAGGCAATTCTGATCAAGCTCAACGCTATGGAGACATCGATGAATTCATTTTCGAAGGCACAAAAAGCCTTAGAGCAACAATTTTTCAACAAAGCGAATGAAGCGCAAAGAGATCCAGGGAAGCTCCCAACAAGGACAGAGAGCAACCCTAAAGGACAAATCATGGCAATTACAACACGCAGTGGATTGAAGACTACAAATCCAGTACCTCGGTCGAGCCATGACTAGACGAACACTTCGGTCGAGGTGCCAACCGAGATGGAGCCCTAGAAAGCGAAAGATAAATCTGAAGTTTATGTTCCACCTCCAGCATATAAACCACCACTTCCATTCCCTCAGTCAAGGGTGAGGGCACATCTAGACAAGCATTTTGGTAAGTTTCTAGACCTAATGAATAAACTACATATTAACATCCTTTTCCTTGATGCCATTCTAGGGATGCCCGCCTATGGGAAGTTTCTAAAAGAGATTCTATCAAGGAAGAGGAAGTTGGAGGATTTTGGGGAAGTAAGGATGACATCTAAGTCTTCGGAGCTCATTCAAATCATGAAGGAGAAGATGTCACCTAAATTGAGGGATCCCGGTTCATTTTGCATTCCCATTCAAGTTGGGGATGTAACTTATGATGCATTTTGTGATCTAGGAGCCAGCATGAGTATCGTTCTGCTGGAGCTATGTGAGAAAGTCGGACTTGGAGAGCCCAAGCCGGTGAAGATGATGCTATACATGGTGGATCGCTCCATTACCTGTCCCGTGGGTATTTTGGAAGATGTTCCCATTGTAAGTGCTAGGATTTTCGAATCCTAAATAATCATGATTAAGGTGGCGGATTAAACCTAATAATTGATAGTAATATTGGGTCAACTTGTGAATGGGGTAAAATGGGCAAGCTTGGATTCCACTATTGAGTTTTTGGCCTGAGATTGCCCTTGTGGGGAAAACTCTACTTTTTCATCCGGAGAATAGTTTTTACCACCAGTGTTATTTGGAGCATTTGGGAGCTTCAATTAATAAAAAGTCAATTTAAAGAAATGATCAGGACATCGGACATGTCCTAGATATGAATTAACATGGAAAGACAAAATTGCCAAATGAGTCGCCATTTTGTTTCTTAGCAGCTAAGAAAGGCGGCTTAGGAATATGCATTTTCAAGGAAATTGCATAATAACTACCCACATAATATTCCGGAATTATTATTCCAATTCCATGACGTTTGGAGAAAGGACCCAAACCACCTTCGGATCGGTAAAAGGATAATTATCGATTTTGCTAAAGGATAGTGCTAGAGGATAATTATCTACCTTGCTAAAGGATAATTATCAATTTTTCTAAAGGATAATGCAAGAGGATAATTATCCATTTTGCTAAAGGATAATGCTAGAGGATAATTATCCACTTTGCTAAAGGATAATCATCGATTTTGCTAAAGGATAATGCTTGAAGATAATTATCGACTTTGCTAAAGGATGATGCTAAAGGATAATTATCGATTTTGCTAAAGGATAATGCTAGAAGATAATTATCGACTTTGCTAAAGGATGATGCTAGAGTATAATTATCGACTTTGCTAAAGGATAATGCTAGAAAATAATTATTGACGTTTCTATAAATAGAGGAAATTCCTTCATTTCATTTCACATTTCCTCGTAAAAGCTCTCATTTCTCTCCACCTTCACATTCAGATCTACTCTTCGTTTGTAATCCGATTTCGAATCCGTTTGAGTTTTCGGATTCCTCTCTTCGTCCTCTTCATTTTGGTACTGAGTTTCTGCATTTCCGCTGAATTTAAGGTCAGGTCGAGCCTCCCCCTTACATGGCCGGTTCCGTCGCTCACATTCCGGTGAATTTGATGGTGTCCGAGCGTAGCCAGCGTCGTTGTGATTTCGAATCTTCTTTCGGATCGTCAATCGGTTAGTAACGAATATGTTATGAATTTATTCTTTTTCCGTATTGCTATTTGGCCAAAATTGACCTTAGGCTTGTCAAAATGGATAATTGGAAATTCCATTATGCTCGTTACATTATTCTTGTGATTTGGGGTTGTTTATTTGATCAGATCAGATGACAAGTGGGTTCAAAAACTGCTTGTGGGTAAAATGTTATTTTGGTGAATTTTAATTAATTAACTAAAGGTTAATTAATTAAACTAGGAATTTAGAAAAATCTATAAGCTAATTAAATTCAAAGGAATAAATTTAATTGATGTTTGAAGCAAGAAATTTAATACGCGGAATATGATATTCTCGACAGGTGTTGTTGAAGACGGTAGACTAACTATAGCTTAGTTACACAGTGAGCGTATCTAGGTAAGTCCTCGGACTTACTTAGCTTCGATCTGCAGAAACCCGTGCCTGAGAGATTTATATCTCATTGTGTTGATATGTGTTGTTGTTTTGAAATGCCTTGTTGTGTTGAAATGTGAATGTTGATATGCATTGAAATGTGTTATGTGTGAAGCATGCTTGATGTGTTTTATGATGAAAATGACGTTATGATGTGTAAAGCATGCTTAATGTTGTTATGGTTATTATCGTGTCATGGTTATGAGAAATGGTTAAATGAACATGTGTTAGCCTATTGAGATGTGCTATCAAATGACATGATAAGCTTGTTGAAGAATGATAATGTATGACATGGTAAGCCTGTTGCAACGTGTGATATGATGATGACTTGTAAAGGTCTATAGTATGTAAATTGTTTAAGACTATGAGCTAAACATTAGCCAGGTCGCTAGTTATTGCAGTGAATGTCGGAGCTCGGCCAAGCTCGGATCACTTGCGCTTGTATAAGAATGACGCCGAGTTTGATGGACTTCGGGCTCGGGTCGCACACCTAATTAAAATTGTAAATGTTTGCATTAACATGAACGGAAAAATTTTGCATGTGGTTAGAGGGTTAAGACCATAACCCGCCACGCAAAATCCTGGCCCGTAAACTTGATCAGTCTGGCTACGACCTAAGAGCAAATGTCTGAATTAACCTAATCTGTGCAATGGTGAGCTCACACCAAAGCCAAAACCGTAAAGCAATGATTCCGGATTTTGTCCGGGATCGCAAATTGTAAATTGCATACTGCATTCACGTGCATATAAGCATGATATCATCTCATGAGCACGATACATGGTATTTGAATATGTGTGTTGTGTTGTGATGTGTTGATATAATCTCTCGTGGATAGATTATGATCAGTAGCTAATGGTTTTAAACCGAATCTTTTTAGGTAATGTCGATCATAGGAACGCTTCAGGGCTGTCAACTGCAGGAAGTGGACAGTCGGGGCAGTGTTAAGCTGTAACACCCCGAATCCGCGGGACTCGGGATGCTACGGGTTTGGGACCTCACAATGGGTCCCGACCCTTAGCCTGACAACAATTTCACCGGATCTTTCAACATGGCACAAATAAAGGCAAAACCGAAATACATTTTTATGCAATGTAAGAAAACCCAAAAGAAAACAAACAACGGACTTCAGCCGATAAACAACATCAAAGACCAAAACGCCATACACGCGGCATACCAACATAATAAACAAAGAATAAAATACAACCCGACTCTAACCCAAACTCACTCCTAAAATGTACGGAACCCCGGCTGCCCACTCTTCCGGATCTCTCGGCCGCATTCCTAACCTGCAATGCAATCTACAACAATATCGGTATAAAACCGTTAGCTAGCATTCAAGGCATTAGAATCATGGTATTGGCACACACACACACATAAGGCATCATAAACACACAACATGTTCCAAAATACACAATCCGGTTTATTATCTTTTTATTATTAGGTCATATCCCGTTCTAATTCACTTCTTTTGTGACACGAGAATCTTAAAGGATCCCGCCCTTGTCCCCTTTCACCAAACAGGTTTGGGCCAGATGCGAATCAGCATCACCTGTTGGACTGGTCGCAAGGCACCTCCCGACCATCCCCATTTTGGGCCGGACATAGTGGTCACCGCCCGTTATCATACACTTGGGCCAAATATAAACATATAAAGGTCGGTGGTCCTATTACCGGTTTAGATGTTATAACATAAGCAATAAACACTCACATAAACAATAAACACACACCACCAAACACGCATTGAAACTAATACAGAGAATACGAGCTAAGTAAGTCCGAAGACTTACCTCGTCCCAAAGATAATCCCGCTAACCATCGCTCTCAACTTCCCGTAGGAAGGCACTCAACGCCTGGTCAAGACAAGGCACACAATCAACATCTCTCTCACATGCTAGAAGTCCTTAGACTTCTAGTCCCAATGATCTCGCAAGATCATAAACCATAACCATGCTAGGATACTCTCGTCCTAGTCTCCACAATCTCAACAAGATCATACAATCATAAAATCAATCCTCATAAGCTCACAAGATCAACCCAAACATTCAACGCCCTACAATCCTCACAAGATAACATCAACACCTCAAGCTTTATAACGATCATAAATCCTCAAAACTCACCTAAAGTCCAAACCACTACTTGGTATTCTCACTAAGTTATGCTAGATCCAACCTAACATGATACTACTACCAAACATAACTAAATCAAAGGAAAAGAATACTCACACGACGTCAAAAGACGGAAGTCGATCAATGGATGACGACTTGGACTTGTTAGGTCTTTATCGGGACGCTTCCGAACCTAACACCAAAACTATACAAATTTAGCTTATATGCTAAATTTGAACGGAATAATTAACATATATAAATCTAAGGAAAATCCCACTTTTAAAACCCAAGTTAAATCCGTTTAAATAATTTCCGGGACATTTATACAATTATATACACATGGGTCATAATACGAAAATCTAGCAACTTGGTCATAACCCAAAATTACAATTTGAACCGAACTTAATTTAAAATCCGTAATTATATTTTCCGGGCAATCTCCAACAACATCATAAACCCAAGGATAACAAGAACCGCTCAACCGTTTTTCCGGGGCAAAACACAATTTCAACAACATGGTCAAAAATCCACAATAAAACTTTGGGCCAAATCCAATATTAAATCTGTAGGGCATATTTGCATAAACTCAAAACAGGGGCCAAAACTGCAATTACTAAATAATGGGTACATTTTGCAATTTTACCAAATAAGGGGGACCGGTTGTAATTACAGCAGACTTGAGGGTCGATTTATTTAGGGCAAAAAGTTCTCCTTGGAACCCGACAGATTGCTGGCGGCGAGGGAGAACATAGGAGGAGGCGGCAATGCCTTCGGTGCCTCCAGTGCCTCCGGTAAGGCGAAGCAGGCGGGGCGAAGCAGTGCAACGACGGCTCCGGTGGCGAGGCTTCGGCAGGGCTCCGTCAGGCAAAGACGGTATCTGTGTCTCGTCGGCATCTGTAACAGACAGAAAGAGAAGGGAGATCGAAGCGGCTTCCCGGTGACGTTCTCCTCTGGTGGCTGTAGACGGGCGAAGGGTTGGAATCTTGTCCGGCGAGTACAGAGGAGATTCGAAAGGTGGCAAGCGATGGGGGGCGGCGTGAGACAGATGGTCGGAAAGAGAGGGGAAGAGAGAGCCGAGAAGACGAGGTGTGGCCGGGGGGTCCTCCGGTGGTTGCAGGCTTCCGAAACAGAGGAAGATAGGTGAGGGAGAGAAGAATCCGGTCTTCCTATTCCGGCGGAGTGGGGTGGTTAGGCTAGCTGGAGGCGGAGTAACCTCCTGCCTCATTCCGTCCATGGTCAAAAGCGAGGTTGCCTTCTCCCTTACTTGCAACCTGAGCAGCTTGAAGCAGGGTGAAGTTGCAGATGGGATAGGAGGTCGAATGGAAACAGGGAGGAGTAGATGGTGGTTGCAAGGGTAACAAGAAGGAAGTGATGCCAAGGGTCGGACGCCAAGGGTCGGCTAGCTTGGATAGGTGCAGAGAGTTGGGCGGCTATGGAGTGCTTGCTTGTGTAGGCTGTCAAAACAAAAGCTAGACAGCAAGGTTGGCAATAATGATGTCTTCAACCGGGTGAAGAGAGAGAAAGGCCAAGGTGAAGAAAAAGAAATAGAGGAATAAAAGATATAAATAAAATAAAAATAGGAATACCGAATTAAAATAAACTTGATCAAAGCACTCGGAACGAGATTTTCGAATTAGAAAACTTCTCGATTTTTCCCGCAAACAATAGTACGAATATAAATAAATGTATCCAAAAATATAAATATATTCGGGAAGGGTATTTTACGTAATAAAATATTTTTTTTTAAAAAGAAAAAGCTAATAAAAATAAAGATCGGAAACGCGCCTAAAAATCGGATGTTACATCAGGTCCCCCTAAAAACAAGTTTCGTCCCGAAACTTGTCACACGCCGAACTTCTCGGTCCCTTAAGGCCGAGGTATGAACTCTCACTCTAAGAAGATGGAAACCTTCAAATCTATATATACAAACTACTCGAACAACCACCGCTAGATATATCAGGTCATATAGCACATTCCCGCACAAGGCACAAACTACACATAATATCACACACGCACCTAACTCAACAAAGAGAAGAACTAGGTCTAACCCGTCAATTCTATCGATGTTACTAGCTCGGTGTAAAAACTAACCCAAAGATAATGTCCTTCGTCTTCTAGTTAGTCTCGTCAGTTCCTCGTCTACCACTAGATCGTCATCACTAACAACCTATCTCGAGTCATATATGTACTCTCTCGATTGATACACACGAATCACCGGGTGCACACCCTCTACTCTCGACAGCCACGCCAACCGGTAAACCACTTTTCCCAACTTGCGTTAGATCTCAAGAAGGTTCGATATATCGGGAACTCAACTTCCTTCTCGGGTCTTCCTCAATGCATTTCCATTTTGTTTCTCTTTAGTTGCCTCTAACACGGAAGGTCAAACTTCTTAATTGGTACTGCTAAACCAAACTTTGATGTTATCTCTTCTCAATCTTGTTGCAAGTTCCAATAACGAAGGAAGCACTTTACTTCACACCGCTTCTACTAGCGAGACACGTATGTTATTACTTTTATCTCATTCTTCAATACTCAATCAAGACCTCGTCTTGGAGAATTACTTGTACCCTTCAACCCATCATACCTCGAGGAAATCCCAAAACAGTTGCACCAATGAACTTCCTCTTAACTCTCAACAACTCCACTGTCAATTTTCGTCCCACTCAAAGCTTCATTGTCATCCGGAGTAGGTTAGCCATAGATGGTGTTACTTGGAGACTCTCTATACAATTCCGGTAATGATCAGCACATCCAAGAAATCTTGTAACTTCTTTCACATCTCTCGGGGTTTGCCATCCCGAGACAACTTGTCAAACGCTTCCTCTCTTTTCCAAGAGTAGACCCAAAGTATCTTATCCGGCATTAGTAAGCCCATGTGGAGTAACTACCACTTGTAGTGACCCTAGCTGATCCCAAAGTGTCGTGTTGGCAATATCCCAGTCTCGAATTCTCAAATGGCGACAATCAAATCTTACTTAATCTTAGAAGAAACTACCGACCCTTGCAACTGATCGAGTAGATCTTCCATTTGTTGTAACGGATACATTGTCATCTTGTTCCACTTATGGTAATCAATGTACAAATGGAGATAACCGTCTCTCTCTCCTTGCAAACTGGTGTCCTCTATAATAACTTCAAATCAATAATTCAAGATGTATCCCAACATGAACTTCAAATCAAGAATTTAAGATATACTTCTAATATGAACTTCAAATCCAAAGTTCAAGATATACTTCTAATATGAACTTCAAATCAAGCTTAATGGTGAAATCCCCCTTCCGATGCATTGGGAACTGTTCTATCTCGGGTTCCCTCTTTCTCTATCAATCACATATCGTAATAACTGACACAACTTGGTCCTACACTTGACAGGTGGTCCACCCCGATCTGTTGGGGTGACATCCTTCCACACATGTAATGTTCCATCCGTAGGTACAATGTCGACAGTCTTCTTTCACAGATCCTTCATCTCCTGAACTCGTGGAACTGGCTCGAGTCTTCCGACTCTTGAAGCTTGGTTAAACAATAATTCACTTAATTCCCCTTTTCATTTCGAAGGAATGGCGATAATAATCTTTATTGATCTCGCACATATGTTCAGTCACGAAAGTCCTAACTACAAGACTTAATCATGCTTTATAACAAATCGATCTATCTTCTTCGCTTTCATTGACGTCCCTACATGTGGGAAACGTTCTTCGAATCTTATATAAACTTGCACCATTCCTTCGAGTAGGTGTAGAACCCACTTCATTTCCTTATGAAACTCCAATCCGACCGTAGAGGTTATGACCTCAATCTTTCATATACTTCTCGTACATCTCATGTCGACATCAAACTTCAAAACTTCGGTCTTCTCTTACTCTTGTTGGTCACATTATGCATCTCTTGGTATTCCAAGAACAATTTCACAACCGTACAAGTATGCCTTTAGGCAGAGTTTCCCATCCACACTAACTGTAAGATCCACTCATAAATTCACCAAGTACTAACATCATAACTCTAAGCTTGCAGTGTTGCTCTAATCCAGATTCCTCGTTTCACGTCATAGCCACTTATGGCTTCGCCATGCAAGTCACAAAAACCTTGACTTAGCTTTTGCTCGCGAAAACATGACATCCATCACCTTAGAACAAACATAACACATCTCCCCTTATATATTCCCCTTTTACGCACAATAGCCATAGAAGACTCACATTTCTCTTCGTCATTCCAGTTCCCTTTACCTTGATCCATGTCATTCCTCCATATGACAATCTCATGACCTAAGAAGGTCGCACCAGATCGTGACAATCCCTCTCAACGAGGTACGTTACCATCACTTTCGGTAAATTGTTACTTGATTAAGATATTTGTACTTCCCTTGATATACCTCTTCATTGCCGACATTCAACCACCACGAATATTTTGAGTTCTCGTTACCCTTCTTCATGATCACACACCTTTGGTTACTCTTCCCTTCCACACTCATCTATAGACAACCCGCACAAGCGCATTCTTTGTTATCATCGATTAGCCTATAGCTGAACTTCTCCAAGTTCAACGGCTCACCATTCTGCTATACTTTCATGTTACCATTCTCATGAAGACTACCCTCTCGGTGTACTCTACCTTAAACTCCGTTAGTTCCTTCTTCATTCCATGCTTCCTCTTCTTTATAAGGTAACTATATCTTCTTTGCCTTGTTGTTTCATATAACTCCCTTTTTATAGGCTTAACCGCTCCTCATGATGTTTTGCAATAGCACTCCTAAAATATTCTGACATTAAAATAGCACCCACTCGCGTTCCTATTGGTTGGTATCTTAAGTCTTTCGATCAAAGCTCCTTGTTTCGTCTTTCAACTTCTTGGGGTCATCATTTATACACACTTCCTCCTTCTTGGCGTTTCTTAGCCTTATCATTATAACAAAAATCGGTCAACTCCACGTGAATCCCCACCATACCCTTCTTCCCATACTCTAGAAATGTTGAAACTTTACTTTTTGGTACCTCGTAAGCTTAACTTACGGTATCTTAATTCTTTCGCAATTGGTTCGTTCACTCTTGCTTATCTTGACTCCAATGCTTAGGAGCTTCTTAGGAAAACTTCGCATCTTAAATAAATACCACCTTTGACCTTGCTAGAATGTATCCCTCTCCTCCTCGATTCGCATCTTTAGTTGTCCACGCGTCTTCTTGAAAAACTTAAGTTCGTTATCCCTATTGGTCTCGTTGTGTTTCTAATTGTGACTTCTTTGCACCCACTTCCACACCTTTGTGTTACTCCTTTTTCTTGTATGTTCCCCATCTCAATTTCTCTTTAGTGGTCTCGAGTTTTCTTTCCACTTGTTCGTCCTTCGTTTATGTCATCTCTAATTCTCCTCTTCGACATCCTTTAAAAGGAATCCAAGAACTTCAAGGTGTTCGCGCGAACGTCGAGCTCAACTCGATACTTGAACATATTTGTCCTCGTATATATACTATCCTAATCCCCAAAATGGCGTTTGTCCAAGGGCGATGAAAGCTTCCTATCATCTTAACTATAAGGTCCAAAAACCATATGATCCTATATATATATATATATATATATCCTAGTATACGTATATGACTATATAAGTCCTATGTCCACATTGCTATAACTAGCATATCACATCCAAGCAAAAGTATTACAACAAAACAAGGTCCCAACACTTATATGATATCATCATGCCACATGTACAACTCATATCAATATAAAAATTATGCCACCATAACAATATAACAAGTCCATCATGCATAACTATAATCAACATATAGTAATAGCTAGTCCAAATACATCCTAGGTTCACGATACATATCTACATATATACACATATATACATATATATATACTAAAAATCCAATAAACTATGCTGCCGAGATCCACGGAAGGAGTGGTGGTCCGTACATTCTACCCCGACTCATGCATGTGATTTTGAAAACGAAAACTCAGAACCCGCGGGGTTCTGTTTATTCCTTATTCGGCCTTTAAAAGATTGCGAGTGCCATTGTTGTCAACCTAGGGCTCTGATACCACTTTTATAACACCCCGAATCCGCGGGACTCGGGATGCTACGGGTTTGGGACCTCACAATGGGTCCCGACCCTTAGCCTGACAACAATTTCACCGGATCTTTCAACATGGCACAAATAAAGGCAAAACCGAAATACATTTTTATGCAATGTAAGAAAACCCAAAAGAAAACAAACAACGGACTTCAGCCGATAAACAACATCAAAGACCAAAACGCCATACACGCGGCATACCAACATAATAAACAAAGAATAAAATACAACCCGACTCTAACCCAAACTCACTCCTAAAATGTACGGAACCCCGGCTGCCCACTCTTCCGGATCTCTCGGCCGCATTCCTAACCTGCAATGCAATCTACAACAATATCGGTATAAAACCGTTAGCTAGCATTCAAGGCATTAGAATCATGGTATTGGCACACACACACACATAAGGCATCATAAACACACAACATGTTCCAAAATACACAATCCGGTTTATTATCTTTTTATTATTAGGTCATATCCCGTTCTAATTCACTTCTTTTGTGACACGAGAATCTTAAAGGATCCCGCCCTTGTCCCCTTTCACCAAACAGGTTTGGGCCAGATGCGAATCAGCATCACCTGTTGGACTGGTCGCAAGGCACCTCCCGACCATCCCCATTTTGGGCCGGACATAGTGGTCACCGCCCGTTATCATACACTTGGGCCAAATATAAACATATAAAG
>BSUD01000005.1:80061966-80119819 GCA_033239045.1 Fagopyrum esculentum | reverse complement strand
AGGTCTTTATCGGGACGCTTCCGAACCTAACACCAAAACTATACAAATTTAGCTTATATGCTAAATTTGAACGGAATAATTAACATATATAAATCTAAGGAAAATCCCACTTTTAAAACCCAAGTTAAATCCGTTTAAATAATTTCCGGGACATTTATACAATTATATACACATGGGTCATAATACGAAAATCTAGCAACTTGGTCATAACCCAAAATTACAATTTGAACCGAACTTAATTTAAAATCCGTAATTATATTTTCCGGGCAATCTCCAACAACATCATAAACCCAAGGATAACAAGAACCGCTCAACCGTTTTTCCGGGGCAAAACACAATTTCAACAACATGGTCAAAAATCCACAATAAAACTTTGGGCCAAATCCAATATTAAATCTGTAGGGCATATTTGCATAAACTCAAAACAGGGGCCAAAACTGCAATTACTAAATAATGGGTACATTTTGCAATTTTACCAAATAAGGGGGACCGGTTGTAATTACAGCAGACTTGAGGGTCGATTTATTTAGGGCAAAAAGTTCTCCTTGGAACCCGACAGATTGCTGGCGGCGAGGGAGAACATAGGAGGAGGCGGCAATGCCTTCGGTGCCTCCAGTGCCTCCGGTAAGGCGAAGCAGGCGGGGCGAAGCAGTGCAACGACGGCTCCGGTGGCGAGGCTTCGGCAGGGCTCCGTCAGGCAAAGACGGTATCTGTGTCTCGTCGGCATCTGTAACAGACAGAAAGAGAAGGGAGATCGAAGCGGCTTCCCGGTGACGTTCTCCTCTGGTGGCTGTAGACGGGCGAAGGGTTGGAATCTTGTCCGGCGAGTACAGAGGAGATTCGAAAGGTGGCAAGCGATGGGGGGCGGCGTGAGACAGATGGTCGGAAAGAGAGGGGAAGAGAGAGCCGAGAAGACGAGGTGTGGCCGGGGGGTCCTCCGGTGGTTGCAGGCTTCCGAAACAGAGGAAGATAGGTGAGGGAGAGAAGAATCCGGTCTTCCTATTCCGGCGGAGTGGGGTGGTTAGGCTAGCTGGAGGCGGAGTAACCTCCTGCCTCATTCCGTCCATGGTCAAAAGCGAGGTTGCCTTCTCCCTTACTTGCAACCTGAGCAGCTTGAAGCAGGGTGAAGTTGCAGATGGGATAGGAGGTCGAATGGAAACAGGGAGGAGTAGATGGTGGTTGCAAGGGTAACAAGAAGGAAGTGATGCCAAGGGTCGGACGCCAAGGGTCGGCTAGCTTGGATAGGTGCAGAGAGTTGGGCGGCTATGGAGTGCTTGCTTGTGTAGGCTGTCAAAACAAAAGCTAGACAGCAAGGTTGGCAATAATGATGTCTTCAACCGGGTGAAGAGAGAGAAAGGCCAAGGTGAAGAAAAAGAAATAGAGGAATAAAAGATATAAATAAAATAAAAATAGGAATACCGAATTAAAATAAACTTGATCAAAGCACTCGGAACGAGATTTTCGAATTAGAAAACTTCTCGATTTTTCCCGCAAACAATAGTACGAATATAAATAAATGTATCCAAAAATATAAATATATTCGGGAAGGGTATTTTACGTAATAAAATATTTTTTTTTAAAAAGAAAAAGCTAATAAAAATAAAGATCGGAAACGCGCCTAAAAATCGGATGTTACATCAGGTCCCCCTAAAAACAAGTTTCGTCCCGAAACTTGTCACACGCCGAACTTCTCGGTCCCTTAAGGCCGAGGTATGAACTCTCACTCTAAGAAGATGGAAACCTTCAAATCTATATATACAAACTACTCGAACAACCACCGCTAGATATATCAGGTCATATAGCACATTCCCGCACAAGGCACAAACTACACATAATATCACACACGCACCTAACTCAACAAAGAGAAGAACTAGGTCTAACCCGTCAATTCTATCGATGTTACTAGCTCGGTGTAAAAACTAACCCAAAGATAATGTCCTTCGTCTTCTAGTTAGTCTCGTCAGTTCCTCGTCTACCACTAGATCGTCATCACTAACAACCTATCTCGAGTCATATATGTACTCTCTCGATTGATACACACGAATCACCGGGTGCACACCCTCTACTCTCGACAGCCACGCCAACCGGTAAACCACTTTTCCCAACTTGCGTTAGATCTCAAGAAGGTTCGATATATCGGGAACTCAACTTCCTTCTCGGGTCTTCCTCAATGCATTTCCATTTTGTTTCTCTTTAGTTGCCTCTAACACGGAAGGTCAAACTTCTTAATTGGTACTGCTAAACCAAACTTTGATGTTATCTCTTCTCAATCTTGTTGCAAGTTCCAATAACGAAGGAAGCACTTTACTTCACACCGCTTCTACTAGCGAGACACGTATGTTATTACTTTTATCTCATTCTTCAATACTCAATCAAGACCTCGTCTTGGAGAATTACTTGTACCCTTCAACCCATCATACCTCGAGGAAATCCCAAAACAGTTGCACCAATGAACTTCCTCTTAACTCTCAACAACTCCACTGTCAATTTTCGTCCCACTCAAAGCTTCATTGTCATCCGGAGTAGGTTAGCCATAGATGGTGTTACTTGGAGACTCTCTATACAATTCCGGTAATGATCAGCACATCCAAGAAATCTTGTAACTTCTTTCACATCTCTCGGGGTTTGCCATCCCGAGACAACTTGTCAAACGCTTCCTCTCTTTTCCAAGAGTAGACCCAAAGTATCTTATCCGGCATTAGTAAGCCCATGTGGAGTAACTACCACTTGTAGTGACCCTAGCTGATCCCAAAGTGTCGTGTTGGCAATATCCCAGTCTCGAATTCTCAAATGGCGACAATCAAATCTTACTTAATCTTAGAAGAAACTACCGACCCTTGCAACTGATCGAGTAGATCTTCCATTTGTTGTAACGGATACATTGTCATCTTGTTCCACTTATGGTAATCAATGTACAAATGGAGATAACCGTCTCTCTCTCCTTGCAAACTGGTGTCCTCTATAATAACTTCAAATCAATAATTCAAGATGTATCCCAACATGAACTTCAAATCAAGAATTTAAGATATACTTCTAATATGAACTTCAAATCCAAAGTTCAAGATATACTTCTAATATGAACTTCAAATCAAGCTTAATGGTGAAATCCCCCTTCCGATGCATTGGGAACTGTTCTATCTCGGGTTCCCTCTTTCTCTATCAATCACATATCGTAATAACTGACACAACTTGGTCCTACACTTGACAGGTGGTCCACCCCGATCTGTTGGGGTGACATCCTTCCACACATGTAATGTTCCATCCGTAGGTACAATGTCGACAGTCTTCTTTCACAGATCCTTCATCTCCTGAACTCGTGGAACTGGCTCGAGTCTTCCGACTCTTGAAGCTTGGTTAAACAATAATTCACTTAATTCCCCTTTTCATTTCGAAGGAATGGCGATAATAATCTTTATTGATCTCGCACATATGTTCAGTCACGAAAGTCCTAACTACAAGACTTAATCATGCTTTATAACAAATCGATCTATCTTCTTCGCTTTCATTGACGTCCCTACATGTGGGAAACGTTCTTCGAATCTTATATAAACTTGCACCATTCCTTCGAGTAGGTGTAGAACCCACTTCATTTCCTTATGAAACTCCAATCCGACCGTAGAGGTTATGACCTCAATCTTTCATATACTTCTCGTACATCTCATGTCGACATCAAACTTCAAAACTTCGGTCTTCTCTTACTCTTGTTGGTCACATTATGCATCTCTTGGTATTCCAAGAACAATTTCACAACCGTACAAGTATGCCTTTAGGCAGAGTTTCCCATCCACACTAACTGTAAGATCCACTCATAAATTCACCAAGTACTAACATCATAACTCTAAGCTTGCAGTGTTGCTCTAATCCAGATTCCTCGTTTCACGTCATAGCCACTTATGGCTTCGCCATGCAAGTCACAAAAACCTTGACTTAGCTTTTGCTCGCGAAAACATGACATCCATCACCTTAGAACAAACATAACACATCTCCCCTTATATATTCCCCTTTTACGCACAATAGCCATAGAAGACTCACATTTCTCTTCGTCATTCCAGTTCCCTTTACCTTGATCCATGTCATTCCTCCATATGACAATCTCATGACCTAAGAAGGTCGCACCAGATCGTGACAATCCCTCTCAACGAGGTACGTTACCATCACTTTCGGTAAATTGTTACTTGATTAAGATATTTGTACTTCCCTTGATATACCTCTTCATTGCCGACATTCAACCACCACGAATATTTTGAGTTCTCGTTACCCTTCTTCATGATCACACACCTTTGGTTACTCTTCCCTTCCACACTCATCTATAGACAACCCGCACAAGCGCATTCTTTGTTATCATCGATTAGCCTATAGCTGAACTTCTCCAAGTTCAACGGCTCACCATTCTGCTATACTTTCATGTTACCATTCTCATGAAGACTACCCTCTCGGTGTACTCTACCTTAAACTCCGTTAGTTCCTTCTTCATTCCATGCTTCCTCTTCTTTATAAGGTAACTATATCTTCTTTGCCTTGTTGTTTCATATAACTCCCTTTTTATAGGCTTAACCGCTCCTCATGATGTTTTGCAATAGCACTCCTAAAATATTCTGACATTAAAATAGCACCCACTCGCGTTCCTATTGGTTGGTATCTTAAGTCTTTCGATCAAAGCTCCTTGTTTCGTCTTTCAACTTCTTGGGGTCATCATTTATACACACTTCCTCCTTCTTGGCGTTTCTTAGCCTTATCATTATAACAAAAATCGGTCAACTCCACGTGAATCCCCACCATACCCTTCTTCCCATACTCTAGAAATGTTGAAACTTTACTTTTTGGTACCTCGTAAGCTTAACTTACGGTATCTTAATTCTTTCGCAATTGGTTCGTTCACTCTTGCTTATCTTGACTCCAATGCTTAGGAGCTTCTTAGGAAAACTTCGCATCTTAAATAAATACCACCTTTGACCTTGCTAGAATGTATCCCTCTCCTCCTCGATTCGCATCTTTAGTTGTCCACGCGTCTTCTTGAAAAACTTAAGTTCGTTATCCCTATTGGTCTCGTTGTGTTTCTAATTGTGACTTCTTTGCACCCACTTCCACACCTTTGTGTTACTCCTTTTTCTTGTATGTTCCCCATCTCAATTTCTCTTTAGTGGTCTCGAGTTTTCTTTCCACTTGTTCGTCCTTCGTTTATGTCATCTCTAATTCTCCTCTTCGACATCCTTTAAAAGGAATCCAAGAACTTCAAGGTGTTCGCGCGAACGTCGAGCTCAACTCGATACTTGAACATATTTGTCCTCGTATATATACTATCCTAATCCCCAAAATGGCGTTTGTCCAAGGGCGATGAAAGCTTCCTATCATCTTAACTATAAGGTCCAAAAACCATATGATCCTATATATATATATATATATATATCCTAGTATACGTATATGACTATATAAGTCCTATGTCCACATTGCTATAACTAGCATATCACATCCAAGCAAAAGTATTACAACAAAACAAGGTCCCAACACTTATATGATATCATCATGCCACATGTACAACTCATATCAATATAAAAATTATGCCACCATAACAATATAACAAGTCCATCATGCATAACTATAATCAACATATAGTAATAGCTAGTCCAAATACATCCTAGGTTCACGATACATATCTACATATATACACATATATACATATATATATACTAAAAATCCAATAAACTATGCTGCCGAGATCCACGGAAGGAGTGGTGGTCCGTACATTCTACCCCGACTCATGCATGTGATTTTGAAAACGAAAACTCAGAACCCGCGGGGTTCTGTTTATTCCTTATTCGGCCTTTAAAAGATTGCGAGTGCCATTGTTGTCAACCTAGGGCTCTGATACCACTTTTATAACACCCCGAATCCGCGGGACTCGGGATGCTACGGGTTTGGGACCTCACAATGGGTCCCGACCCTTAGCCTGACAACAATTTCACCGGATCTTTCAACATGGCACAAATAAAGGCAAAACCGAAATACATTTTTATGCAATGTAAGAAAACCCAAAAGAAAACAAACAACGGACTTCAGCCGATAAACAACATCAAAGACCAAAACGCCATACACGCGGCATACCAACATAATAAACAAAGAATAAAATACAACCCGACTCTAACCCAAACTCACTCCTAAAATGTACGGAACCCCGGCTGCCCACTCTTCCGGATCTCTCGGCCGCATTCCTAACCTGCAATGCAATCTACAACAATATCGGTATAAAACCGTTAGCTAGCATTCAAGGCATTAGAATCATGGTATTGGCACACACACACACATAAGGCATCATAAACACACAACATGTTCCAAAATACACAATCCGGTTTATTATCTTTTTATTATTAGGTCATATCCCGTTCTAATTCACTTCTTTTGTGACACGAGAATCTTAAAGGATCCCGCCCTTGTCCCCTTTCACCAAACAGGTTTGGGCCAGATGCGAATCAGCATCACCTGTTGGACTGGTCGCAAGGCACCTCCCGACCATCCCCATTTTGGGCCGGACATAGTGGTCACCGCCCGTTATCATACACTTGGGCCAAATATAAACATATAAAGGTCGGTGGTCCTATTACCGGTTTAGATGTTATAACATAAGCAATAAACACTCACATAAACAATAAACACACACCACCAAACACGCATTGAAACTAATACAGAGAATACGAGCTAAGTAAGTCCGAAGACTTACCTCGTCCCAAAGATAATCCCGCTAACCATCGCTCTCAACTTCCCGTAGGAAGGCACTCAACGCCTGGTCAAGACAAGGCACACAATCAACATCTCTCTCACATGCTAGAAGTCCTTAGACTTCTAGTCCCAATGATCTCGCAAGATCATAAACCATAACCATGCTAGGATACTCTCGTCCTAGTCTCCACAATCTCAACAAGATCATACAATCATAAAATCAATCCTCATAAGCTCACAAGATCAACCCAAACATTCAACGCCCTACAATCCTCACAAGATAACATCAACACCTCAAGCTTTATAACGATCATAAATCCTCAAAACTCACCTAAAGTCCAAACCACTACTTGGTATTCTCACTAAGTTATGCTAGATCCAACCTAACATGATACTACTACCAAACATAACTAAATCAAAGGAAAAGAATACTCACACGACGTCAAAAGACGGAAGTCGATCAATGGATGACGACTTGGACTTGTTAGGTCTTTATCGGGACGCTTCCGAACCTAACACCAAAACTATACAAATTTAGCTTATATGCTAAATTTGAACGGAATAATTAACATATATAAATCTAAGGAAAATCCCACTTTTAAAACCCAAGTTAAATCCGTTTAAATAATTTCCGGGACATTTATACAATTATATACACATGGGTCATAATACGAAAATCTAGCAACTTGGTCATAACCCAAAATTACAATTTGAACCGAACTTAATTTAAAATCCGTAATTATATTTTCCGGGCAATCTCCAACAACATCATAAACCCAAGGATAACAAGAACCGCTCAACCGTTTTTCCGGGGCAAAACACAATTTCAACAACATGGTCAAAAATCCACAATAAAACTTTGGGCCAAATCCAATATTAAATCTGTAGGGCATATTTGCATAAACTCAAAACAGGGGCCAAAACTGCAATTACTAAATAATGGGTACATTTTGCAATTTTACCAAATAAGGGGGACCGGTTGTAATTACAGCAGACTTGAGGGTCGATTTATTTAGGGCAAAAAGTTCTCCTTGGAACCCGACAGATTGCTGGCGGCGAGGGAGAACATAGGAGGAGGCGGCAATGCCTTCGGTGCCTCCAGTGCCTCCGGTAAGGCGAAGCAGGCGGGGCGAAGCAGTGCAACGACGGCTCCGGTGGCGAGGCTTCGGCAGGGCTCCGTCAGGCAAAGACGGTATCTGTGTCTCGTCGGCATCTGTAACAGACAGAAAGAGAAGGGAGATCGAAGCGGCTTCCCGGTGACGTTCTCCTCTGGTGGCTGTAGACGGGCGAAGGGTTGGAATCTTGTCCGGCGAGTACAGAGGAGATTCGAAAGGTGGCAAGCGATGGGGGGCGGCGTGAGACAGATGGTCGGAAAGAGAGGGGAAGAGAGAGCCGAGAAGACGAGGTGTGGCCGGGGGGTCCTCCGGTGGTTGCAGGCTTCCGAAACAGAGGAAGATAGGTGAGGGAGAGAAGAATCCGGTCTTCCTATTCCGGCGGAGTGGGGTGGTTAGGCTAGCTGGAGGCGGAGTAACCTCCTGCCTCATTCCGTCCATGGTCAAAAGCGAGGTTGCCTTCTCCCTTACTTGCAACCTGAGCAGCTTGAAGCAGGGTGAAGTTGCAGATGGGATAGGAGGTCGAATGGAAACAGGGAGGAGTAGATGGTGGTTGCAAGGGTAACAAGAAGGAAGTGATGCCAAGGGTCGGACGCCAAGGGTCGGCTAGCTTGGATAGGTGCAGAGAGTTGGGCGGCTATGGAGTGCTTGCTTGTGTAGGCTGTCAAAACAAAAGCTAGACAGCAAGGTTGGCAATAATGATGTCTTCAACCGGGTGAAGAGAGAGAAAGGCCAAGGTGAAGAAAAAGAAATAGAGGAATAAAAGATATAAATAAAATAAAAATAGGAATACCGAATTAAAATAAACTTGATCAAAGCACTCGGAACGAGATTTTCGAATTAGAAAACTTCTCGATTTTTCCCGCAAACAATAGTACGAATATAAATAAATGTATCCAAAAATATAAATATATTCGGGAAGGGTATTTTACGTAATAAAATATTTTTTTTTAAAAAGAAAAAGCTAATAAAAATAAAGATCGGAAACGCGCCTAAAAATCGGATGTTACATAAGCCAAGGGTTGGTTGAACATCTTTTGAAATTAATCGCTTGCAAGTGAGTCTTTTGTGATTTGTGTGCAACTGTGTACATGTGTTGATTTCAGGCTGATGTTTTAAGACCTTCCTTAAAGTGTCATGTTTCGAAATGTCGTTTTGGGGATATACATACTAACTGTATGCAAGTTTGTTATGTAAAGGTTTTATAAATGACAGGTTGGATGTTTTCATTATTTTTCGTGCTTCTTGTTGCAAGGTCCTATTTGTGAAGTTGTTGTCAGGCTAACTGATGGGACCCACTCTGTGGTCCTTAGCCTAGTGACGTCTTGGGTTACTTAAAACTTGGGATGTTATATTGGTATCAGAGGTTAGGTTGACAACAAGGGCACATGTGACTTGAGATGAGACATGATAGTTCAACCTAACTACAACCCAATTCGGGTTGGTTTTGTAAGATGATTTCTGTTTTGAAAAGATTTTTAAAATTTCTAACCTGTGGTTTTAATGGATTTAAAATAATATGCATAGTCGGGATTGTAGGTAAAGGCACTGTCTTCCACTCCTCAGTGTGGCTCCTTGTAAGTGATAGTTCTCTCTCTAACTATTAAGATTCATAGTATTCTGATTAGTGTTACTACTACTATAGGTAGTAGATATGTCTGAGGAGAGAAGAAATTCGAATGTTCTAGTTTACCACAGTGAATCTACAAGTGTTCTAGCTAGGGTAACACGTGCTAGAAGAGCACGAGAGGATAATGCTGATAGTATGAGGTCGAGGTCAAGGGCCTCAACCAATCAAGTTATACGTGATGAGCACATGCAAGATATGATGGATGCAGCCATGAGAAGAGTAATACCCGATATAGTACAAGAGGCAGTTGTTGCAGCATTGGGTAACACATTGCAAGGAGGGTTGAAGCCACAAGAGACTCTAACTATTGTACCCACAACGCAAGTGAATCATCATGTCGAACACGAGAGGCATGAATTGAGTTCGGAAAAGTTGTTGAAAGAAGTACGAAGAAGGGAAGTTCCTAACTTCAAAGGAAGTTTTGGCATAGAAGTAGATGGGTGGTTGAGCCACATGGAAATGGTCTTTGATGAGGTAAAAGTACCCGAGGAATACAAAGTGAGTTTGGCAGTGACATTTATGCAAGAGTCAGCTATGAGTTGGTGGATTAGGAACCGCAACAACATCTCTGACTTTGACACATTTAGACAGCGGATTAAAGCACACTTTTGCCCAACAGCAACTCGGGCTAGCTTGTTGAGTGCCTTTCTAGAAGCTACTAAAGAAGATGCTCCGATAATGAAGATAATCGATAAGTTTCATGGAGAATGCACTTTGTTGGGAGATAGAGCTCCACCAAAAGATCAGCGGATTAAAGCACACTTTCTAGAAGCTACTAAAGAAGCCGCCTTTCTTAGCATCTAAGAAAGGCGGCTTAGGAATATGCATTTACAAGGAAATTGCATAATAACTACCCACACAATATTCCGGAATTATTATTCCAATTCCGTGACGTTTGGAGAAAGGACCCAAACCACCTTCGAATCGGTAAAAGGATAATTATCGATTTTGCTATAGGATAATGCTAGAGGATAGTTATCAACCTTGCTAAAGGATAATTATCAATTTTGCTAAAGGATAATGCAAGAGGATAATTATCCATTTTGCTATAGGATAATGCTAGAGGATAATTATCCACTTTGCTAAAGGATAATCATCGATTTTGCTAAAGGATAATGCTTGAAGATAATTATCGACTTTGCTAAAGGATGATGCTAAAGGATAATTATCGTTTTTGCTAAAGGATAATGCTAGAAGATAATTATCGACTTTGCTAAAGGATGATGCTAGAGTATAATTATCGACTTTGCTAAAGGATAATGCTAGAAGATAATTATTGACGTTTCTATAAATAGAGGAAATTCCTTCATTTCATTTCACATTTCCTCGTAAAAACTCTCATTTCTCTCAACCTTCACATTCAGATCTACTCTTCGTTTGTAATCCGATTTCGAATCTGTTTGAGTTTTCGGATTCCTCTCTTCGTCCTCTTCATTTTGGTACCGAGTTTCTGCGTTTCCGCTGAATTTAAGGTCAGGTCGAGCCTCCCCCTTACATGGCCGGTTCCGTCGCTGACATTCCGGTGAATTTGATGGTGTCCGAGCATAGCTAGCGTCGTTGTGATACCGAATCTTCTCTCGGATCGTCAATCAGGTTAGTAACGAATAAGTTATGAATTTATTCGTTTTCTGTATTGCGATTTGGCCTAAATTGACCTTAGGCTTGTCAAAATTGATATTTGGAAATTCCATTATACTCGTTACATTATTCTGGTGATTTTGGGTTGTTTATTTGATCAGATCTGATGACATGTGTGTTCAGAAACTACTTGTGGGTAAAACGTTATTTTGGTGAATTTTATTTAATTAACTAAAGGTTAATTAATTAAACTAGGAATTTAGAAAACGCTATAAGCTAATTAATTTCAAAGGAATAAATTTAATTGATGTCTGAAGCAAGAAATTTAATACGAGGAATATGATATTCTCGACAGGTGTTGTTGAAGACGGTAGACAAACTATAGCTTAGTTGCTCAGTGAGCATATCCAGGTAACTCTTCGGACTTACTTAGCTTCGATCTGCAGAAACCCGTGCTTGAGAGATTTATATCTCATTGTGTTGATATGTGTTGTTGTTTTGAAATGCCTTGTTGTGTTGAAATATGAATGTTGATATGCATTGAAATGTGTTATGTGTGAAGCATGCTTGATGTGTTTTATGATGAAAATGACGTTATGATGTGTAAAGCATGCTTAATGTTGTTATGGTTATTATCATGTCATGGTTATGAGAAATGGTTAAATGAAGATGTGTTAGCCTATTGAGGCGTGCTATTAAATGACATGATAAGCTTGTTGAAGAATGATAATGTATGACATGGTAAGCCTGTTGCAACGTGTGATATCATGATGACCTATAAAGGTCAATAGTATGTAAATTGTTTAAGACTCTGAGCTAAACATTAGCCAGGTCGCTAACTATTGCACTGAATGCCGGAGCTCGGCCAAGCCCGGATCACTTGCGTGTGTATAAGAATGACGCCGAGTTTGATGGACTTCGGGCTCGGGTCGCACACCTAATTAAAATGGTAAATGTTTGCATTAACATGAACGGACAAATGTTGCATGTGGTTAGAGGGTTAAGACCATAACCCGCCACGCAAAATCCTGGCCCGTAAACTTGATCAGTCTGGCTACGACCTAAGAGCAAATGTCTGAATTAACCTAATATGTGCAATGGTGAGCTCACACCAAAGCCAAAACCGTAAAGCAATGATTCCGGATTTTGTCCGGGATCGCAAATTGTAAATTGCATACTGCATTCACGTGCATATAAGCATGATATCATCTCATGAGCACGATACATGGTATTTGAATATGTGTGTTGTGTTGTGATGTGTTGATATAATCTCTCGTGGATAGATTAAGATCAGTAGCTAACGGTTTTAAACCGAATCTTTTTAGGTAATGTCGATCAAAGGAACGCTTCAGGGATGTCAGCTACAAGAAGTGGACAGCCGGGGTAGTATTAAGCCAAGGGTTGGTTGAACATCTTTTGAAATTAATCGCTTGCAAGCGAGTCTTTTGTGATTTGTGTGCAACTGTGTACACGTGTTGATTTCAGGCTGATGTTTTAAGACCTTCGTTAAAGTGTCATGTTTCAAAATGTCGTTCTAGGGATATACATACTATCTGCATGCAAGTTTGTTATGTAAAGGTTTTTTAAATGACAGGTTGGATGTTTTCATTATTTTGTATGCTTCTTGTTGCAAGGTCCTATTTGTGAAGTTGTTGTCAGGCTAACTGATGGGACCCACTGTGTGGTCCTTAGCCTAGTGACGTCTTGGGTTACTTAAAACTTGGGATGTTACACCCATCAAGTTAGGTAATTTCTACATACCTATAGACTTTGTTATACTTGACATTCCTGCAGATTATCCCATTCCTATCATTCTCGGGAGACCATTTCTAGCAACTTCGGGTTGCAATGTGGATTGTAAAAACGCCAAGTTGAAATTCAACATTTGTGGAGATCGTGTGAAGTTTGCATTGCTTGCTGCAATGAAGGGAGAGCCACTGGTGGATGACATCTTCAACATCTATGATGATGAAGAATCAAGAGAATTGGTGAGCTCTATCCTTATTAACTATCCTCTTGAAAGAGTTCTTAGTTTTAGTTTAATGGAGGAAGGTATAGATGTCTCTTGTGATGCAGATATACGGAGCTTAAAAGCATTGGAAGAAGATCCAGGAGCTAAGATTGAGAAACTAATCCAGGAGAAGAAAAGCAACTTAGGTTTTGGTCCCAGTTCCAGTACCTCGACCGATGCACTTCTTGGACCAAGCGAGGTGTTCTATTCTGAAGAACATTTTGGTCACCCACCTTGGGCCTCGACCAAGGTTACAAGCGAGATGATGTCAACTAAGACTTCTGAAGGTCCAGTTCTTCGATCTAAGTCCACTTCACTGGAAGGAGAAAGCACCATAAGTCGTGGAGCTTAAACCACTTCCTAGTCACTTGAGGTATGCTTTCCTTGGTCCGGATTCTACTTATCCCGTTATCGTTAGTGCCTCCCTTTCTGAAACTGAATTGTCTAAACTGATGCATGTTTTGAGGAAACATCGAAAGGCTTTGGGTTATACTATTACTGATCTTGTTGGTATTAAGCCTTATTTTTGCATGCATAAGATACTAATGGAAGACGATCATAAGACTTCACGGGAACCTCAAAGACGGTTAAATCCAATCATGAAAGAGGTTGTGAAGAAGGAGATTCTTAAGTTGTTGGATGCAGGTATCATATTTCCCTTATCGGATAGCAAGTGGGTGAGCCCGGTGCATGTAGTTCCGAAGAATGGAGGGATGACCGTTGTGACGAATAAGAACAACGAGTTGATCCCAACTAGGACCGTTACGGGCTGGAGGATGTGCATTGATTATAGGAAGCTGAGCGTGGCCACTCGGAAGGACCACTTCCCGCTTCCCTTCATCGACCAAATGCTTGAACGGTTAGCTCAACACTCCCATTTTTGCTATCTAGATGGTTATAGTGGCTTCTTTCAGTTTCCTATCCATCCGTATGATCAAGAGAAGACCACTTTCACTTGTCCATGGGGGACATTCGCTTATAGGAGGATCATGGAGGTATTCATGGATGACTTTTCGGTATATGGTTCCTCTTTTGATAACTGTTTGGCTAACCTTTCTTTAGTGCTACAACGTTGGGAAGACACTAATCTTGTTCTGAATTGGGAGAAGTGTCACCTTATGCGAAGGAATTGTTCTAGGGCACCTCGTTCCCAACCGAGGTATTGAGGTCGGTCAAGCTAAGATCGAGACTATTGAGAAACTTCCTCCCCCTTGTTCTGTAAAGGGTATGCGGAGTTTTCTCGGGCATTGAGGTTTATATAGGAGGTTCATCAAGGATTTCTCTAAAATTTCTAAACCGCTCACTAATCTCTTGAATAAGGATGTTGTTTTTGAGTTTTCGCAGGAATGCCTTAATGCTTTTTACAGGATAAAGGAAGCGTTAATTACCGCTCCCATCATTCAACCTCCCGATTGGATCTTGCCCTTTGAGATCATGTGCGATGCTAGTGACATGGCCGTAGGAGCGGTACTTGGAAAAAAGAAGGATGGCCGGACCAACGCAATTTACTATGCTAGCAAAACGCTAGATGTAGCTCATCTGAACTACGCCACCACCGAAAAAGAGCTCTTGGCGGTTGTATATGCTTTTGAGAAGTTTCGCTATTACTTAGTTGGAGCGAAAGTTATTGTTTACACTGACCATGCAGCTATTTGTTACTTGCTCGCTAAGAAAGATGCAAAGCCGCGTCTTATTCGTTGGATTCTCTTTCTTTAAGAGTTTGACCTAGAGATTCGCGATAAGAAGGGATCCGAGAATTCTGTTGCGAATCAACTCAGCCGGCTACCTACCTTCTCGCTCGAAAAAGATGACTTACCCATAGATGATTTCGTTTCCCGATGAACACTTGCATTTGTTGGAACGTTGGATAGATTCCTTTATCTCACCCCATGATGAAGATGAAGTATGGGGTGAGGACACCTTCCAACATGTTTGAGGATGATGCACGGTCCAGCTAGCGACCTTAAACAAAGCACTTCTTGGGAGGCAACCCAAGGTATTGCTTTCTTTTCCCCTTTCTAGCTTAGTTTTAAATAGTTTGCTTAGTTTTGTTTTTGCATCCTCTAGACAGGAACCAGGTACTTTCTAAGGAAGAATTACATCTCAGGAGCTACACTGGAAGGACAGAAGTTCGAGAAATTGAGAAGACGAAGATTGACTGAGACACATCTCGGTTGCTGTAGGAGCGGTACTTGGACAAAAGAAGGATGGTCAAACCAACGCCATTTACTATGCTAGCAAGACGCTAGACGAAGCTCAACTGAACTACGCCACCACCGAAAAGGAGCTCTTGGCGGTTGTATATGCTTTTGAGAAATTTCGCTCTTACTTAGTGGGAGCAAAAGTTATTGTTTACACTGACCATGTAGCTATTCGCTACTTGCTCGCTAAAAAAGATGCGAAGCCGCTTCTTATTCGTTGGATTCTCTTGCTTCAAAAGTTTGACCTAGAGATTCGCGATAAGAAGGGATCCGAGAATTCTGTTGTAGATCACCTCAACCGGCTACCTCCCTCCTCGCTCGAGAAGGATGACCTACCCGTAGATGATTTATTTCCCGATAAGCACTTGCATTTATTGGAACGTTGGATAGACTTCTTTATCTCACCCCATGATGAAGGTGAAATATGGGGTGAGGACACTTTCCAGCATATTTACGGATGATGTACGGTCCAGCTAGCGACCTTAAATCAAGCGCTTTTTGGGAGGCAACACAAGGTATTGCTTTCTTTTTCCCTTTTCTAGCTAAGTTTTAGATAGTTTGCTTTGTTCTGCTTTTGCGTCCTCTAGACAGGAGTCAGGTGCTTTCTAAGGAAGGATTACAGCTCAGGAGCTACAATGGAAGGATAGAAGTTCGAGATATTGAGAAGACGAAGCTTGACTGAGACACATCTCGGTTGCTGTCACAACACCTCGACCGAGAAGTTCTTGAGGCAACCGAGGCGACTAGGTATGACATCCAGTCAGACACCTCGGTCCGGTCGGGATAACCTCAACCGAGGTGTAATCAAAATCAGCGAGGGGTATAAAAGGCGAGACGGCTTTCTTTCTCTTCACTCTTTCCCTCCCAAAGTGAACATCGATCACGGCGTGCCCAAACCTTCAAATCTTCGATTCTTGCTCGTTTTCCACGATTCTTGGCTCGATTACACCGGAGAAAGGAAAAGGATCAGTTTCCAAGCATCAAACAGCAAGGAAAATGCTCCAAATCTCCAGAATATGGGTATTTCGTTCCAAAACCCTAGCCTCCTCTTCTTTTACTGATTTCGCACATATTTGGCTTTGGTTGCCGCTGTTTGTTGTTGAAAAAGATATAAGTATCCCTTAGGAAGCCTTTGGTAGTGATTTGGGGAAAAATAACTTACAAATTCAGAGAGTGTATACGAACAGCGCTTCGCCTCGGTCCAGTCGGTTGTGTCTCGGCAGAGGTGTTCTCAGGGCAACCAAGGTGTTCTTCATCAGAAACATGAGTAGAAGGTCTGATCGCTAGTTGGTCTTGAGAGACAGACCTAGTAGTTCCAACCAGTCTTCTCCTATTCTGCTTCACAGTATTCGATTTTTGTGATCCACGAGCGACACCAGACAGACTATGATCGTATTTGCGGGCGTCCGATCGTTTACCCGCGTTTTCTTGATATTTCTGCCTTCGAGTGCCTCTATATTGCGGAGGACTTGAGAAAGATGATATCCATGGTAGGGTTGGAGGAGTTCATGGACGTTAAAGCGCCGGCTTATCTAGAGCCAACTTTGGAGTTTGTGAGCTCGGTGACAACGTGCCGGATCGCAATGGGATCAAGTACCGGTTGCTGAACCGGAATTATGGTGTGCTCATGGATTAGTTTAGGGAGATTTTCGGCTTCCCTACCCCAACAATTTCTGATTTTCCTTTCCGAACTTTAGCTCGAGATTTCTAGGGCGAGATAACCCACGTGACTGAGCACAATGACAGGTGGAGACCTGGAGATTCCCGGGAGCGCATCATATTCCATCTTGCTTTCCGCCTTGCTCACAAGATTTTAGTGAGACTCTTCTGGCGCGTACTGAGACACCCCGGCAGGTCTGACAGGGGGAGTTGTTGAGCTTGTTTTGTATGGTCACAGGAGGAGTTCCTGATTTTGCTGGTATTCTCGCTGAGGACTTGCACAGGATAAAGGGCAAGTTGAAGGGCGACATTTGTTGTGGAGGGTTGGTGACCCACATTGCTACTGCTATGGATCTGGATCTTTCAACATGTACACTGGTTGCGGTTGCGAAGCCGCTAGGACTGCAGGAGATGATCACGAGACGTATTCTCGTCCCTCGTGGCCTTGGCATGCCATACGTTGCCATGCCTTGGGAGACGACTACACCACAGAGCATTTTGTTGTCATCTCAGTTCTCTATCTTTGAATGTCAGTACTGGTCTGCTGCTTGGTTTCCTTACATGCAGGATACCAAAGACGCTGTTGTTCCTGCTGATGATGAGGGTTATAATTGAGGAGCTGCCATGAAGACCGGTACTGATACCGGCGGCCCTAGTGTTCCTGTTGTCGATCTAGATGATGAAGCAACGGAATAGGAGACAACTGTACCACCACCACCGCCTCAGTGCAGATCCCGTCGCAGATTCAGAGATCCCGAGGAACACCAGAGGATTGAGGATCTCACCTACCAGATGATCAACGCTTACGCAGCCCTGACAGTTGACATATTTGAGCGCTTTGCTGACAAGCGCCGAGATATTAAGGGTTGGACGCATCAGATGTTGGATAGCCAGCATTATCAGCGTCGGATGATGGAGATCCAGCATCAGCAGATTATGGGCTATCCATTTGACCCATCTCAGCACCTTTACATTCCACATCCACCACCGCCAACTGACGAGGATTAGAGCTTTATGGATTTCCTTCTTTATTTATTATGCAGTTAAGCTAGGTTCGGTGAGTTTTCTAATTCCTTAGACTTATATTTGACCCATTGGGATAATGTGTCCCAAGTATGGGGTATTTGGATGTATCTTATTTGACTTTTGTGTGGATGTTTTGTATGCCTCTCGGATATTTATTCAATTTACTTGGCTCTATATGCTTATCTGTCATTACATGCATACATACAGGTTTCTGTTTGAGAAAAACGTCGAAAACTAGTTTGAAAAAAAATGTATGATCTCGACCGAAACGTTCGTGGCCGATCGAGGATGAACACCTCGGATGACGCCAGAACACCTCGACCGAGGTGGGTTTTTAACTGAGAGTTTTTGAAACGTTTTGTGCTTCTTCTCTTGATATGACCTCAATGATGATATTGTTTGCAGATTGGTTTTAAAATCCTTATATGCTCGAAAGGTTTTATTATATGTTTAAGTTGCAAAATGATTTGTGTGAAGTTTTAGCATGTTTAATACTTTGTTTTTATCAAAATTATGTTGGATTTGAAGGTTGACACCACATGATGAGTTCTATTACATTCTTCCTGAGATGATTAAGACAATTCATTCTCTTCTCGTCTTCTTCTTGATCATGCTTAGCTCCTCATATACATATTTGCCTCCCTTTACCTATCCGGAAATCTGGAATCAAGTGAAGAAAAGCAAGTGAAGTGAAGTTGAGATATTGACTGAAAGTTTTAGAAAGAAACAATTAGGTTTGGGGAAGTAAATCATGATGATGAGTAATTTGGCACCATTCACATAGTCGGGTGTTTGTGTCTTGCCAAAGTCGGATTGAGCGATATTCCTAATGGGTCATGGTATGTGCATCAAAGGTTTGAGGCATCTTGAGAAATTGATGATTGCTGATCTCCTAGGCTTCGTTTATTGTGCATCTTTGTGTATGCATCCCAAAACGTAAAGTCAAAAAGTGAAAATAAGAAAAGCTTATGGGTTGATGATGTTGTGATTCAAGGAAAGTGAAGTAAGATCCTATTCCCGGATTCTAGCACCACATACCCTTTATACATCCCGCCCTTACACGTTTCTTGACCTCTTTTGGAAGCCCTTGAGACCTCGAGTTTGTTGATTGACTTGGTGGTTTGAACTGGATTATACAGGATTGATTTCGATACATAAGATTTATTATGCATTCTATGATTTTATGCAAAGATGAACAGCTTTCTTATGTTTATAAAATGTTTTGATCATGTCTTGATTTTATTTGCCATGAAGTATTCTCTTAGGGTGATCTATGAGTGTAGCACACCACCACATAAGGTTTTGAAATGTTTTTCATTGATCTTTCTGACTTATAACCCATTCTATCTTGTATCTAAGAATTGGAACTTGCTTGGGGACAAGCAAAGGACAAGTATGGGGTATTTTGATAGCATGTATTATAGTCTATATTTTGGGATTGGTTTAGACGTTTTATCTTCATAAATCTGCATGTATGGATGTATATTCTTTGATTATATTGTTGTTTTGTCTCCCTTTGTGAGATTTGAAGTCTACACCTAGTTTCGTTGTAATTGTAGGGAAAATGGCACGTTTTGGACCGAAATGGAGCTAAGGAAGCTAAGAAGTCATTGGAGCTACATTCTGGATCTTTGAGAAGATCTCAGAAAGCATGGAAATGATTTAGAGGATTGATTTTGGAGCAAATTCGAGATGATTTACATTTAGCTAAGACTCACTTGGGTCAGCTATAGTATCACCTCGACCGAGGTGATCTTGAGGAGTGTCCCGACCGAGGCGAACACCCTGCCGCCGGCGAGATCTTTATCTTTGGTTGAGATCTTCTATTTTCGGAAGGAGAATATCATATATATATATATATATATATATATATATATATATATATATATATATATTTGGCTGGATTTATGGAAGGAAGATAATATTATTGGCTGATTTATTTTGAGAGTTATGGATATATTTTCTAGAAAATTATCTTTTTAAGATATCTTATCTTTGGAAGATAATTCTCCTATATAAAGGGCTGCTTTTCTACAATTCAGCTATGCTTGGAGCATCTTGGCATATTCTAGAGTTTTGAAGGAAGTTTGAAGGAAGAGTTGAAAGAAGTTTGAAGGTTGAAGTTCAAGGAAGGAAGGAATCATAGTTGAAGTTAGCTTTTGAAGGAGTTTGTAAGATTTTCTTAGATTGCTTTTGGTTTTATTGTCTTTTCTGATTGTGACTTGAGGAACGCTGGTTTGTTGTTTGATTCATTCAGTTATTGAGACATTTGTCTTAAGGTTTTCTTGTTTGAATATTGATTCCTTTCTAATAAATTTGATTATTGTTATCATGATGATTCTTGGCTAAGTTTCTTATGCGATTCTAGGGTGATTGATTGAAGGTTGTGGGAAAGAGGATGATAGAATGATCTTAATCCCAACAGGACCCTGAAAGCTCGAGTCTTTAGCTTAACCGTAGAACACCTCGGTTAGTCATTGAATATCTCGGCCGGGATGGAATATAACTGAACGAGGTGAACCTTTCATGAACCTTATCTGAGTTAAGAGTTTAAGTTTGTCAAATCCTATCCTTATTACAACTTTCCTGGTTCAACGCAAGCCTAGGATGAGACTTACCCGGTGATTCCTTTGCTTGTTTACCCAAGATCATGAGTGTAGGTAATAAAGGTTTATCCTTTATTGGGGTATGAGTGTGCCTTGATCCCATCATTGTGAGTTAGCTTGAGACTTACCCGGTAAAGGTTGATTCTATCCCCTTGGAATGTGTGTTGGTTTGATATTATAGTTCCTATCCTTATTACCTTGAGACTTACCCGGTAAAAGGAGCTTTGGTTTAGGATAATGAGTAGTGAGACTTACCCGGTGATCTATTCCCACCTTAGAAACACCTTCCCTTTGCAAACCTCAGCTTGTCCATTTCATCTTTTGAGATCTTGAGTCGGAACCACAACTAGATGCTTTAATCCCTAGAATCCGCATTTCCTTTATCTGACTTTATTTCATCTTTGATTGCTTTAATTTTGTGGTTATTAGTTATTTGACAACCTGATTTCCGATCTTTGTTTCACCATAGTCCTTGTGTTCGACCCCTGGAATTCTTACTTTTACTACAATTGATCCGTACACTACGCGTTCACATATTGTTCAAGCATACTTCTTGGGTTATAAATTTTAAAGCTTGCACACACCTTTTGGAGCAAACAAGCGTGTCTAGACAAGCATTTCGGTAAGTTTGTTGATCTCATGAGTAAACTGCACATTAACATACCTTTTCTTGATGCGATCTGAGGTATGCCCGCTTATGGGAAGTTCTTGAAGGAGATCCTCTCTAACAAGAGGAAGCTTGAAGATTTTGGTGAAGTTAAGATGAGTTCGGAGTCTTCGGAACTCATTAAAACAATGACGGAAAAGATGTCCCCAAAGCTGCGAGATCCGGGGTCATTTTGCATACCAATAGGAGTGGGAGAAGTCACACATGATGCACTTTGTGACTTGGGAGCAAGTGTGAGCATCATTCCACTTGCTTTGTGTGAGAAAGTCGGTTTAGGTGAACCTAAACCTGTGAAGATGACGTTGTATATGGCGGATCGATCCATTACTTGACCCGTTGGCATCATTGAAGATGTCCCAGTTAAGCTTGGTAAATTCTATATTCCTATAGACTTTGTTGTGCTTCACATTCCTGCAGATTGTCCGGTCCCAATCATACTTGGGAGACCTTTTCTTGCAACTTCCGGTTGTATGGTTGATTGCAAGAATGCTAGATTGGCCTTTGATATTGGAGAAGAGAAAGTTGAATTTGTACTCTCATCTTTGACAAAAGAACCAACACTTGGAGAGGAAACGTTCAACATATATGATGAAGAGGATTCTAGAGAGGAAGTGAGTTCGATCTTGTTCAAAGATCAGTTACAAAAGGTTATAACCATGAGCATCATGAAAAAAGGATCGGAAGAGGACTGTAACGTTGAGGTTGAGGCCTTGGAAGAGTTAGAAGAAGTGCAAATTGAAGAATTCGAAGAATTGTATGATGTTTCGGAAAACACAAGAAACCACGGTTCATCGGTATTTTCCACGGACGTGGTTTCATTAATTCCACCCGTGGAAATATATGTCCAGAGCAACCATTCGAATGACACAAAGAACCACGGCCAAAGTACAACTTTCCACGGCCATGGAAGTAACAGTGATGCTGTGGAACTTGAAAATTCTGAGGAAGGTTCCGTTCTTTCTACAAACGTTCTAGCTTCTTCTTCTACCACTTCGAAACCCTTGGAGGCATCCAAGAAGACTCCAGAAAGCCCTCACAACACACCAATGGCATCTACAACTTTGGAATTGAAGCCACTTCCCACACATATAAGGTACGCTTTTCTTGGATCTAATTCTACGTTTCCCGTTATAGTTAGTTCCAGTTTAAGTGAAGATGAATATGATAGGCTTATGATTGTTTTGAAGAAACATAGGAAAGCTTTAGGCTACACCATAGAGGATCTTGTAGGTCTTAAACCATCACTATGTATGCACAAGATACTAATGGAAGAGGATTATAAGCCTTCACGTCAACCTCAACGACGGTTAAATCCAATCATGAAAGATGTCGTGAAGAAGGAGATCCTTAAATTACTTGATGTAGGTATCATATTTCCGATATCCGATAGCAAGTGGGTGAATCCAGTTCAAGTAGTCCCAAAGAAGGGAGGAATGACCATTGTAGCAAACAAGAACAACGAACTCATTCCAACAAGAACCGTGACAGGATGGAGAATGTGTATAGACTATCGCAATCTGAATAATGCGATGAGGAAGGATCACTTCTCACTTCCCTTCATTGATCAAATGCTTGAGAGGTTAGTGCAACATTCTTATTTTTGCTATCTTGATGGTTATAGTGGTTTCTTTCAGATTTCGATTCATCCGGACGTTCAAGAAAAGACCACATTCACGTGCCCATGGGGTACGTTCGCTTATAGGAGGATGCCGTTCAGATTGTGCAACGCTCCATCCACCTTTCAAAGGTGTATGATGGCCCTCTTCTCGGAGTACATTGAGGAAATCATGGAGGTATTTATGGATGAGTTTTATGTTTATGGTTCCTCGTTTGATAATTGTCTTGCTAACCTATCTCTTGTTCTACAAAGATGTGAAGACACTAACCTAGTTCTAAATTGGGAGAAGTATCATTTTATGGTTAGAGAAGGCATTGTTTTAGGACACTTGATCTCTAATAGAGGGATTGAATTTTACAAGGCTAAGAATGAAACAATACAAAAGCTTCCTCCTCCATCTTCGGTGAAGGGGATTAGAAGTTTTCTAGGACATGCAGGATTCTATAGGAGATTCATTAAGGACTTTTCAAAAATCTCTAAACCATTGACTAATCTATTGATGAAGGATGCTGTTTTTGAATTTTTGAAAGAATGTTTAGATGCTTTCTACAAGATTCGAGAAGCTTTGATCTCAGCCCCAATAATTCAGCCTCCAAATTGGAGTCTTCCATTTGAGGTCATGTGCGATGCAAGTGACATAGCGGTGGGGGTGGTGTTGGGACAAAAGAAAGATGGAGACACTCATGCCATCTATTACGCTAGTAAAACACTACATGAAGCTCATCTCAACTACGCCACTACGGAGAAGAAGTTTCTTGCTATTGTATATGCATTTGAAAAGTTTCGTTCTTATCTTGTAGGAGCGAAGGTGATTGTATACACGGATCATTCAGTCATTCGGTATTAGGTTGCCAAGAAAGATGCAAAACCAAGGCTGATTAGATGGATTCTTCTTCTTCAAGAGTTCGATCTTGAGATTCTTGCCAAGAAAGGATCCGAAAATTATGTTGCGGATCACTTAAGCCGTCTACCACATGTCACCAATGATAAACTTCCTATTGATGACTCTTTCCCGGACGAACAATTGCATCTAATGGAAGAGTGTATTGATCATATTTCTAGAGGTAACGAACCTTGGTTTGCTGATTTTGTGAATTATTTGGTTTGTCAGGAAATACCTCCCGGACTATCCTACGCTCAAAGAAAGAAGTTTTGTAAGGATGTCCTCCAATACTATTGGAATGAACATCTACTCTTCAAGAGAGGTCCAGATGGCATCATTAGAAGATGTGTGCCTGAAGACGAAATGCAAAGTGTCATTCGTCAATGTCATTCTCTTCCATGTGGAGGACACGCTAGTTCTCACATGACTAGCGCTAAGGTATTGCAATCCGGATTTTTTTGGCCTACATTATTTAAAGATGTGCAAACCTTTGTTGCTTGTTGCAATGCTTGTCAAAGAACAGGGAACATATCTAGGAGGAATGAAATGCCTCTCAACAACATCCAAGAAGTCGAGATCTTTGACGTTTGGGGAGTTTACTTCATGGGACCATTCCCATCATCTTGTGTTAACCAATACATACTTCTAGATGTAGATTATGTTTCAAGATGGATTGAAGCTATTGCTTATCCAACAAATGATGCGATAGTGGTTGTTAAGTTCTTTAATCGAACTATTTCCCCAAGGTTTGGGACACCCCGAACCATCATTAGTGACGGAGGATCACACTTCATCGCCCGTTGATTTGAAGCTCTACTAGCTAAGTATGGGGTGACTCACAAGATCGCCACTCCTTACTATCCGCAAACAAGTGGGCAAGTGGAGATTTCCAATAGAGAGATTAAAGGAATTCTGGAGAAAACGGTGTCTAGGACAAGGAAGGATTGGGCGTGAAAGCTTGATGACGCACTATGGGCATATAGAACGGCATACAAGACTCCCATTGGCACAAGACCATACAATCTCGTGTATGGGAAGTCTTGTCATCTTCTGGTGGAGCTAGAACACAAGGCGTATTGGGTTGTCAAGTGGTTGAACTTTGGCATGAAAGAAGCGGGAGAGAAACGTCGCTTGGATCTCAATGAGCTAGAATAACTCCGCTTGAACGCCTATGAAAACGCCAAGATTTACAAAGAGAGAGCGAAGCATTGACATGATAAGCACATCATTCCGAAAGACTTCAAAGAAGGAGACCTTGTTCTTATCTTCGATTCTAGACTTCGACTCTTTCCAAGTAAGCTTAAATCTCGTTGGACAGGACCTTATGTTATTAAACAACACGTTTATCCCCATGGTGCAATTGAAGTATGGGGTGAGAAGTGCGGAAGTTTCAAAGTGAATGGTCAACGACTCAAAAAGTACTCGCCGGAACTTCAAAATGAGGAAGTCGCACCGATTCTCCTCACTTAAGCACACAGGATTGGTCTAGCTACGGAACTAAAACAAAGCGCTACTTGGGAGGCAACCCAAGGTGATGCATTCTTATTTTTCTTTTCGGGAAATTCCGGATGGTACCCTCGTGGTTTGGGGTATTCCGGATTTTGCCCAATAGTTTTTTCAAGTTCGATGGTACCCTTAAATTTATATTGTTTTCCGGATTTTGCCCAAATTCATTAAATTTTTTTAAAATCTATTCAAAACATACAAAAGAAATTAAACTAAAATTAAAAAAAACAAATTAAAATAGAAAAATAATTTATTTATTTAAAACTAAAGTAAAACAATAACTTTTTTATAAAAAAAATGTTTTATATTAATTTAAAAATAAATTAATTAGATAATTTTTTAAAAATTCAAAAAAATCAGTGTTTTATTTTATTTTAAAAATAAATAAATTGGGTTAGCTTTTTTAACAAAATCTAAAAACATAAGTGTTATAATTTATTTAAAAAATAAATAAAATAAGAATTCTTTTAAAACTTTAAAAAAATTCATTGTTTAATTTATTATTAAAATAAATAAATCAGTTTTCTATTATTTTTATTTTTTAATATTACTTAATTTTCTTTCTTTTAGTTTTGGGAAATAAATAAAATAGAAAATTATTTATTAATTTTTATAATAAATTAAAACTGTGATTTTTTTAAATTTTTCAAAAGAGTCCTTATTTTATTTATTCTTTAAATAATGTATAACACTTATGTTTTTAGATTTTGTTCAAAAAATGCTAATCCAATTTATTTTTTGTTAAAATAAATAAAACACTGATTTTTTTGAATTTTTTAAAAATTATCTAATTTATTAATTTTTAAATTAATATAAAATATATTTTTTAAAAAAAAAGTTATTGTCTTACTTTATATTTAAAATAAATGAATTATTCTTTCTATTTTAATTTTTTTTAATTTTAGTTTATTTTATTTTGTATGTTTTTAATGGAATTTAAAAAGTTTAAGGAATTTGGGTAAAATCCGGAAAACAACATAAACTTAAGGGTACCATCCAAACTTGAAAACATTGTTGGGCAAAATCTGGAATACCCCAAACCACGAGTGATGCGCCCTTGGATGTCCCTTTTACGTTGACCGTAGACGAGGAGAACGAGGCTTTTAGGGTTCGCTCAGATGGACCGCTCACCCGATCCCGAGCTAAGGCCATTGCTCGAGCCACCGGCTCCATCATCGCCCGCACCACTTCTTCACTTGGTTCCATTACCGGCATGCCGTGTCTCTACACCACCATGGCATAGGCTACCGGTTCCGTTAGCGGCATGTCCCGTCTTTCCGACTCCATGGCATGAAGCTACCTTATTTTCGGACTATATTTTCATGTTTTCCTTTTTTATGTAATAAAAGGTATATTCCGTATAAGAATATTCTCTTTTGATCTTATCCTTTTTAGGTTTTGATCTTATCCTTTTAGGTTTTCCCTTTTGGGCTTTTCTTCATGTATTTTTGTTTGACCCGTTGGCCCATAGGAAAGCAAGACTCTCTATATAAGAGATATCTTGCCTCACTTATTTTTCATGTTCAATATTACTAAGTTTTGAGAAGAATTTCCTCCTACTTAGCTTGGGCATCAAAATCTCTCTTCTATCTCTCAAATTTCTTCCTTGGATCTCATCTTTGATCCAAGAAATCCATATTCGAGGATTCTTCTTAAGAATCAACCTTCGATCCACACAAAAAGGCTTATTCGATCTCTCTAGATCGAACTAACCTTTGTTTCTTCATAGCTTCCGCTCCTTTGGATCTGAAACGATACAACACTGCACAAATAATCAAGGAGTAGTTGGAATTTCGCTTGATCTAGATCCGGAGTTATCCTTGGTTACCTCCAATGGCGCATCAACGAGGGTACAAAATTTCCCTTTCTTTTTTCGTTTTCTTTGATTAGATTAGTCTAGGTTGTTTTTGTTTGTTTTTCGTTGGTATCTTTCCGGTATGTCTTGTGTCTTTGGATGTTAGTGATAGCATGAATTATAATCTATATTTTGGGGTTTGTTTGGACGTTTTATCTTTCATAATCTGCATGTTTGTATGTACATTATGTGATTTTACTACCATTTCATCTACCTTTGCAAGAATCGAGGTCTACACCTAGTTTCGTTGTAATTGCAGGTAATATGGTACGTTTTGCATCAAAAAGGAGCAAAAGGAGTCGTGAGTCATTTGGAGCTACATCCAGGGAGCATAGCCATGGATTAAAGATTTACTTTGGAGCAGATTCAAGAGATTTCACATTCTGTCGTGACTCACCTCGGTTGACCAGAAATTCATCTCGACCGAGGCGATCCAGAGATGCCGACTCGACCGAGGCGAACACCTAGGACGCGGCGAGAATATTTTATTCTTGGATGAGATCTTTTGAAATTGGAAAGTGATCTTATATTTTTGGGCTTGGCTTCTGGAAGGAAGGAGATATGCAGAATCATATATTTTACCTATTTTTATGGGAAGATATCTTCTTAAGAATTATTATCTTTGGAGGGTTATTTTCCTATAAAAAGGGTTGGATTTCCACAATTCCAACATCCCGCTTACCCCGAAGAATCCGCTTACAGCCGGACATCTCGCATACGCAGCAGCAGCATACTCCAGTTGGGAGTTTTGAAGAACCTTTTTAAAGGTTGAAGGAAGATTGAAGTCCATAGCTTTTATAGCTTATTTGGAGGGTTTTGTAAGATTGTCTTTAATTCCCTCACTTGTTGTCTTGTCTTTTTGGATTATTATCCAAGGAACGCTTTGTTGTGATATTTGATTCAGTTATTGAAGTCTTTCATTAAATTCTTCTTTGTTCAAATATTCACTTTCTTCCCATATATTTTAATACTTTCATTATGATGATGAGTGGCTAATTTCCTTGTGTGATTCTAGGGTGATTAGCTGAAGGTTGTGGGAAAAACAATGATAGAATAATCTTAGATTCCAGTAGGATCCTGAAAGTTCGAGTCTTTAACCTCAACCCTAAGCATCTCGTTCGGTTGATGAACATCTCGGCCGGGGTGGAATTCTTCTGACCGAGGTGACTTATCCGATTCTAAACAGAAAGTTAAGTGTTAGAGTTTGCTAAATCCTATTCTTGTTTCACCTTCCTGGTTCAAAGCAAGCTTAGGATGAGACTTACCCGGTAATTCCTTAGTTTGTGTATTAACGATCATAAGTGTAGGTAATAAAGGTTTATCCTTTATTGGGGTTTGAGTGTGCTTCCATCCCATCTTTGTGAGTTAGCCTGAGACTTACCCGGTAAAGGTTGATTCTATTCCCTTAGATGGTATGTTAGTTTGAGGTTATAGTTCTTTATCTTGATTCCTTGAGACTTACCCGGTAATAGGAGTTACGGTTTAGGATTAGTGTGTAGTGAGACTTACCCGGTGATCTACTCCACTTTAGTAACACCTTCCCCACGCAAAAAATCTCAGCTTTGTCCGCTTATCTATAGATCTTGAGTTGGAACCACAACTAGATGCTTTAATCCCTAGAATTGCATGTTTGCTTTATTGACTTCTTATTCATCTTTGATTGTGTTAATCGCTCTTGTGGTTAGAATTGACATAAGCACATCGTATTGACTTTGTTTCACCGAGTCCCTGTGATCGACCCCTGGAATTTTCTTGCTTTTACTACGATTGACCCGTACACTGCGGGTTCGCATCCTTGTTTTAAGCTTAAGTCTAGGGTTATAAATTTAAAGCTTGCACACACCGTTTGGAGCGAACAAGTTTTTGGCGCCGTTGCCGGGGACTTGGTCTAGACCGAGCCGGTACGGTTTGCTCTTGGGGCGCTTGCCCTGTTTCATCTAACCACTCTACTTGAGTGACGACTTTTGCAGGTTCTTTCTTAGGTATATGCGAAGAACCCGCGCTGGGAAGGAAATCGTTCCTTACGATCCCGAACCAGAAAAGACATACAAGCGACGCTTAAGAGAAGCAAAGATGGCCCAACAAGACGATCGCGATCTTGCAGCCGAATTAAAAGAGACGCAAGAGCTGCTACGTCTCAGTAAGGAAGAACTAAGGCAAGAGAAAGAGGAGAATCGCGCCAGGACTGCAGCTATCGAAGCAGAAATAGCAGTCATTCGGAATCAGATTCTACAGCCACGAGGGGAAGATCCTCCTGTTGATCCTCGACCGATGCGGGATCCAGTAGTTGACCCGCGACCGAGGCAGATTCCAGTACCTGACGCCCCGGCCGATGTACTTCCACCTCGGATGCCAATCCGAGATGTTCTTCTTGCAGGAATCCCACAAACCCTAGGTCAAAGGATGGACCCTAATCAACAGCTGAGGCGTCCAGGGGTGAACCTAGGAGATCCAGCGGATCATGACTACGAACTTCGACCGCAAGTTCTATCCATGATTCACCAATGCCAATTCGGAGGGCTAGAGAAGGAGTCGCCGCATCAACATCTTCAAAACTACGAGATCTTGATGGAAACCTTGCGACCTTCCAGAATTGAAAATAACAACTACAAGCTAAGACCTTTTTACTTTTCTTTAAAAGATAGAGCTCTTACTTGGTATCAATCTCTTCCTCCAAGAAAAATTAGCACATGGGAGGAGATGACTACGGAATTCTTAACCAAATTCTTTCCCCCCTCAAAGACCGCTGAAATGAGAGGGAAGATCAATGCTTTCATCATGAAGGACAAGGAGAGCTTGTCCAAATCTTGGGAGCGGTTCAAGGATATCCTTTTGGATTGCCCACATCATGGGATTCCAAAGATCGAGTTGTTAGAGATCTACTTCAAAGGGCTGGACGGAAGCACCCAGTTCAATCTCCAACTACTCTCCGCCGGTACCTTCATGGACATGGCGATTGACGAGGCTTGGGACTTCATTGAGAAGCAAGCCTTGCACATGGAGAAATATACCCACCAAGGAGCTGAAGGTGGAGTTAAAAGAGTCAACTTTCAAGAGACTCAATCCAACAACAATCAACTCACGTCGTTGAAGAATGACGTGAAGCAATTGAAGGAGCTCTTGATGGCTCAAACTAAGAAGGAAGAGCAGGGGCAAAGGAACAACAACAATAACGGGTACCGTAACAACAACAACGGCCCCCGAAACAACAACTACAACAACAACAATAGAGGATCCAATAGCAACAACTAGAGGGCGAACAACCAAAACTATGGTAACAATCATTCAAACTCCAACTCTAATGATTCCTCTAACCCTTTCCTCTCTTCCCCTTCTTCTTCTTCTACTCCATTGAAAAGCCAAGGGCAAGGATCAAGTTCGTCTCAGCCAGAAAAGAAAGACACATTTCTGGAGGCAATCTTGATCAAGCTTAGTGCTATGGAGAATTCTATGACTTCATTTTCGAGGGCCCAAAAGTCCTTCGAACAACAACTTGCTAGTAGGGCGAATGAAGCGCCAAGAGATCCAGGGAAGCTTCCAGCGAAGACGGAAACTAACCCTAAGGGCCAGTGCATGACCATAACGACGAGGAGTGGACTTAAAACTGCAGATCCAGTACCTCGCTCGACGCATACCACCTCGGTCCAGATCCAGTCGAAGAACACCTCGACCGAGATGCCAACCGAGGCGGAGAAACAGAAAGCAGGAGGGACGACAGAAACTTATGTTCCACCTCCTGTATATAAGCCACCACTTCCATTCCCTCAGTCCAGAGCCAGAGCACATCTAGACAAGCACTTTGGTAAGTTTCTTGACTTGATGAATAAGCTACATATTAATATTCCTTTCCTTGATGCTATTTTAGGTATGCCCGCCTATGGGAAGTTCTTAAAAGAAATCTTATCAAGGAAGAGGAAGCTGGAGGATGTTGGTGAAGTTAGGATGACATCTAAATCTTCGGAGCTTATCAAGATCATGAAGGAAAAGATGCCACCTAAGTTGAGAGATCCCGGCTCATTCTGTATTCCCATTCAAGTTGGGGATGTCACTTGTGAAGCCCTTTGTGATCTAGGAGCCAGTGTGAGCATCATCCCACTGGAGCTATGCACGAAGATCGGTCTTGGAGAGCCCAAGCCGGTCAAGATTCGACTTTATATGGCGGATCACTCCATTACCCATCCCGTGGGCATCTTGGAAGACGTTCCGGTCAAGTTAGGTAACTTCTATCTACCTATAGATTTTGTTGTACTTGACATTCCCGCAGATTATCCTGTTCCTATTATTCTCGGGAGGCCATTTCTAGCAACTTCGGGTTGCAACGTGGATTGCAAGAACGCCAAGTTGAAATTCAACGTTGGTGGCGATGAGGTGGAGTTCGCACTACTTGCGGCCATGAAAGGGGAGCAACTAACTGATGATATCTTCAACATCTACGATGAAGAAGAATCAAGAGAATTGGTGAGCTCTATCCTTATTAACGACCCACTCGAAAGAGTTATTAGCTTCAGTTTAATGAAGGAAGGTATAGATGCTTCTTGTGATGCAGATATACAGAGCTTGAAGGCACTGGAAGAGGATCCAGGAGCTAAAACTGAGAAGCTAATCCAGGAGACGAAGATCTCCAGTCTCGGAACCAGTAGCAGTACCTCGACCGAGGCACTTTCTGGACTGAGCGAGGCGACCGAAGAACATCTCGGTCAACGCCTATGCGCCTCGACCGAGGTCGATGGCGAGATGATGTCAACTGAGATTGCTGAGAATAACAATTTTCTTACTCCCTTCTCTGACATTCACCCACTGTTGGCGGACCATTCCCTCCACCAACTTTCTGATAATAAAGGTCCTTGGTATGTTGATATTGTGAATTATCTTGTTTGCCAGGAAACACCGCCCGGATTGACGTACTCTCAAAAGAAGAGATTCTTCAAGGAGGTACGACATTACTACTGGGATGAGCCGCTGCTATTCAAGCGCGGACCGGATGGGATGCTTCGAAGGTGCATTCCGGAAGATGAAGTTAATAGCGTCATAAGGCATTGTCATTCACTTCCTTATGGAGGGCATGCCAGCACTGATAAAACATGCGCTAAGGTATTGCGTTCCGGTTTCTTTTGGCCTACATTATTTAAGGATGTACAATCTTTTGTTGTCTCTTGTGATGCATGCCAAAGAACAGGGAATTTATCAAGGAGAAACGAGATGCCACTTAATAACATCCAAGAAGTGGAAATCTTTGATGTATGGGGAATTGACTTCATGGGACCTTTCCCATCCTCCGGAGGAAACCTTTACATTCTCCTTGCAGTTGATTACGTCTCTAGACGGGTTGAAGCCATTGCTTCTCCCACTAACGACGCCAAGGTGGTTGTGAAGTTCTTGAATAGAACTATCTTCCCACGATTTGGAACTCCACGCATCATCATTAGCGATGGAGGAACGCATTTCATCAACCGGAAGTTTAAGGCACTTCTATCGAAGTATGGGGTAACCCACAAGGTATCAACCGCTTATCACCCTCAAACTAGTGGACAGGTCGAGATCTCGAATAGGGAAATCAAGGCAATTTTGGAAAAGACCGTCTCTAGAACAAGGAAGGATTGGTCCATGAAATTGGACGATGCTCTTTGGGCGTACAGGACCGCATTCAAGACTCCCATAGGTACCACTCCTTATAATTTAGTATATGGGAAGTCTTGCCATTTGCCCGTCGAATTGGAACACAAGGCGTATTGGGCGATCAAATGGTTGAATTTTGACATCAAGGAGGCTCGTGAGAAGTGACTATTGGAACTTAACGAGCTGGAGGAGCTGCGTTTGAACGCTTATGAGAATGCCAAAATCTACAAGGAAAGGACGAAGAGATGGCATGACAAGCGTATCGTTCCAAAGGAGCTTAACGAAGGAGACTTAGTTCTACTCTTCAACTCCCGCCTCCGCCTTTTTCCAGGTAAGTTGAAATCTAGATGGACCGGACCTTATGTTGTGAAACATGTTTTCCCTCATGGTGCAGTTGAGATATGGGGCGAAACTAGCGGAAGCTTCAAGGTCAACGGTCATAGACTTAAGAAGTACCAACCGGAAACACCGGTTGAAGAGGTTGCACCAATATACCTCCTTTGAGACGCATCATGGTCCAGCTAGCGACCTTAAATCAAGCGCTTCTTGGGAGGCAACCCAAGGTATTGCTTTCTTTTCCCGTTTTCTAGTCTAGCTTAGATAGTTTTCGTTTTTGCTTTGCTTTGCCTTTGTTTTTGGCATTCTGGACAGACAACAGGGAATATCTAAGGAAGGAGCACATCTGGAAGGACAGAAGTTCGAGATTCTGAGAAGACAGAAGCACCTCGGTTACTGTCAGAGCACCTCGACCGAGTTGATTCTTGAGCAAACCGAGGCGACTAGGGTTTCTGCAGAATCACCTCGGTCCATACCACCTCGGTCCAGTCGAGACCATCTCGACCGAGGTGACAGCAGATCCAGAACAGTATAAAAAGGGAAAAATTTTTATTTTTCACTTTTTTACTTTACCCACCTCGACCGCGGCGACCTCCACTTCGCTCCCTCTCAGATCTTGCTCGTTTTCGAAGATTTCTACTTCTAAACTGTAATTGAAGGGTAGAGGAACCGATTGCAACAACAGATCTGCTAAGAAATCGAGCGAATCGACCGAAACGAGGTAAAAACAAATCGAAACCCTAACTCGTTCGTTCGCTTTGATTTGGGCTTTGGTTGCCCCTGATTTTGCTGAGGAAAGGCATAAGTACCCCTTAGGAAGCAATTGTAGTGGTTTTGGGGGGAAAAGAACTGAATTTTTGAGATTTGGAATCGTAACTGCTGCGCCTCGGTCCGGTCGAACTGCATCTCGACCGAGGTGATTCTTGGAGATTGTCAGTGACCGAGGTGGTCTGACAGAGCTGAGTGAAAATGAGTTCAGATCGTCGCCTAGCCCTTAGAGACAGATCCTCACCCTCCCCTTCTTCTTCTTCTTCCCGTCCTTACCGCCCGGTTATCCACGAAAGATGCCGGGTAGACTATGAGCGGATAGCTAGCCGTCCAGTTATCGCACCACGATTTCTGGACGTGTCGGCCTTTGATTGCCTAGGGTTAGATGCTGACCTTAGGAGGATGATTGCTACTGTCGGGCTGGATCAGTTTACTGAGATCCGAGCCCCAGCTTACTTGGAGCCGACCTTAGAGTTTGTTAGCTCCTTCTCCTACCTCCCCACAGACCGGTCTGTGAAGTACCGGTTGATGAACCGGAACTTCATAGTTCCTTTAGAGATATGGAGAGAGATTTTTGGCTTTTCTGAGCCCACCGCCACCGACTTCCCCTCCCGATCCGTAGCTAGGGAGTTATGGGGGCAGATTGCCCATATTACTGAGCATGCAGACAGATGGCGCCCTGGAGATTCCAGGGAGAAGGTCATCTTTCATCCGGCTTTCAGACTAGCCCATAGGATTTTTAGCGAGACACTTCTGGCGCGTACTGAGACGCCCCAGAAGATCAGACAGGGCGAGCTCTTCAGCCTCTACTGCATGGTGACAGGAGGTTTCCCAGACTTTGGCTTGCTCCTGGCAGAGGATCTGCACAGGATCAAGGCCAAGGCGAAGGGAGACATTTGCTGCGAAGGTCTAGTCACCCACATCGCTACCTACCACGGGATGGACCTCAGCGTCTGCACGATGGCGGCGGCTCCGAAGCCGCTGGGATTACAGGAGATGATCACACGGAGGATTCTAGTTCCCCGTGGTTTGACCACTCCATACGTCGCCATGCCTTGGGAGCGGACTGTACCTCAGGGGATCCGCTGGTCTGCACAGTTCACAGTCTTTGATCCGCATTACTGGCAGATAGCTTGGGATACACTGATGGAGAATCACAGAGAGGCAGCAGCTGCCCCTGCTGAGGCTGAGGAGGATGACGACGACGATGAGGAGACGATGGACGAGAGAGATGGTGGAGTCCCGATGGATACAGGGACGGATACTGCAGGCACGAGCACACCACCGATCATCGACTTGGATGATGAGGAGGATACTGAGCCTGCACCTGCTGCACCTGCTGCACCTCCTGCTAGATCTGCTAGGCATCGGACACGCCGTCACAGAGATTCTGAGGTTCATCACCGGATCGACGACCTGACAGATCAGATGATAGACTCTTATGTTGCCCTTACAGTGGACATGCATGAGAGATTTGCTGCCCAGGACCGACGCATTGACCGCTGGACTCATCAGATGTTAGAGGAGCAGCACTATCAGCGCCGGATGATGGAGCTACAGTTCCAGCAGACTATGGGGTATCCGTTCGACCCGACGCAGTATCCGTACGTGCCACCACCACCACCACCACCGGATCAGGATTACTGAGGAGCTGCAGCATTTTCTTATTATATTTTTTATGCAGTTCAGCTATTTATCTGGTGAGTTCTCTCATTTTTAGACTTTTTATTTGACCCACTGGGACAGTGTGTCCCAAGTATGGGGTATTTGTACTTATCTGACTACGTGATGTATTTTATTCAACTACCTTTGATGTATTATATTTTATCGGATATTCTATTTTATGCTTCACTTCTGCATTTATATGATTATCTGATATTACATGCATACCTACAGGTTATTTGATTGAGAAAAAAGTCGAAACCGAAAAAAAAATGGTTTTAAAAAAAAATAAATAAATTTTTTACCTCGACCGCGGAGATTCTGGCCAAACGAGGCACTTCACCTCGGTTGAACCAAGAACACCTCGACCGAGGTGCGTAACAGAAAGTTTTCGAAAACGATTTTGTGTTACTTATCTGGATATGATCTCAGTGAAGATTTTGTTTACCTACTGGTTTTAAATTCTTTATGTGTTTGAAAGGTTTTATAATATGTTTAAGTTGCTAAATGCTTTGTTTGAAATTATTAGCATGTTTAATACTTTGTTTTTATCCAAATTATGTTGAATTTGAAGGTTGACACCGCAGGTTAAGTTCTCTCACTTTCTTCTTGGAAAGATCAAGGCAATTCATCTTCTTCTTCTTCTTCTTGATCATGCTTAGCCCCTCATATACCTTTTGCCTCCCTTTACCTATCCGGGAATTTGGAAGCAAGCGAAGTGGTGAAAGCAAGTTAAAGTTGAGAAGTGGGCTGGAAGTGAAAGTGTTAGAAAGCAATAATAGGTTTGGGGAAGTCAATCATGAAGATGAGTAACTCGGCACCATTCACATAGCCGGGTGTTTGTGTCTTGCCAAAGTCGGATTGAGCGATATTCCTAACGGGTCATGGTATGTGCATCAAGGGTTTGATGCATCTCGAGAAATTGATGATTGCAGATTTCCTAGGCTTCGGTTATTGTGCACCTCTGTCCATGCATCCCAAAAAGTAAAGTAAAAAAGTAAAAGAAAAAGTGTGAGATAAGCAAAGCTTATTGGTGGAAGATGTTGCAAGTCAAAGTGAAAGTGAAGTTCATCCTTTTCCCGGATTCTAGCACCACATTACCTTACATACATCCCTACCCTACACGTTTCTTGACCTTTTCTTTTGGGAAGCCCTTGAGACCTTGAGCTTGTTGATTGACTTAGTGGTTTAAACTGGATTATACATGATTAATTTTGATAATTATGATTTATTATGCATTCTATGATTTTATGCAAAGATGAACAACTTTCTTATATTTATAAAATGTTTTGATCATATTGAGTTTTTGATTCCAGGAAGTATTCTCTTAGAGTGATCTATGATAGTTGCACATCATAAAATGTTTTTGAAAGACTTTTTCATTGATTTTCTTGACTTATAATCCATTCTATCTTGTCTTCTATATGAGGAACTTGCTTGGGGACAAGCAAGGGCTAAGTATGGGTATTTTGATAGCATGAATTATAATCTATATTTTGGGGTTTGTTTGGACGTTTTATCTTTCATAATCTGCATGTTTGTATGTACATTATGTGATTTTACTACCATTTCATCTACCTTTGCAAGAATCGAGGTCTACACCTAGTTTCGTTGTAATTGCAGGTAATATGGTACGTTTTGCATCAAAAAGGAGCAAAAGGAGTCGTGAGTCATTTGGAGCTACATCCAGGGAGCATAGCCATGGATTAAAGATTTACTTTGGAGCAGATTCAAGAGATTTCACATTCTGTCGTGACTCACCTTGGTTGACCAGAAATTCACCTCGACCGAGGCGATCCAGAGATGCCGACTCGACCGAGGCGAACACCTAGGACGCGGCGAGAATATTTTATTCTTGGATGAGATCTTTTGAAATTGGAAAGTGATCTTATATTTTTGGGCTTGGCTTCTGGAAGGAATGAGATATGCAGAATCATATATTTTACCTATTTTTATGGGAAGATATCTTCTTAAGATTTATTATCTTTGGAGGGTTATTTTCCAATAAAAAGGGTTGGATTTCCACAATTCCAACATCCCGCTTACCCCGAAGAATCCGCTTACAGCCGGACATCTAGCATACGCAGCAGCAGCATACTCCAGTTGGGAGTTTTGAAGAACCTTTTTAAAGGTTGAAGGAAGATTGAAGTCCATAGCTTTTATAGCTTATTTGGAGGGTTTTGTAAGATTGTCTTTAATTCCCTCACTTGTTGTCTTGTCTTTTTGGATTATTATCCAAGGAACGCTTTGTTGTGATATTTGATTCAGTTATTGAAGTCTTTCATTAAATTCTTCTTTGTTCAAATATTCACTTTCTTCCCATATATTTTAATACTTTCATTATGATGATGAGTGGCTAATTTCCTTGTGTGATTCTAGGGTGATTAGCTGAAGGTTGTGGGAAAAACAATGAAAGAATAATCTTAGATTCCAGTAGGATCCTGAAAGTTCGAGTCTTTAACCTTAACCCTAAGCATCTCGTTCGGTTGATGAACATCTCGGCCGGGGTGGAATTCTTCTGACCGAGGTGACTTATCCGATTCTAAACAGAAAGTTAAGTGTTAGAGTTTGCTAAATCCTATTCTTGTTTCACCTTCCTGGTTCAAAGCAAGCTTAGGATGAGACTTACCCGGTAATTCCTTAGTTTGTGTATTAACGATCATAAGTGTAGGTAATAAAGGTTTATCCTTTATTGGGGTTTGAGTGTGCTTCCATCCCATCTTTGTGAGTTAGCCTGAGACTTACCCGGTAAAGGTTGATTCTATTCCCTTAGATGGTATGTTAGTTTGAGGTTATAGTTCTTTATCTTGATTCCTTGAGACTTACCCGGTAATAGGAGTTACGGTTTAGGATTAGTGTGTAGTGAGACTTACCCGGTGATCTACTCCACTTTAGTAACACCTTCCCCACGCAAAAAATCTCAGCTTTGTCCGCTTATCTATAGATCTTGAGTTGGAACCACAACTAGATGCTTTAATCCCTAGAATTGCATGTTTGCTTTATTGACTTCTTATTCATCTTTGATTGTGTTAATCGCTCTTGTGGTTAGAATTGACATAAGCACATCGTATTGACTTTGTTTCACCGAGTCCCTGTGATCGACCCCTGGAATTTTCTTGCTTTTACTACGATTGACCCGTACTCTAGGTTCGCATCCTTGTTTTAAGCTTAAGTCTAGGGTTATAAATTTAAAGCTTGCACACACCGTTTGGAGCGAACAGTTAGGCTTGATGAACAACCAAGAGAAGTGAAGAAAGCAAAAGGATCGACGAATTTGGATTTTTGGCAAAAAGTTGGGATTTCCACGGGTTTAAATGCAAAACCACGGCCGTGGTTTATTTAATTCAACCCGTGGAGAACAAGGTCGAGAGCAATATTCCATTCCATGCCCAAAACCACAGGCATGGAAGTAACAGTGGGGCCGTGGTTTTTGAAATTTTGACGAGGCTATATAAACCCTTCTTCTTCACAAACCCACACAACCTCAACCATTCTTCCACGCCTCAACCCCTCAAATGCAAATCCTTCATTTGGCGATCGTTTCGCACGATTCTTCGCTCCAAATTGAAGCAAACTTCATTCTATTGCGGATTGTGACAACAAACAACACAAACATTCAGCAATCGGGCGAGATTTTGGATTTCTTCAAATCCAAAACCTAGGTTTTCTCTCAACTCTTTCCTTGGTTGATTTCCTTCGTTTTCTTCAAAGATTTTTTGGAGAACTGAACGGAATTGAACTTAGAATTAGCCTAGGACTGCTGTTGTTGAGATTGTTGTGGAATTTCTGGATTTTTGAGCAAAACCGTGCATTTCCACGGGCTGCCGTACAAAACCACGGGCGTGGCATCTGGAAAAATGTTTGGGACTCGCAAATCCAGTCAAAAAAAAAAGAAAGGAGACGAAGGCTCCTCTTCCCAACCCCCTCCCGCTTCTCAACCAACCCCTAGGCTCTCCATAATTCATGCGGACCACAAGAAAGCTTATGATAAAATCCAAAAACGCATCGTTATTGCCCTTAGGTACATTGTGCTTGAAGAGTTTGAGGATCTATTTGTGGTAAATGATCTTAGGTGGATGCTTGATAGGGCTGGACTTACAACGTTTGTGGGCATTAGGGAGGATGCTTTTGAGGAGCTCACCAAGGAGTTTTTGAGTTCTTTTGACCATAGTGTCGTGAATCAAACGGTTTCCTTCCGTTTGATGAACCGCACTCACCACCTTTCCATTGCTCAGTTTGGATCTTTGTTTGGATTTGTGGACACATATAATGGGACGTTCCCTAGGAGCTCTCGAGCTCGTGAGTTTTAGGAGGAGATTGCTATGGTAGTAGGTTCCGAGGACCGTTGGCAACCTGCAATTTCAAAGGCCAAGCTGATTTATAACCTATCCTTCAAGATTGCCCATAGGATCCTCACCAAGTGCCTTTTCCCTAGAACCGAGACTCCTCAAAAGATCAAGGCTGATGAGCTTTTTAACTTCTATTGTATGGCGGCCGGTGTCACTCCGGATTGCGCCACTATGCTTGTTGCTACCCTTAACAAGATCAAGAACAAAGCTAAGGGGAATATCGGTTATGGTGGGATGGTTACTCACGTAGCAAAGCAGTTGGGACTTGATTATTCGGCTTGTGAGTTGGCAGCTTCTGCGAGGCCTCTAGGGCTTCAAGGTTTCATGACTCGGGGACTCTTGATTCCCCACCACCGAGGTCCACCATACATCTCCATGCCTTGGCAAGGGAAGGGAGGACGAGGCATTCAATGGAGCGCTGATTACTTCATCCAAATCGACTGAACTGGAAAGCAACTTTTATCCCAATGTATGCCAACCTCCTTGGAGCTCCTGACTACTATCTCGAGGATGAGCCTACTGTTGTTAATGAGGAGATGGGTGATGATGAGTTCCAGGATGCTAGAGGTGCTGAGGAGGCTTTTGGAGATTTTCCGGATCAACCGGCGGATTTCCAAGAGCCGCCTAGGAGATCTACCTACTAGCAACGGCCTTTCGCTTCTTCTTCTTCCCGGCGTGTCAGCGTGAGTGAGAGGCCGACTTGGATGGATGCACCGCTGGCATGGATGGATGCTCCACCGAATTGGATGGAAGCGCCGCCGGAGTGGATGGCGTAGAGGCCAACATGGATGGACGAGCAGCCGGGATGGGTTACCGGACTTACACAGAGGATGGAGGCACTTGAGACCCGCTTCAATGCAGTTGAGGATGACCGCCGTGACAACGCAAGGATCCTCCGAGACCTTTACCGGCAGCAGTTTGGGCGTCCATACGACCCAAACTTCTACCCGTTTCCACCACTTCCACCGCCTATGTGATGACTTGATCGGTTTGAGTTGCTCCACCGCCTTTGTGAGTTTCTTTGTTCTTTTTCTTTTTCCTTTTTTTCTCACATTAGGGACAATGTGTATCTTAAGTATGGGGTGGAGTATGATTCTCATGTGATGTAATAACTTGACATATTTCTTCGTTCTTATCCATGAACACTTGCGTCTTTTATTTCTTTTCACACGTTTCCTTTTTGTCTTGCATTTTTAAGCTTTGAAAAACCCATAAAATTTGAAAAATTTTAAAAAAATATTGTGCTTCTAGGATTGGAAAAGACCTCAATGATGATTTTTCTTGTGGATTAAATATTTGATGACATTTATGTGCTTGATTTGAGTTGTGAATTGTGGAAAAATTGAGTATACTATTTGACCTTCTTGCAAGTTTCATAATGTAAAAATTCTTGTCTAAATCATGTTGAGGAATGAAAGTTGAAATCACATTACAAGTTCTTGCACTTCTTTTTGAAATGATTAAGGCACCTCGATTTTTCTTGCTTCTTTATTCATTTAGCTCCTCAATAAAAATTTTGCCTCATTTACCTATCCGGGAATTAGGAAGTGGTTGATGTGTGGCATGATTGATGTGGGAGGGTCATGAAAGAAAAAAAAAAGTGCGTTCAAAGTATAGAAAATAGGTTTGGGGACGTTGAACATGAGGATGAGTAACTCGGCACCATTCACATAGCCGGGTGTTTGTGTCTTACCAAACTCCGAATGAACGATAGTCCTAACGGAATATGGCATGTGCATCAAGGGTTTGAGGCATCTCAAAAATTGAGAATCGCCGATCTCCTAGGCTTCGGTTTTTGTGCACCGCTGTCCATACTTCCAAAAAAGTAAAGAAAAGAAAAGTTCGCATGCAAAGCATGTTTGGGAAGCATTGTTCTTCAAGCTTGTGTTGTGTAGTTCCTTTTCCCGGATATCGCACCACATTACCTTACGAAAAATCCTACCCACGGCCGTGGTTTTGATATTTCAATTAATTAAGGCCGTGGAGGAACATGTCGTAGGCTCCCATGGTGGTTTCCACGGCCGTGGAAATTTACTCTTGACCATGGTTTTGCTAACGACCGCCACATGTCATATTTGCCACGTCAGCAACAGTTACGGGCCGTTCGTAACCCTATTTTCTCCTATAAGAAGGTTGAAGGAAGAGAGAAAACACACACCACGCTAGAGGCAAGATCATTTTGCATGATTCCACATTGGAAAGGAGATTTGAAGGAAGATTTGGAGAAGTACGGGCTTTGATATTGCGAAGTTGGAAGATCTTAGGGTTTCACTTTGAAGGCGGATTGACATCCCGTTCTTCTTGTTCTTTAAGATTTGTGAGAGATTTCTGACTCTATTCTATATTCATTGAACACAAGTACGGATTTGAGTTTTATTGAGATTGGTTTTGCATTCACTATTGAGTTTTCAAGGTTCTATATTTTCTTTCTTTTAATCTTGATTATTGATTTAATGACAATGATTGTTGGCCAACACCCATAAGCGATTCTAAGGTTAAGGGTTGATAGTTGTGGCATAGATGATGATAGGTTTAACCAAAACAGATTGGACCCTGAGAGTTGCGAGAAACCTCGTCGTTGAGCCTTTCCACGGCCTGTTCTTGAGTTCTACGGTCGTGGTTCTTCAAGATCTGACCGTGGGTTTCCTCTGTCGTACGTTCTTTGCTTTTGCTTTGATCCAAAGTTAAAGATTGGATCTAACCTAGCCTTGGCTTACCTATTCTAGGTAGTAGTGAGACTCAACACCCTCTAATTAGGTTACGAGTGTCACAACCTTAACCTGATTGACTTATCTTTGATTCCCTTGGGTTTGGGCATGGGTATTTGAGTTTTTAATCTTGTCTTTAGATTCTCTTTATAACGAGACTCATCATCCTTTATTTAGAGAGCCTTTGGGTGAGACTTATGGGTTTGGAACTTCATCGTACAACACCCAACCTTAGATCTATACCTTTGCAATCCTAGCTCTATCCTTATATCTTTAGAACATCTTGAATCGATTGCTACAATTGGATACCTGAATCTTTAGAATCGTTGTTTTCCCATTAATCTTTACAAAAGCTTCATTATTTTGCTAGACGATTTTACGAACTGATATTGATCCTCCAAATCCTTGAGTTCGATTATGGAATTCTTGCTTTACTATACCGATCCATACACTGCGGGTTCGCTTTGCTTGAATTCAGATTTTATAAATTTAAGACTTTGCACGCACACTTTCGAGCGATCAACAACTACGTTGTAACCACCAGATTTTTCGTTACACTTTGATAGGGTTAGAGGACTTTAGAAAACGAAATTAAATTTTAGTGAGACTAGGATATACAAGTTTATTTATGGAAGTCGTTTGATTAAATACCTTGTTCTAAGTTTCGGGACGAAACTTATTTTAAGGGGGCACTGATGTAATACCCGGAAATTTAATTTCCGGTAAATCTCGAGTCAACATAAATCTTGTCATTTTATGTGAAGAGTTAATCACATAAAATATTCTTTTACCAATATCTATGATTTTATGTTAACTTTTGTAAACATAAAACCACTTCTTAAAATACTCCTACAAGATCACTCTTGCATGACAAGCCCATGACAAGCATGACAAGGCTATTAGAAAAACCATGGCAAGGCCCATTACGAGCTCCTCCACACAGCATTTGTCGAGTTTGGGCCGCCACCTCAGCCATGCTTCGTTGTTACGAGCCTAACGAGAAAGGGACAGCTACTGGAAAACCCTAAGCCGCTTGAAGCCTTCACAGTTATACGGGGAGCGCCAACTTCTGTCATCTCTACGCCGTACACCATTCACACAAGTCCCAACAGTTACGGGAAGATCTCCCCTTCCTTTCGAACGCAGGAACCAGTAGCCGATCTCACGTTCCTTCTGCCTCTCCTCTCCTCCATCTTCGACGCCCTAGGTGGTCAGTAGTCGTCGCCGGCAGCCGCTGCATCTGCTTGTCCGTGTGCCCGAAGGTAGCAGGCCCTCCTCTTCGTCTTCAAGCAGTAAACCACACAACTCCCGATCCTCCCCTCGTTTGCCAAGGAGGTCGCATTCAGGAACTGCCGCTCAGCAACGCAAACGAGCCTGGACGAGTCTTGCCGCTCAACAACGCAACCAACACCCACGACTGCTCTCCTCCTACAACCAAACCTTTGGGGCGGCGGCTCTCAACACAGTTGCGGCGGTCTCCTCCACTGCGAGGGCAGCATATACCAGCCGCTGGTGTGACAATCCTTGTTTGCAGGCGCGCCGGGAGCAGGCTGCTGATACGCCCATGTGACAAAGTCACAACTATGTCTTCGTACTCCTATGCTCCTCGAGTTTTCTTGTCGGGTAAACACCGCACCTCCCTGCACTACATTTCCCTCTCTATACATGTTCTGATTAGAACCCATGTTTGTGTCGTTAAACCTTCTAGAGCAGCCATGGAAGATGACTAGAAGAGCTGTTAAGTTTTTGAGTTTTCGGAAGTGACGAACAGTCAACTTCGGATTTAGATTTTGGTAAGTTAAACACCTCATTTGTTGCTGAACTTTGGATATGTTACAGTTGACCTTGCATAGTATAACATACTGAAATTTTAGAGTATTACGAGTTACAGGTTAGGACATATGGTTCCCCAAAGTTGGCTCGTCATGCAGTTTTATAAATGTGCTGAGTTGAGAAAAACGGCATGGGATGCTGTTTTGTGAGATAGTTTTGAATAGGCTTTTGATCTCTATTGGGCTTGAATTTTTGATATGATATAGTTGGCATATTGTTGTAGATCATATTACAATTTGGGAGGAATCAAGCTAGTGGTTTAGGATTTACAATTTTTCAAAGATTGGGTCGTAAGCAGTTTTTCTGTTGTGCTGAAATCTCTAAGTGTTGAGAAAAACTGCTTGTGATGGAGTTTTGTGATATAGGATTGAATAGGTTATTGACCTCTATTGGGCTTGAATTTTGGATATGTCTTAGTTAGGATTACATAGTATGGTATATCAAAATTTGAGAGGATTTAATCGAGAGGTTTAGGAATTATGAGTTTTCAAAGTTAAGACAATGTGCTGTTTTGTTAAGTGGTTGCTGAATTTCCAGAAACTGTGTTAATCAGTCAAGTTTGAGCATACTTTTTGATGCCTTAGAGATAAGATCCACCGTCCGTTCTTGGGATGGTTTTTAGTGCCATGCATAGGTTAATATGTCAAAAGTTGGGATGCATCCAACGGTGGGATTTAGAATTATAGAGGCTCAAAGTATACTTGTTGTACAGTTAGAAAACATACTCAGATTTTGGCTAAGTATAGAATATTTTAAGTGTTGTAAACAACTTTGGAAATTTTTGTAGAAGTGATGGTTGAACAGTTTTAAGAAATTCTTGCTCCTAAGAGTAGATCAGATATCATAGATGATCTAGGGAATTATTTCGGAATTTTTATAAGATTATTCGAATTTCATATTTGAAGCCGAACTTGGACCTTAACGATCTTTCCGAAAATAGGAAAATGGGTAAATTGCCAGTTTGTAACCAAACTCATCTTTAGGAGTTAGAATATGACTATTTAGTCTCAAATAAGAGTTTAGGCATGAATTATGGAATTTTTGGAAGTTTCGAGACCAAGGGTAAAATAGTCCATAAATTGGTATTGTATTAAATCCTGTTCTAATAGGATCTACTACCTTAGAAGTCTTAGACTTCTAATTACCTAAAAATTGTGCTGACACACTTGCCTCCTTTGACAGGCAACCGAGTTATACAGTTACAGATTGAGTTGTGATTAAGAGAATCGAGACCTGATTCAGGTAAGTCCACGGACTTACTTAGCTGACTTCTTGTATGAGTGTAATGTGTATGAGTGGTGTTTGTTAGTTATAATAAATAACGAAACCGGATTAGGCCGACTTTATTATTTACGTAATTGACCCAATTGTATGATAACGGGTCGTGACATCATCTGCCTAGCTCTTGCGAGAGTCTAGGAGGTTTCCTGCGACCAGCCCAGTCAGGTAGACGGTCAGATGCATTAGTACCATTCTGCGTTGGTAAACGGGGACAGGGGCGAGGTTTGGGAATCCCTCGTGTCACAAAATAAGTATCATTAGTAATGACATATCACCTAATTAAAGATAATAAAAGGATTGATTGTTGCATGTTGATTGTGTATGTTGTGTGTTTGTGCTTTTACCTTTATACTTATGCATAGAATGTTAGCTAACGGTTTTATACCGCTTGTAGAGGCCTTGTAGGTTAAGACAGTTGTAGAGAGATCCGGAGGAAATGGTCAGCCGGGTCCACGTACTCATTTAGTTGGGGACGGGGATGTCTTATGTTCTTCATATGCGTCGTTTTAGTATCTTTTCTTGTAAGGCTAATACATATTCTCCATGTATATATTGTTTACAGTTTTCAAATGTTTTAAATACTTTTGTTCCATGTTGTAAGATCCAAGTAAAATTGTTGTCAAACTATGGTCGGGACCCATTGTGAGGTCCTAACCAGTAGCTCCCCGAGTTCTCAGAATTTGGGGCGTTACATACGTATCTCGCGGGTACGTCTGGCCCTACTACCATCAAGTAACCCTATACTAAAGGGTATCCCCTCAATAGTAGCTAAACCGAGACGCTCAACACATACATCAAAAATAAAGGAAAGCGTAGCACTCGTATCAAATAAAACTCTAATAGGTACATGTAGCAGCTGGTGCAGGCGGCTCCTCTGCACTCCTCAGCTCAAAGACTCTACCCTGAGCTCCTTTGGTTTCAGTGATACTCCCACCACGACCTATACCTCTACTCGGCCCGGGAACAGATCCCTAAGTAGAAGGACAATCTGGGACTCTCTATTGTCCCTATGTTTGCTGCTGAGGTGGCCTCTGTCCACCTCCTGCCACACCGGCAAGGGAAGAACCCTGGTGTGATGCAACACTACCCCGCCTACAGAAGGCAACTCTATGACCCAGCCCGCCACAAGTGAAACATGTCACTGGCGGTCTCGTACACTCTGGTCGCATATGTCCACGATCACCACAATTGAAGCATTGTTGTCCCTTCTCCGCAGTCAATGCAGATTAGGGGTAACCCTGACGTCTCTAGCTCCGCCCAGAACTAGAAGCTCCTCCAACACCACTGGTCGGCCCAGTACGCTGCCTCTTCTCAGACCGTCCTATCTGAGAAGCCCTCCTCTGACTGGCTCTCTCTCGCTCATAAGCAAAAGCCCGGTCCTGGTAATCTGCCAAGGACTCGCAATGAAATCCCGCCATATAGGAGCGTGTACTCTCCATCAGTCGAACATTTGTTTAAGAGGTCTCTTGTTTGTTTAAAAGCAAAGTCAAGGCTGAAACCACACGGTTTGTATACTCCTTTACCTATTCCTACTTCACCTTAGCTTGACATTAGTATGGATTTTGTTGGAAGATTCTCAAGGACTAAGAAGGGGAGAGATTCTATCTTTCTGGTTGTTGATCGCTTTTCTAAAATGGCTCACTTTATTGCTTGCCATAAAATTGATGATGTATATAATGTAGCTAACTTGTTTTTCGAGGAAATTGTTAGGTTGCATGGAGTGCCAAGAACTATTGTGAGCGATAGAGATGTTAAGTTCCTTAGTTTCTTTTGGAAGACATTTTGGGGAAAGCTAGGTACAAAGTTGTTGTTTTCAACTACTAGTCATCCTCAAACAGATGGTCAAATAAAGTAACTAATCAAACTTTAACTACTATATTACGAGCTATTTTGAAGGATAATTTGAATGTTTGGGAAGATGTATTACCACATGTTTAATTTGCTTATAATCGAACCTTGCATTCATCTACTAAACTAACGCCGTTTGAGTGTGGTTATGAAGTGAATTCCTTGACTCCCTTTGATCTTATACCGTTTCCCTTAGAGGAGCGAGTAGATTTTGTTGCAGAAAAGTAGGTGGAGTTCATAAGGAAATTACATGAGAAGACGCGCTTACGGCTAGAACAAAAAGGAATATCCGTTGCTTCCAAAGCAAATCGGAATCGCAAGGATATGCTATTCAAACCTGGAGATCTAGTATGGTTGCATCTAAGGAAGGAGCGATTTTCGGACAAGCGAAAGTCTAAGTTATCTCCAAGGGGAGACGGACCTTTTAGAGTAAAAAGGAAAGTTCGTGACAATGCTTACGTCTTGGAACTTCCAGCTGATTATGGTGTCAGTCCCACCTTCAACGTTGGTGACTTAAGTCCTTATGAGTTTAGAGATGAGCATGCCAATGATTTGAGTACGAATCCTTCTTAGGAGGGGGAGTCTGATGTGGGACCATCTCCGACACAAGGACCATTTACACGTTCAAAGGCTAAGGCATTAAAGGACAAACCAACAACACCTTCACCTTCTTTGGACTTAGTTATGGATGGAGCGATCACAAGGTCAAGAGCCAAGGCAATTCAAGATGAAGTTACGGATATACTCATGACAAGTACGCTCAAGGAGACTCTCCTCACTCTTAAGAGTTCCTTGATAACGCTATTGATTGTTATAGAAGAGTCATGCCACAACCAAGAAGATCCACCAAGCAACGAGAAGTCTCAAAGAAGGAAAATCAACATATTTCCCAGAAAATCGACCGATTTTCCTGTAGGAAAACTCGATCGATTTTCGTGTCTGATTTCCTTCACTAGAACGAGCTTTGCAAAAGATTCGGCCATGATCTTCTATATTTTGGCAATTATATCTTGTTATGACTCCATAAAGCTCTGAAATTATCTTAAGGGAATATTAAGTTTTTATTTTTTTAGATTTGATATTTTATATATATTAAAGATATTTTTGCAAGATTATCTTTATATATTTTTTCCTAGTTTTCATAGGATTAGTCAACCTTATAAATAGCCTTAGCGGAGGAGATTGTTTAGTAGATTTAGATTTGATATATTTCCACAGAATTGTGAGACTCGCAGCTTCACTTGCATAGTTTGTGTTTTATTCATTAATCATTCAATCAATAAAGAGAGCTTTTTGGTTGAATTATTTGTGAAGTGCTTGCTAGATTGTTCTTGTGTGTGTTAATCTTATTAAAGGTTGGTGTTTCTGGTCAATACTAGTCTCTCCTTGTGCTTGTCTTAATTAGAAGACTTGTGTAAGGTTAAAGAAGTGCGGGTTAAAGCAATCTTCTTGTTTAAGGCTTTTGACACATCATCGGTCAAGGTTCTTTTGTGGAACTATCTTAGTTAATATCTTCCTATATTTCTTAATTTATCATTCCATATTCACCTTCTTATCTAGCCATATCATTCACTAATTCATGTTCTGAGTTTGTCGAAACATCGCCCTGTTCTTGAAGAAAATTGTCCGATTTATCCTATAGAACAACCCGATTTTTATCCTAGTTAAGGACTTTTAATTTAGATCGGGATCTGCGGCTTATCCCCACATCAATAAATATTATCAAGATGAGAATAAATGTTGAATGCTTCTAAATATAACCAACCAAGTTATCTGTAACACCCCAAATCCGCGTGACTCGGGATGCCACATTGGGCTAGAATCTCACAGTGGATCCTGACCCTAGCCTGACAACAAGTTCACTGAACCTTACAATATGGCACTGACAGATATAAAACAAATACATAAAACTGTATAAACTGTACAACCAAAAGGTAAACAAGATCATAGCCGAATAACAAATATAACCCTCACACAGGAGGTATACAAAACATCATCATCACGTAGGAGGGAAACATAAACATCCCCAAAACCATAACCCCCTAATGTACGAGAGTCATCGGTCTGTCACCATGTCATATCACTCAGTAGCTTGCTTATCCTGCAAGGTATCTACAACATGGTATGAAACCATTAGCTAACCATACGTATATAAGGTACTACATAAGCACAAGCACAAGTCATGAAAGATAAACACATGAGCATCCTTTCACACGTTTACCAATTTTATTATCTTCATATAAAGGTCATTCACTCAAATCGTATGTGTATATATATATATATATATATATGAAAATATGTGACACGATGAACTTATCATCCCCGCCTCTTAGTGTTATATCCAGCTGGAGTGGTATTGGTCACACAACCCGTGTACCATATGGGAGTGAATTGCGCCCTTCTTGTAAACTAGGTCTGGCCTGACTATAGAGAACCTCCCAGACCCCATGGCAGGATGAAAGAGAAAGGTTATCACGGCCACTATAATGGGTGGTCACTAAAACATATATTGGTAATAATCAACCATCACATGCTATCCAGCACATAACACACAACTCATACAAACACCCAATATAAGGATGGTAGCTAAGTAAGTCCTACGGACTTGCCTCAACCTCGTACAAAACCAACCACGATCAACCTCCAATCCTGAAAGGGACACTGCCTAATAATAAGGCATAGAGATATATCAATCTCCTATCAATCAAAGGGGTCACACCTAGACCCAAGGGATCCATAGGATCATCCTTAACCTAAACCTCACAACCTATTAATCTTCAAAGCCATACAAGGCATAACATTATAATAACATCGTCAACACACTCTCAACTACACCTAGCATGATACTACACACTCACACTAGGAAAGGAAGGCACAATGCCAACCATAGGCCAGCCCAGAAGCAAGACACACTTGCAAAAGCAAGAGCAAGACGAGGCTGGTGCAGGTGAGCGCAGGGGCGGCTGCAAGGAGGCGTAGCGGCGGCGACTGGCTAGCGCTGGGGTGGTGATTGGCCCGCGTTGGGGCGGCTCCAAGGTGGCGAGGGGGGCGGCTAGTGTGCAGAATGCACACTTCCGACTTTTCTTTGCTTCTTCACTCGATCCTCTTCACACCTTCTTCAGCTAGCAGCCCCATACATACATATATACATCAAATAAAGCCTATGAAGGTTGCCACAAGATCAATCTTGTCGGACCTAAGCGAGGAAAGAAGAAAATAAGGAAAGAAGGACGAAAGAAGAAAGATAGGAAACAAAGGATGAAGAACTCACCAAACTGAACTTAAATAGAGGAAGAGTCCTCACCACAAGCTCAAGGCTGGCTCACCAAAGGCACGTCAGCATCAACTATCATCATCAACAAATCCACAACAACCACTCTTCAAAACTCTCAACAAAAGAAGGGAATCAAGATGAAGATACAAAGAGGGAAGAAGAGGAGAAGAAGAATGTGAGGGAGAAGATGAAGTTTTAGAGAGATGATAAACCCTCCACATGAAGCAAGGAAGGAGCGTATATAGGAAGCCTTCCAAAAACATGGGTCAAGGTCAACAAAGTCGGTTGCAACACACCCTAATCCACAGGGGCGGCTCAAGGAGGCGCAGGTGCGGCCCAGGCAAACCGCAGGGGAGGCCTCTGGCACACGCAAGGGCGGTTTAGGCCAAATCTGTACCCTCAACACTCACTCTCAGCTCCTCCAGATTAAGGCACTTAAAGTTATATGCAATCAGAAATCTAACCTAGTGTAGTGTTTGTCTAAATATCATTATCACCATCTTTCCTTCATTTACATGTGTTTTGTCCTGTCACATTCTACAATCCAAACACCCCCCCTCCCCTTTGGTTACTAATAATTGATAATTAAATCTAAACTGAGCTTTAATCACCTCTCACTTTCTTGCGTTCGACATTTGCTTAGTCACTAATCTCATGTTAGTATTCAGTTAGGAATTCACTTTTTTAAGGCTAAATAATGACAATTTATCGCTACATAAACTTTTACCTTTAATTAAGTTTATAAGATATTTGTGTGATCAACATGAAAAGTAATTTTATTTTAATAAATTTGTGCAATTATGATCGAATGTGTTTGAGTAATTGAATGCATGAATACATTAGACCGAAATTGTGTAATTAAAATTTGCATATTTTTATTTTGGGCTAATTAGGTACGTAGGCTTTTTTATTTTATTGTATACTAACTAGGCCTTTTCTAGTTTTCTATTTAGTAAATATACCCCGTGATTTTTTTACCACTTTCATTTAGTGGTAAGGTAAAACTAACTAACCCTTCTATTAAAAAAGAAAGAATATGTGATGTTTGTTATGTAAATTTTCATTTTAATTACTGAATTTTTATTTTATTTCCATTTTTATTTTCTATTTTCATACCGGATATTTACATACCGGACATTAACATACCGGACATTTTACATACCGGACATTTACATATTGAAATTTTTTATACTGGAAGTTCATACTGAAAGTTCATACCAAAAGTTCATACTGGAAGTTCATAACGAAGTTTTTCATACCGGAAGTCCTCACCACAAGCTTCCGAACTCACCAAACTGAACTTAAATAGAGGAAGAAAGATAGGAAACAAAGGATGAAGAACTCACCAAACTGAACTTCCAGACATTTTACATACCGGACATTTTTATTTTCTGTTTTAATTACTGAATTTTTATTTTATTTTATTTTATTTTATTTTATTTTCATTTTTATTTTCTGTTTTCATACCGGACATTTACATACCGGACATTTTACATACCGAACATTTACATATTGGACTTTTTATATACCGGACATTTACATACCGGACATTCACTTACCGGAAATTTTACATACCGGAAAGTTCATACCGGAAATTCATTACGAAATTTTTCTTACCGGAAGTTCATACCGAAATTTTTTATACCAAAAGTTCATACAGTATGTTCATACCGGAAGTTCATACTGGAAGTTTATACCGAAATTTTCTATACCGGAAGTTCATACCGAAATTTTTTATAAAAAATGTTCATACCGGAAGTTCATACCGAAAGTTCATACCGGAAGTTCATACCGAAGTTTCATACCGGAAGTTCATAACGAAGTTTCATACCGGAAGTTCATACCGAAATTTTTTATACCGGAAGTTCATACCGGAAGTTCATACCGAAAGTTCATACCGAAAGTTCATACCGAAAGTTCATACCGAAAGTTCATACCGGAAGTTCATAACGAAAGTTCATACCGGAAGTTCATAAAAAAAATTTTCATACCGGAAGTTCATATTGAAATTTTTTATACCGGAAGTTCATACCGAAAGTTCATAGCAAAAGTTCATACCGGAAGTTCATAACGAAGTTTTTCATACCGGAAGTTCATACCGAAATTTTTTATAACGGAAGTTCATACCGAAAGTTCATAACGAAATTTTTCATACCGGAAGTTCATACAATAATTTTTTATACCGGAAGTTCATTACGAAGTTTTTCATACCGGAAGTTAATACCGAAATTTTTTATACCGGAAGTTCATACCGAAAGTTCATACCGGAAGTTCATACCGTTCATACCAGAAGTTCATACCGAAAGTTCATACTGGAAGTTCATAACGAAGTTTTTCATACCGGAAGTTCATACCAAAATTTTTTATACCGGAAGTTCATAACGAAGTTTTTCATACCGGAAGTTCATACCGAAATTTTTTATACCGGAAGTTCATACCTTTCATACCGGAAGTTCATACCGAAAGTTCATACCAGATGTTCATAACGAAATTTTTCATACCGGAAGTTCATACCGAAATTTTTTTATGCCGGAAGTTCATACCAGATGTCAATGATGTTTACACTGGTGAATTTACAACCTTTGCTCGCTTAGGGTGATGCTGACAGTGCTTGATCGTCTCTGGGTAAAGAATGTAATACCCGGAAAATTTATTTTTTCGTTTAATACCGATCAAACCGGATTTCGATCCGCTAACCTCTTCTCATTCTAGAGAATGTTATACATTATGAAAATTTTATCAAAGTTCTATCATTTTATGTAACTTAATTCACATAAAATGATAAATATGTAAACTGAATAACATTTCCGTATGATTAAAAAGATAAAAAAAAAAAACCGAAGCGTAGTTCCGTATAAGTTAACGACTCATTTAATAGCTATTCTAGTAGGATGAGCAGGCCCATCGGACTAAGCCCAGTAGATAGTAATTTCCGGCCCAGCTGGCCCAACCCATATTTTACCCTAATCCCTAATTAATTAACCTAAACCTATTATTTTCCTAACCTATGTAATGCCCCAAATTATTGACGCGTTTTCGATATTATTTTATCCTACTTTTACCGATATTTTATTAGCTTAAATATTTTCAAGAATATTTTACGTAGTAAATTAAATTTTTTTCGAGTTTATATATTGACGTATAATTTCCGTATTTTAATTTTAGGAAATGTTTCCGATTCGAAAATCTCGTTTTGAATGTTTAAAATTGAGTCTATTTATGTATTTATTTTCCCCTTCCTCTCTTTATCCTTTTCTTTCCTTTTTCTTTTTCTTTTTCCTCCTGTCTCTCTCCTGCGTGTGATGAAGCCTACATCGACCCCTCGTTTTGACTACCCAGCCCTCACCTGTCTGCTTTTCCCTCACCTGTCTGCTTCTCCCATCTCTCCCTGTCACTCAGTCTCCCTCTCGCTCTGTACCATTTCTTCAAACAACAGCGCCGATGCCACGCAAGCCAGCCTTCTTCTCCCTTTCCTCCCCGCTGCGCCGCCTCGACCCACCGGAAACACCGGCGCTAAACCGCCGGGAGGAAGAGCCCTGAACCTCCGTCAGCCCCCTGCGCTCGGAGCAGTGACGACGCCGGCCGGAGCACTAACGCCGACCGCCTTTGATTTTTCCCCTGCTCTTTGTTGCGAGGAAGACTTGCACGCCCCTTTTTCCCTTCCTTCTGTTTCTGTGCAAAGCAGTGGACGGAGCTCGGCCTGCCGCCGGAGACGTTGCCGCCGGAGCCGCCGCCTGCACGCCCACTCGCCTCCTCTCTTCCCGCTTGGGCAGCCACCGGGAGCAGTTCCCCTTTCCTCTTCTTCTGTCGCGCAACAACAGGTTGAAGAAGATGTGATGATTTTCACATTTTGCCCCTCTTTTCCCATTTATTGCAGTTTGACCTTTATATTTTGTATAACTGCAAAGTGTACCCATGATTTGTGTTTATTGTAGATTTGACCCACTCTTCTGGAATTTGTAGGTTTTTCCCTACGGAGTTGAATTAATTACAAATTTGGCCCATATTTTATTTTTAAAATATATCCCAAAGTTTATGGAACTTCATGAGTTGCCCAGAAAATGTTTTTACGAGTTTTAACCTTGGATTTTATATACGAGTTTGATCATATATATATATATATATATGTATATTACGTATTGTGTTCTTGTTGGTTTATTTATCGAACTTGGCCCAATATTTAATTACGTATTATGACCCATATCTTTTGGAATGGTATTGTTTGTCCCGGAAAGCATTTTCTTTGCGAGTTTTATCCTTGTTTTAAAAGCGGGACTTTCCTTATATTTTATACCCTCGTTGGATTAATTTTGAGATTATGACTCAAGGGTTTAATTACGGGATTTTAAAGTTGGCTTTGAAAACGAGTTTTATCTTGGGTTTTGATGTTATATAATTTGCCCGGAATATATATTTATCGTTTTAACTTGGGTTTTAAAAGTGGGGTTTTCCTTAGATTTATATATGTTAAGTATTCCGTTCAAATTTAGTGTTACGCTAAATTTGTTTAGTGTGGTCTTAGGTTCGGAAGCGCCCCGACAAAGGCCAACAAATCCTTTCTCGACATTCATAGATCGTCTTCCGCCTTTGACCTCGTGTGAGTATCTCCTTCCTTAATCTTGTTATGTATAGTAGTATCATGCTAGGTTGGATCTAGCATAACTTAGAGTGAATACCATGTAGTGGTTTGAACCTTAGGTGAGTTTTGAGGATTTAATAGTGTTTGATGGTTTGGTGTTGATTATAAGCTTGAGGTGGTATAGCGATCTAGTGAGGTTGTAATAAGGATTCGAGTATATGGTTTGATCTTGTGAGAATATTTACGCTCGAAGTTGGGGTTGTATGAACTTGTGAGATCGTGAGGACTAAGAGGTTGTTATCCTAGCATGGTTATGGTTTATGATCTTGCGAGATCATTGGGACTAGAAGTCTAAGGACTTCTAGCATATGAGAGAGTTGTTGATCGTGTGCCTTTTGACAGGCGTTGAGTGTCTTCCTGCGGGAAGCTGAGAGCGGGATATAACGGGATTATCTATGGGACGAGGTAAGTCTTCGGACTTACTTAGCTCGTATTCTTTGTATTAGCATTATTGTGTGTTGGGTGGTGTGTGTTATTATTTTACCGTTTATAACAACTAAACCGGAAATAGGATTACCGACCTTTATATTATTTGGCTCAAGTGTATGATGACGGGCGGTGACATCACTGCCTGGCTCCCCGTGAGAGCTAGGGGGATCTCGGCGACTGACCCGTGCTGGTTAGACGGTCGGAGGCATCCGACTGTTCCATTGCCGGAAGAAGGGACCGAGGCGAGTTTCGGAGGATTCTCGTGTCACAAAAGAAGTTGAACTAGAACGGGATATGACTTAATAAATAAAGATAATAAACCGGATTTGTGTGCTTTGAGTATGTTGTGTGACTATGTTGAATTAATTGTGTTTGTGCCTTTCCCTTTAATTCTAATGCTTTGAATGTGAGCTAACGGTTTTATACCGAATGTTGTAGTTTGCCTTGTAGGTTAGGCATGCTCCGAGAGATCCGGAAGGGTGGGCAGCCGGGGCCCGTACATTTTAGGAAGGGTTTTGTTTAGAGTCACGTTTGGAGTTTTGTATATTGTATTATTGTATGCCGCATGTATGACGTTTGTTCTTTGTAGTTGTTTTCGGCTAAAGTCCGTTGTTTGTTTTCTTTTGGGTTTTCTTACATTGCATAAAATGTATTTCGGTTTTGGCCTATATTTGTGCCTTGTTGCAAGATCCGGTGAAATTGTTGTCAAGCTAAGGGTCGGGACCCATTGTGAGGTCCCAACCCGTAGCGCCCCGAGTCCCGCGGATTCGGGGTGTTACAAAAGTGGTATCAGAGCCCTAGGTTGACAACAATGGCATTCGCAATCTTCTAAAGGCCGAATAAGGAATAAACAGAACCCTGCGGGTTTTGAGTTTTCGTTTTCAAAATCACATGCATGAGTCGGGGTAGAATGTACGGACCACCACTTCTTCCACGGATCTCGGCAGCATAGTTTATTGGATTTTTAGTATATATATGTATATATATATGTATATATGTAGATATGTATCGTGAACTTAGGATGTTTTGGACTATTATTGTATGTGGATTGTAGTTGCATGGTGGACTTGATGTATATGTATAGTTATATGTGGACTATTATACGTGTTAGACCTTGTTTTGTTGTAATGAATTTACGGATGTGATATATTAGTAGTAATGTGAACATAGAACTTATATATATAGTTATATATACATACACATATGATATGCTAGCATTATATTAGTAGTAGTAGACATTATATTTAAGATGATAGGAAGCTATCACCGCCCTTGGACGCCGCCGTTTTACATAGGATAGTGTACATACGAGGACGAATATGCTCAAGTATCGAGTTGAGAGCTACGTTCGGGTGAACACCTTGGAGTTCTTGTACTCCTTGAAGAGGTTGTCGAAGAGGAGATGTAAACAAAAGGCAACCAAGTAAAAGAAAACTCGAGACGACTTAAGGGGGATCAAGATGGGAGCAATACAAGAAAAGGGAGCGACATTAAAGTGTAGAAGCGGTTCTAAAGAGGCCATGATCAAACGACGACGAGACCATGGGAGAGAGCGAACTTAAGTTCTCCGAGCAGAAGCGTGGACAACTAAAGATGTAAATCAAGGAGGAGATGAGTACGTTCTAGCAAGGTAAAGGTGGTATTCCTTTAAGATGCAAAGCTTTTGCTTAGACGTTCCTAAGCCTTGGAGTTAAGATGAGAGAAGTGAACGAAACATGTGGAAAGGATTTAAAATACCGTAAGTTAAACTTGCGAGGTACCAAGAAGTGAAGAGTCAAAAATACGAGGGTTACGAGGAGGACTACATGGAGGAAGTTCACAAGGTAGAATTACCTTGTGGAGTCAATTGTTTTCCGTCATTGAGATGAGACTGAGCAACGCTAAGAGGAGGAAGTGTGTGAGGACGATGATCTTCGGAAGATGAAAGATGAAACAAGGGCTTTAATCGAAAGACTTAAGATACCAACCAACGGGAACGCGGGTGGATGCTAACTAAGGTCAATATACTTGAGAAGGTGCACTAGAAGGACCTCATGGAAAAAAA
>BSUD01000005.1:80038562-80057219 GCA_033239045.1 Fagopyrum esculentum | reverse complement strand
AAATGGATGGTATGTTTTCATAAGAAAAAGCTGAGTCAGATGTCTCAGACTCACACGGAAGAGCCATGGTGGCTATGGCGTGAAAGGGGGGACCTAGATGAGGGAAACGCTGCAAGCTTAGAGTTTATGATGTGAGTGCATGGTGAAGTAATGTGTGGATCTTGCGGGACATACTAGTACGGTTGTGAACATTGTTCATGGAATACCAATAGATGCCTAAGGTGACCAACAAGAGAAAGAGAAGACCGAAGTTTGGAAATTTGATGTCGACCTGAGATGTACGAGAGGTATATGGAAGTTTTAAATTGAGAACCTCCTTGTCGGATTATTGTTGCAAAAGAAAGTGAAGTATAAATTTTTACACCTAATTGAAGAAAGGATGTCTATGGTGAAAGCTTATGCAGAATACGAAGAGCTCCTCCCATATGTCGGGATGTCGCGGAAAGTGAAGAAGATAAGGTCAATTGTTTTGAAACACGGTTAAGTCCTACCGATTGGACCCTTATGGTTGCACATATGTGAGAAATATTAGAAGATTTTTTACAATCATGCCATTCAAGGGGGGAAATGGGATTAAGTTAAAACAATACTTATATTAGAATACAAGAGTCTAAAGAGGCAACCAAACCTTTCCAATTCAAGAAAAGACGAATATTTGAAAGAGGACGGTTAACATTGTAGCTAAAGATGGAGTAATACACGTGTTTGAAGGACGTCACCCCAACAGATCGGGGGAGATCATTAATACCATGACTACTTGTCAAGTGTTAAGACAAGGTTGTGTCGGTCTTAGGTTGTGAGACGAAATAAGAAAAGACAAAAACCGAGATATCACGGATTTTAATGCATCGGAACGTGAATTTTATCACTAAGATTGAGTTTGACGCACCTCCGATATCCAAGGCATTGTATAGAATGACACTTGTGAAGAAACATGAGTTGTGGAAGCGAGAGAATGAGCAATTGTAAGAACTTATTGAAAAGAGTTCATTAAATTTAGTGAAATGCTATGAAGAACTCTGAATGTTATCTTGAACTCTTGATTTGAAGTTCATATTAGAATATATCTTAAACTCCTGATTTGAAGTGATTATGGAGAACACCAGTTTGCGAAAGGGAGACAATTATCTCCGCTTGTACATCAATTACCGATAGCCGAACAAGATAACAATAAAGAACGAGTATCTCTCACCACGGATAGATGATCTACTTGATCGGTTGCAAGAGTTGGTAGTCTCTTCTAAAGTTGATTTAAGGGTTGATTGCCAACAATTGAGAATTCGAGACTAGGATATTGCGAATACGGCATTCCGGACAATTATGGTCACTACGAGTTTTAGTGATTCCATATAGGCTTACTAATGCCTGGATAAGATATTTGAATCTACTCGAAAAGAAGAGAAAAGGTTGTATGACAAGTTGTCTCGGGATGAAAACCCTCCGAAGGACGTGGAAGAAGTTACAAGTTTCCTTGGATGTGCTGGTCATTACTGGATTTGGGGAGATTCTCTAAGTAACACCATTTGTGGCTAACCTACTCTAGATGACGATGAAGTATTGAGTGAGAAGAAAATTGACAATAGAGATGTGGAGTGTTAAGAGGAGATTTATTGGTGCAACTGTTTTGAAATTGTCTCGAGGTATGATGGGTTTGAAGTGTACAAGCGGTTCTCCTAAACAAGGTCTTAATGGAGTATTGAGGAACGATTTAAAAGAAATATCATATGTGTCTCGTAAGTAGAAGCAGTGTGAAGTAAAGTATTACCATTCATTACTTGGAACTCGCGGCAAGAAATTAGAAAACGTAACTTCAAAGTTGGTTTGACCAGAACCAAGGCCAAACGGTGTAAATTGAAAGTTCGATCTTCCTTGTTAGAGACTATCAAAGAGGAATATAATGGAAATGCTGCATTGAGAAAGACCAAGAAGGAAGTTGAGTTTCCGATATATCGGACCTTTTCGAGATTTTAGCGCGAGTTGGAAAAATGGTTTACCGGTTGGTCTGGGCGTGGAGAGTAGAGGGTGTTCACCCGGTGTTTCATGTGTATCAATCGAGAGAGTACATACATGACTCGAGACATGTTGTCAGTCATGAGGATCTAGTGGCAGACGAGGAACCAATGAGGCTAACTAGAAGACGAAGGGTAGTATCTTTAGTTGAGTTTTACGCGGATCTAGTAGCTTCGATAAAATCAATGGGTTAGACCTAGTTCTTTCCTTAGTTATGTTATGTGCAGGTGTGATGTTATAATTGTTTGTGCCCCGTACGGGATGTGTTATATGACATGATATATCTTGCAGTGATAGTTTAAGTAGATTTATGTGTATAGATTAGAAGGTTTAAGCCTTCTCAGTTTGAGAGTTCATATCTCGGCCTTAGGGACCGATAAGTTCGGCGTATAGCAAGTTTCGGGACGAAACTTATTTTTAGGGGGATCTGATGTAATGCCCCAAATTATTGACGCGTTTTCGATATTATTTTATCCTACTTTTACCGATATTTTATTAGCTTAAATATTTTCAAGAATATTTTACGTAGTAAATTAATTTTTTTCGAGTTTATATATTGACGTATAATTTCCGTATTTTAATTTTAGGAAATGTTTCCGATTCGAAAATCTCGTTTTGAATGTTTAAAATTGAGTCTATTTATGTATTTATTTTCCCCTTCCTCTCTTTATCCTTTTCTTTCCTTTTTCTTTTTCTTTTTCCTCCTGTCTCTCTCCTGCGTGTGATGAAGCCTACATCGACCCCTCGTTTTGACTACCCAGCCCTCACCTGTCTGCTTTTCCCTCACCTGTCTGCTTCTCCCATCTCTCCCTGTCACTCAGTCTCCCTCTCGCTCTGTACCATTTCTTCAAACAACAGCGCCGATGCCACGCAAGCCAGCCTTCTTCTCCCTTTCCTCCCCGCTGCGCCGCCTCGACCCACCGGAAACACCGGCGCTAAACCGCCGGGAGGAAGAGCCCTGAACCTCCGTCAGCCCCCTGCGCTCGGAGCAGTGACGACGCCGGCCGGAGCACTAACGCCGACCGCCTTTGATTTTTCCCCTGCTCTTTGTTGCGAGGAAGACTTGCACGCCCCTTTTTCCCTTCCTTCTGTTTCTGTGCAAAGCAGTGGACGGAGCTCGGCCTGCCGCCGGAGACGTTGCCGCCGGAGCCGCCGCCTGCACGCCCACTCGCCTCCTCTCTTCCCGCTTGGGCAGCCACCGGGAGCAGTTCCCCTTTCCTCTTCTTCTGTCGCGCAACAACAGGTTGAAGAAGATGTGATGATTTTCACATTTTGCCCCTCTTTTCCCATTTATTGCAGTTTGACCTTTATATTTTGTATAACTGCAAAGTGTACCCATGATTTGTGTTTATTGTAGATTTGACCCACTCTTCTGGAATTTGTAGGTTTTTCCCTACGGAGTTGAATTAATTACAAATTTGGCCCATATTTTATTTTTAAAATATATCCCAAAGTTTATGGAACTTCATGAGTTGCCCAGAAAATGTTTTTACGAGTTTTAACCTTGGATTTTATATACGAGTTTGATCATATATATATATATATATATGTATATTACGTATTGTGTTCTTGTTGGTTTATTTATCGAACTTGGCCCAATATTTAATTACGTATTATGACCCATATCTTTTGGAATGGTATTGTTTGTCCCGGAAAGCATTTTCTTTGCGAGTTTTATCCTTGTTTTAAAAGCGGGACTTTCCTTATATTTTATACCCTCGTTGGATTAATTTTGAGATTATGACTCAAGGGTTTAATTACGGGATTTTAAAGTTGGCTTTGAAAACGAGTTTTATCTTGGGTTTTGATGTTATATAATTTGCCCGGAATATATATTTATCGTTTTAACTTGGGTTTTAAAAGTGGGGTTTTCCTTAGATTTATATATGTTAAGTATTCCGTTCAAATTTAGTGTTACGCTAAATTTGTTTAGTGTGGTCTTAGGTTCGGAAGCGCCCCGACAAAGGCCAACAAATCCTTTCTCGACATTCATAGATCGTCTTCCGCCTTTGACCTCGTGTGAGTATCTCCTTCCTTAATCTTGTTATGTATAGTAGTATCATGCTAGGTTGGATCTAGCATAACTTAGAGTGAATACCATGTAGTGGTTTGAACCTTAGGTGAGTTTTGAGGATTTAATAGTGTTTGATGGTTTGGTGTTGATTATAAGCTTGAGGTGGTATAGCGATCTAGTGAGGTTGTAATAAGGATTCGAGTATATGGTTTGATCTTGTGAGAATATTTACGCTCGAAGTTGGGGTTGTATGAACTTGTGAGATCGTGAGGACTAAGAGGTTGTTATCCTAGCATGGTTATGGTTTATGATCTTGCGAGATCATTGGGACTAGAAGTCTAAGGACTTCTAGCATATGAGAGAGTTGTTGATCGTGTGCCTTTTGACAGGCGTTGAGTGTCTTCCTGCGGGAAGCTGAGAGCGGGATATAACGGGATTATCTATGGGACGAGGTAAGTCTTCGGACTTACTTAGCTCGTATTCTTTGTATTAGCATTATTGTGTGTTGGGTGGTGTGTGTTATTATTTTACCGTTTATAACAACTAAACCGGAAATAGGATTACCGACCTTTATATTATTTGGCTCAAGTGTATGATAACGGGCGGTGACATCACTGCCTGGCTCCCCGTGAGAGCTAGGGGGATCTCGGCGACTGACCCGTGCTGGTTAGACGGTCGGAGGCATCCGACTGTTCCATTGCCGGAAGAAGGGACCGAGGCGAGTTTCGGAGGATTCTCGTGTCACAAAAGAAGTTGAACTAGAACGGGATATGACTTAATAAATAAAGATAATAAACCGGATTTGTGTGCTTTGAGTATGTTGTGTGACTATGTTGAATTAATTGTGTTTGTGCCTTTCCCTTTAATTCTAATGCTTTGAATGTGAGCTAACGGTTTTATACCGAATGTTGTAGTTTGCCTTGTAGGTTAGGCATGCTCCGAGAGATCCGGAAGGGTGGGCAGCCGGGGCCCGTACATTTTAGGAAGGGTTTTGTTTAGAGTCACGTTTGGAGTTTTGTATATTGTATTATTGTATGCCGCATGTATGACGTTTGTTCTTTGTAGTTGTTTTCGGCTAAAGTCCGTTGTTTGTTTTCTTTTGGGTTTTCTTACATTGCATAAAATGTATTTCGGTTTTGGCCTATATTTGTGCCTTGTTGCAAGATCCGGTGAAATTGTTGTCAAGCTAAGGGTCGGGACCCATTGTGAGGTCCCAACCCGTAGCGCCCCGAGTCCCGCGGATTCGGGGTGTTACAAAAGTGGTATCAGAGCCCTAGGTTGACAACAATGGCATTCGCAATCTTCTAAAGGCCGAATAAGGAATAAACAGAACCCTGCGGGTTTTGAGTTTTCGTTTTCAAAATCACATGCATGAGTCGGGGTAGAATGTACGGACCACCACTTCTTCCACGGATCTCGGCAGCATAGTTTATTGGATTTTTAGTATATATATGTATATATATATGTATATATGTAGATATGTATCGTGAACTTAGGATGTTTTGGACTATTATTATATGTGGATTGTAGTTGCATGGTGGACTTGATGTATATGTATAGTTATATGTGGACTATTATACGTGTTAGACCTTGTTTTGTTGTAATGAATTTACGGATGTGATATATTAGTAGTAATGTGAACATAGAACTTATATATATAGTTATATATACATACACATATGATATGCTAGCATTATATTAGTAGTAGTAGACATTATATTTAAGATGATAGGAAGCTATCACCGCCCTTGGACGCCGCCGTTTTACATAGGATAGTGTACATACGAGGACGAATATGCTCAAGTATCGAGTTGAGAGCTACGTTCGGGTGAACACCTTGGAGTTCTTGTACTCCTTGAAGAGGTTGTCGAAGAGGAGATGTAAACAAAAGGCAACCAAGTAAAAGAAAACTCGAGACGACTTAAGGGGGATCAAGATGGGAGCAATACAAGAAAAGGGAGCGACATTAAAGTGTAGAAGCGGTTCTAAAGAGGCCATGATCAAACGACGACGAGACCATGGGAGAGAGCGAACTTAAGTTCTCCGAGCAGAAGCGTGGACAACTAAAGATGTAAATCAAGGAGGAGATGAGTACGTTCTAGCAAGGTAAAGGTGGTATTCCTTTAAGATGCAAAGCTTTTGCTTAGACGTTCCTAAGCCTTGGAGTTAAGATGAGAGAAGTGAACGAAACATGTGGAAAGGATTTAAAATACCGTAAGTTAAACTTGCGAGGTACCAAGAAGTGAAGAGTCAAAAATACGAGGGTTACGAGGAGGACTACATGGAGGAAGTTCACAAGGTAGAATTACCTTGTGGAGTCAATTGTTTTCCGTCATTGAGATGAGACTGAGCAACGCTAAGAGGAGGAAGTGTGTGAGGACGATGATCTTCGGAAGATGAAAGATGAAACAAGGGCTTTAATCGAAAGACTTAAGATACCAACCAACGGGAACGCGGGTGGATGCTAACTAAGGTCAATATACTTGAGAAGGTGCACTAGAAGGACCTCATGGAAAAAAAATAAAAAAAAAAATAAAATAAAATTAAATTAAAAAAATAAAATAAAAATGGTTAAGCCTATGAAAGGGAGTTATATGAAACACCAAGGCCTAAAAGAGTATAGTTACCTTATGGAAGAGGAAGAAAGCATGAAATGGGGAAAGAACTAACGTAGTTTAAAGTAAAGTACCCCGAGGAGGGTAGCCTTCATGAGAATGGTAACATGAGAAGTGTAGTAGAATAATAAGTCGTTGACTTCGGAGTAGGTCAATTACAAGTTAAGCTGTGACAACTAAGAACGCACATGTGCGAGTTGTCTATTGGTGAGTGTAGAGGGGGTGAGTAAACAAGATTATGGGCATTGAGAGAATTGACAACAAGAGCTTAAAGTATTCGCGGTGGATCAATGTCTATGGTGAGGAAGGACGTCAACGGAAGGGCATTTGTCTTAAATCAAATAATGTTGAATGAAGTCAAGTAAGTAACTCTAGCGGACCGTTTAGAGAGGGATTGGGATAACCTTATCCTACCTTTGTAGGTCATGGAATTGACATATGGGAGAACAACACGGATTAGAGGTTTTAAAGTTTGACCACGTCAAAGGGGAAGTAGTGAATCAAGAAGAAGGTAAGGTTTCATAGAGGTGGTACGTAAACGGGATTATATAGAGGATGCATGGTATAAAATGGATGGTATGTTTTCATAAGAAAAAGCTGAGTCAGATGTCTCAGACTCACACGGAAGAGCCATGGTGGCTATGGCGTGAAAGGGGGGACCTAGATGAGGGAAACGCTGCAAGCTTAGAGTTTATGATGTGAGTGCATGGTGAAGTAATGTGTGGATCTTGCGGGACATACTAGTACGGTTGTGAACATTGTTCATGGAATACCAATAGATGCCTAAGGTGACCAACAAGAGAAAGAGAAGACCGAAGTTTGGAAATTTGATGTCGACCTGAGATGTACGAGAGGTATATGGAAGTTTTAAATTGAGAACCTCCTTGTCGGATTATTGTTGCAAAAGAAAGTGAAGTATAAATTTTTACACCTAATTGAAGAAAGGATGTCTATGGTGAAAGCTTATGCAGAATACGAAGAGCTCCTCCCATATGTCGGGATGTCGCGGAAAGTGAAGAAGATAAGGTCAATTGTTTTGAAACACGGTTAAGTCCTACCGATTGGACCCTTATGGTTGCACATATGTGAGAAATATTAGAAGATTTTTTACAATCATGCCATTCAAGGGGGGAAATGGGATTAAGTTAAAACAATACTTATATTAGAATACAAGAGTCTAAAGAGGCAACCAAACCTTTCCAATTCAAGAAAAGACGAATATTTGAAAGAGGACGGTTAACATTGTAGCTAAAGATGGAGTAATACACGTGTTTGAAGGACGTCACCCCAACAGATCGGGGGAGATCATTAATACCATGACTACTTGTCAAGTGTTAAGACAAGGTTGTGTCGGTCTTAGGTTGTGAGACGAAATAAGAAAAGACAAAAACCGAGATATCACGGATTTTAATGCATCGGAACGTGAATTTTATCACTAAGATTGAGTTTGACGCACCTCCGATATCCAAGGCATTGTATAGAATGACACTTGTGAAGAAACATGAGTTGTGGAAGCGAGAGAATGAGCAATTGTAAGAACTTATTGAAAAGAGTTCATTAAATTTAGTGAAATGCTATGAAGAACTCTGAATGTTATCTTGAACTCTTGATTTGAAGTTCATATTAGAATATATCTTAAACTCCTGATTTGAAGTGATTATGGAGAACACCAGTTTGCGAAAGGGAGACAATTATCTCCGCTTGTACATCAATTACCGATAGCCGAACAAGATAACAATAAAGAACGAGTATCTCTCACCACGGATAGATGATCTACTTGATCGGTTGCAAGAGTTGGTAGTCTCTTCTAAAGTTGATTTAAGGGTTGATTGCCAACAATTGAGAATTCGAGACTAGGATATTGCGAATACGGCATTCCGGACAATTATGGTCACTACGAGTTTTAGTGATTCCATATAGGCTTACTAATGCCTGGATAAGATATTTGAATCTACTCGAAAAGAAGAGAAAAGGTTGTATGACAAGTTGTCTCGGGATGACAACCCTCCGAAGGACGTGGAAGAAGTTACAAGTTTCCTTGGATGTGCTGGTCATTACTGGATTTGGGGAGATTCTCTAAGTAACACCATTTGTGGCTAACCTACTCTAGATGACGATGAAGTATTGAGTGAGAAGAAAATTGACAATAGAGATGTGGAGTGTTAAGAGGAGATTTATTGGTGCAACTGTTTTGAAATTGTCTCGAGGTATGATGGGTTTGAAGTGTACAAGCGGTTCTCCTAAACAAGGTCTTAATGGAGTATTGAGGAACGATTTAAAAGAAATATCATATGTGTCTCGTAAGTAGAAGCAGTGTGAAGTAAAGTATTACCATTCATTACTTGGAAGTCGCGGCAAGAAATTAGAAAACGTAACTTCAAAGTTGGTTTGACCAGAACCAAGGCCAAACGGTGTAAATTGAAAGTTCGATCTTCCTTGTTAGAGACTATCAAAGAGGAATATAATGGAAATGCTGCATTGAGAAAGACCAAGAAGGAAGTTGAGTTTCCGATATATCGGACCTTTTCGAGATTTTAGCGCGAGTTGGAAAAATGGTTTACCGGTTGGTCTGGGCGTGGAGAGTAGAGGGTGTTCACCCGGTGTTTCATGTGTATCAATCGAGAGAGTACATACATGACTCGAGACATGTTGTCAGTCATGAGGATCTAGTGGCAGACGAGGAACCAATGAGGCTAACTAGAAGACGAAGGGTAGTATCTTTAGTTGAGTTTTACGCGGATCTAGTAGCTTCGATAAAATCAATGGGTTAGACCTAGTTCTTTCCTTAGTTATGTTATGTGCAGGTGTAATGTTATAATTGTTTGTGCCCCGTACGGGATGTGTTATATGACATGATATATCTTGCAGTGATAGTTTAAGTAGATTTATGTGTATAGATTAGAAGGTTTAAGCCTTCTCAGTTTGAGAGTTCATATCTCGGCCTTAGGGACCGATAAGTTCGGCGTATAGCAAGTTTCGGGACGAAACTTATTTTTAGGGGGATCTGATGTAATGCCCCAAATTATTGACGCGTTTTCGATATTATTTTATCCTACTTTTACCGATATTTTATTAGCTTAAATATTTTCAAGAATATTTTACGTAGTAAATTAAATTTTTTTCGAGTTTATATATTGACGTATAATTTCCGTATTTTAATTTTAGGAAATGTTTCCGATTCGAAAATCTCGTTTTGAATGTTTAAAATTGAGTCTATTTATGTATTTATTTTCCCCTTCCTCTCTTTATCATTTTCTTTCCTTTTTCTTTTTCTTTTTCCTCCTGTCTCTCTCCTGCGTGTGATGAAGCCTACATCGACCCCTCGTTTTGACTACCCAGCCCTCACCTGTCTGCTTTTCCCTCACCTGTCTGCTTCTCCCATCTCTCCCTGTCACTCAGTCTCCCTCTCGCTCTGTACCATTTCTTCAAACAACAGCGCCGATGCCACGCAAGCCAGCCTTCTTCTCCCTTTCCTCCCCGCTGCGCCGCCTCGACCCACCGGAAACACCGGCGCTAAACCGCCGGGAGGAAGAGCCCTGAACCTCCGTCAGCCCCCTGCGCTCGGAGCAGTGACGACGCCGGCCGGAGCACTAACGCCGACCGCCTTTGATTTTTCCCCTGCTCTTTGTTGCGAGGAAAACTTGCACGCCCCTTTTTCCCTTCCTTCTGTTTCTGTGCAAAGCAGTGGACGGAGCTCGGCCTGCCGCCGGAGACGTTGCCGCCGGAGCCGCCGCCTGCACGCCCACTCGCCTCCTCTCTTCCCGCTTGGGCAGCCACCGGGAGCAGTTCCCCTTTCCTCTTCTTCTGTCGCGCAACAACAGGTTGAAGAAGATGTGATGATTTTCACATTTTGCCCCTCTTTTCCCATTTATTGCAGTTTGACCTTTATATTTTGTATAACTGCAAAGTGTACCCATGATTTGTGTTTATTGTAGATTTGACCCACTCTTCTGGAATTTGTAGGTTTTTCCCTACGGAGTTGAATTAATTACAAATTTGGCCCAGATTTTATTTTTAAAATATATCCCAAAGTTTATGGAACTTCATGAGTTGCCCAGAAAATGTTTTTACGAGTTTTAACCTTGGATTTTATATACGAGTTTGATCATATATATATATATATATATATGTATATTACGTATTGTGTTCTTGTTGGTTTATTTATCGAACTTGGCCCAATATTTAATTACGTATTATGACCCATATCTTTTGGAATGGTATTGTTTGTCCCGGAAAGCATTTTCTTTGCGAGTTTTATCCTTGTTTTAAAAGCGGGACTTTCCTTATATTTTATACCCTCGTTGGATTAATTTTGAGATTATGACTCAAGGGTTTAATTACGGGATTTTAAAGTTGGCTTTGAAAACGAGTTTTATCTTGGGTTTTGATGTTATATAATTTGCCCGGAATATATATTTATCGTTTTAACTTGGGTTTTAAAAGTGGGGTTTTCCTTAGATTTATATATGTTAAGTATTCCGTTCAAATTTAGTGTTACGCTAAATTTGTTTAGTGTGGTCTTAGGTTCGGAAGCGCCCCGACAAAGGCCAACAAATCCTTTCTCGACATTCATAGATCGTCTTCCGCCTTTGACCTCGTGTGAGTATCTCCTTCCTTAATCTTGTTATGTATAGTAGTACCATGCTAGGTTGGATCTAGCATAACTTAGAGTGAATACCATGTAGTGGTTTGAACCTTAGGTGAGTTTTGAGGATTTAATAGTGTTTGATGGTTTGGTGTTGATTATAAGCTTGAGGTGGTATAGCGATCTAGTGAGGTTGTAATAAGGATTCGAGTATATGGTTTGATCTTGTGAGAATCTTTACGCTCGAAGTTGGGGTTGTATGAACTTGTGAGATCGTGAGGACTAAGAGGTTGTTATCCTAGCATGGTTATGGTTATTGATCTTGCGAGATCATTGGGACTAGAAGTCTAAGGACTTCTAGCATATGAGAGAGTTGTTGATCGTGTGCCTTTTGACAGGCGTTGAGTGTCTTCCTGCGGGAAGCTGAGAGCGGGATATAACGGGATTATCTATGGGACGAGGTAAGTCTTCGGACTTACTTAGCTCGTATTCTTTGTATTAGCATTATTGTGTGTTGGGTGGTGTGTGTTATTATTTTACCGTTTATAACAACTAAACCGGAAATAGGATTACCGACCTTTATATTATTTGGCTCAAGTGTATGATAACGGGCGGTGACATCACTGCCTGGCTCCCCGTGAGAGCTAGGGGGATCTCGGCGACTGACCCGTGCTGGTTAGACGGTCGGAGGCATCCGACTGTTCCATTGCCGGAAGAAGGGACCGAGGCGAGTTTCGGAGGATTCTCGTGTCACAAAAGAAGTTGAACTAGAACGGGATATGACTTAATAAATAAAGATAATAAACCGGATTTGTGTGCTTTGAGTATGTTGTGTGACTATGTTGAATTAATTGTGTTTGTGCCTTTCCCTTTAATTCTAATGCTTTGAATGTGAGCTAACGGTTTTATACCGAATGTTGTAGTTTGCCTTGTAGGTTAGGCATGCTCCGAGAGATCCGGAAGGGTGGGCAGCCGGGGCCCGTACATTTTAGGAAGGGTTTTGTTTGGAGTCACGTTTGGAGTTTTGTATATTGTATTATTGTATGCCGCATGTATGACGTTTGTTCTTTGTAGTTGTTTTCGGCTAAAGTCCGTTGTTTGTTTTCTTTTGGGTTTTCTTACATTGCATAAAATGTATTTCGGTTTTGGCCTATATTTGTGCCTTGTTGCAAGATCCGGTGAAATTGTTGTCAAGCTAAGGGTCGGGACCCATTGTGAGGTCCCAACCCGTAGCGCCCCGAGTCCTGCGGATTCGGGGTGTTACAACCTAATTGCTGCTACATTCTCCCGTTGATTTCTCCCTCTCTACCGCAACCACTCTCGCCTGTTTGGAAGTCGACACAGCAGCAGGCCAATGCAGCCTAGATCGACACAGCAGCAGCAGGCCAATGTAGTCCAGTCCGGCGCAGCAGCAGGCCTACCCAGTCCAGCCCTTCGACAACCAGCAGTCGCCCAACACAGAGCCGCCTGGGACTTCTGCACTCGAGCCATCCGCACAGGCACTGGACGTTGCTCCGTCTGTCGACTCAAAACGTAGCACCAGCGGGCTGCCTCTCTTCTGTCGATCCAGCAGACCACTGATATGGAGGAGCCCAGATTTGATCCACAACAACAGCCTTGGTGTTATCCTTCTCATGTCTTCGAGTCATGGAATCGAGTAAGGTCTCAATCCGTCCTACCTTTGTCCTTCTTTTGAGCAATCCTTAACACACATATATATATATATATATATATATATATATATATATATATATATATATATATATATATATATATATATATGCTGATAAGAGCTCCTTTTCCGTCATCAATCCATCCCTAACAGCCTCGGAAGATAGCTTGAAGAGTTGAGGCGTTTTCTGAATTTTTCGGAAGTGACAAGCAGTCAACTTCGGGTCCAGATTTGGGTAAGTTAGATTTCTTATTTTTGGCTGATTTTCGGATATGTTATAGATAGTATTTCAAAGTAAATCATACTAAAATTTCAGAGGCATCCATGTTATGGTTTGAGAGATATGGGGTTTCAAAGTTCAGTTTTATAAATGTGCTGAGTTGAGAAAAATAGTATGGGATGCTGTTTTGTGAGATAGTTTTGAATAGGCTTTTGATCTCTGTTAGGCTTGAATTTTTGATATGATATAGTTGACATCTTGTTGTAGATCATATTAAAATTTGGGAAGAATCGGAGTTACGGTTTGAGAGTTATTGGGTTTCAAAGTTGACGTTTTTATATATGTGCTGAGTGTTGGGGAAAACAGCAAGTGATGCTGTTTTGTGAGATGGTTTTGAATAATCTCTTTATCTCCGTTGGACTTGAATTTTGGATATGATATGGTTGACATATTTTTGTAGAACATATTAAAATTTGAGAGGAATCCAGCGAGTGGTTTGAGATTTATGATTTTTTCAAAGATGGAGTCGTAAGCAGTTTTTCTGTTGTGCTGATATTCGGTTTTGTGAGATAGTTTTAAATAGGATTTTGATCTCCTTTGCGTTTGAATTTTGGATATATTAGAGATAAGATTTAATAGTAGAACATATCAAAATTTGGGATAAATACAGCGAGTAGTTTAGGAGTTATGATTTTTTCAAAGTTAAGACAATGTGCTGCTTGTTAAGTGTTGTACCCAACTTTAGAAATTTTTGTAGAAGCGATGCTTTAACAGTTTTAAGAAATTCTTTCTCCTATGAGTAGATAGGATATCATAGATGACCTAGTGAATTATTTCAGAAATTTTATAAGATTATTCGAATTTTATATTTGAAGCTGTAGTTGGACTTTAGTGACTTTTCGAGAAATAGAAAATGGGTGGTTTTTCTAGTTGTTACCTAAAATCATCCTAGGGAGTAGAATATGGTTAGTTAGTCTCAAATAAAAGTTTAAACATAAATTATGAAATTTTTAGAAGTTTCGGGACCAGGGGTAAAATAGTCATTTATCCGTATAAGGGTTTTTTGGTAATTTAGCTGATGATAGAGTTAAATATCTTAGAAGTTAGAGACTTCTAATTAAGTGGGATATAATATTGATCCACTTGCCTTTTATAACAGGCGGTTGAGTTCCTGCGGTTACAGACCGAGTCGAGATAACGAGATTATGTTTGAATTCAGGTAAGTCCTTTGGGCTTACTTAGCTAGCTTCTAAATATGAGTGTGAATGATGATAGTGGTGTGTGAATGATATGTTTATAGTTGTATTTAGTAGTAATTATCTACCAACCTATAGAATGGCCTAAGAGTAACGGGCGGTGGCATTCTGCTCAGTTAGCTTGAGGGCGCTGGGGGTTTCTTTAGGGACTAGTCCATACTCGGTTTGTAGTGATGCTACCGGCGGAGGTAAGCTAGACCTACACCCAGTTGGATAAGGAACGGAGGCGAGAACTCTTAAGATTTCTTGTGCCACAACTGTAAAATAGAATAAGGTGAATCACTTAACTATTAAATATTAACCGGCTTGTGTGCCAGCATGATGATTGTTTTATGTTATCTTGAGTGTGTTTGTGCTATCCTTATTCTGCTTATATTTGGATTGTTAGCTAACGGTTTATCCGTGTTGTAGATTTGTAGAGATAGACAGTTGCAGAGTGATCCGGAACGGATGGTCAGCCGGGTCCACGTACTCATTAGATGGGGACGGGGGAGTCTTCCATACGTCATGCATGTTATGTATCTTTATATATGTTTGTAAGGCTGTCACATGTGTACTTTCATACCATTAAAAATATTATGTTTTGGAAATTGTTTTTAATTACATTTGTGCCTTGTTGTAAGATCCTAGTAAAGTTGTTGTTAAACCAAGGTCGGGACCCATTGTGAGGTCCTAACCAGTAGCTCCCCGAGTTCCAAGAACTTGGGGTGTTACAACATGGTATCAGAGCCAGGTTGGCAACAATGGCACTTGAAATCTTCTAAAAGACCGGATGTATAAAATAACTAGAACCCAAAAGGGGTCTAAGATTTTCAAAACGAATTTTTGTTTTACACACGTGCATAGTCGGGTTGTGGGTTAGTAGTACGTCGGACCACCATCGTTCTCCGTGGATCTCTGCAACTTGGAATGATAGATGTTAGTATATAGAGTTATATCGATATGTTTTAATGTATGATTATATATATGTATATGTGTAGCACGTTAGTATCCTAAAGGATACTTTAGATCCTTTAGTTGTGATATCATGAAGCGATTATCGCTTCATGATAAATCGGCAGCGGATTTGAAGAGTTTTCAACACGAGACAATGGATTCAGACCTAGGATTGAATATTATACTCTGGTGGGCGTCCTAGTGACCCTATAAATCATCCGAAGAACGGGTTGGCAAAGAAGTAAGGATGTTGAGATAATTTTCACCATAAGTACAAACAGATGAGAAAGAAATTCCTGAGTCAGCTCTAATGGAAGGAATAGAAAGTCATACAAGGGACTTGGTCGTATGAAGCCGAGAGATGAATTAAAGAATCACATAGCAGACGACAAGAGCATAGATTGGAGATAATAATAGTGGGATAAGAACCAAGTAGAACGGAGCAGAATCATGATGGCGGAATAAAGGATGTTGCAATCGAGACGGATGCTCCATAGACAATGATGAGCATGAGAGACCAGACGATTCAACTCGGATATGACGATCTGAGGTGCACGGAATGAATACCTACAATTGAGTATAAAAGCGGAAGACCCTACAAGGGTGGAGAAGTTTTGACCTCATCAAAGATATAAGAAGTTGAAAGGAACCGCGACACTAGTATCAAAAGAGTAGAAGGCCGGTAATAGAGTCAACGGAGTTCAAGAGAGCAATATTATAGACAACGCGCTAATGAAGGAACATGTGAGAATGATCTTGGTGGACTCGAGATTCCAAGGTAATCCCGATTATCATGGGACCTAGGTCATCAACACAGAAGGTCCATGTAAGAGACGACAAGAGATCAGATTAGAGATAATAATAAGGGAACAAGAATCATATAGAACAGAGTACAACCAAGATTTGCAGGGTAAAGGACGTTACAATCGAGGCGAACGCTGCCATATGCAAGCATGGGCATGAGAATACAAAGAAGATAAGGTGTTGACCTAGCTGTGAGAAATTAAAGGGTACAAAGATAGAGGGTGAGCTTGATGACGAGAAATAAATTTTGTAACCATGAAAGCATGTAGAGTCCCTCAAGGATACGAGAAGTATAAAACTGGGACAACGAATTTCTATAATGGTAGAATGATCAAAACAACACCCATCAAAGGGAAGAATGTGAGAGAGTTATTTTGGTGGACTAGAAAGTCCACTATAACTTCTCATTCACATAAAGATTTAAGTTACCAACATTAACGGTCATAACAAAGAACCGCAAACAGACGATGAACAAAGTAAGAAAAATCGTGAAGACTTGATAAACTCATTGACGACAGATGAATGCTATGACTGGACTCAAAAGAGTATAGTGATCTTATAAGAGAACAAGAGAAGTGCAGACTGTGGAAGGAGCTAAAGGGGTATTGACAAAGAAACTGGAGAAGATAGATTCTCACCAAGTGTTTCAAACTTCAAAAAAGATTGAAGAACAATAAGTTCGTGATCTTATAGAAGGTCAACTACAGACTAGTTGGTAGTAACTAGGACATAAACGTGCGGGTCAACTAGTGGTAACTGGTTGGCATATAAGGAGAATAACCATAGACCTATGAAAGAATTTTATAGACATCTGAAGGACCCTTCAAGAGATCAACGGCGACAAATGTGAAGTTAAATCGATACCAGTGCTAATACCCTTAATAGTAACATGATGTGAGTTCGAACTAGTAACTCTAATTAAGAACTTAAGAAGAAAGACTAGATGGCCAGGGATGACCCCCTTATGTCATTTGAGACCAAGGAAATTGTGTGAGTGAATTACTACCTACTGGCTAAAAAAAAAGGGTACACATCACAGCTAGAACATATGGATTGTAAAAGAAGAACTAGAGGAATAAGAAGCATATGATTTTGATAAGGTTCTATGCCAATGAAGACATAGTGTGGTAGCATTCCATACGAGATAAACTACAAGTGGAGGGAAGTTAAGGTCATGAGAGTCGCGTAGACGTTCTTACAAGCTATAGTAGAAGATCTAGAAAGGACCATTGATATCAGATGGATGACACAGTTGGACTCGAGAAATGGAGTTAGTTCACGGGGGAACTGGAAGTTTGTAATGTAGAATGAGCTAAAGGAGTATAAATTGATGAACTCGAGTAAGTAGTGCTCGCCTGGAAATTCAACGGCAAAAGAGGTATGAGAAAAGTAAGTCCCGGAAATGGAGATAAGTCAACTATTGACTGACCGACATCAACTGAGGACGTGCAAGAGTTGTTTGGGGATTGACGAGCTATGTACAGTTAAGAAGAGATATCTGTGATTGAGGATTATTGAATTAACTATACCGATGCTTTGGAGGAGTTCCTCAAGTAGACAACGAAAATCTACTTAGACAACTAAAGGTATAGAGAGAATCGTGTTAGAGGTTACTTCTCGGTTGGTTAAGATCAAACTTCAGTCGAGTCAGGAAGTTTGGATCCGTGTTAGAAGAATTCCAAAAGTAAACGGAAGAGGTCGTCTTCCAACCGTTATCTTAGTCCCTTAAGGCAAGTAAGGAAGGTACTTGGTATTTCATCCGGATAGGACTTATGGTGTAATTGAGAGGGAGAGTTTTGGGTCCATCAATTTGGACTCACGGAAAATGTCCTTACGATTAGCGGGTGACAACATAATTATCAAAGTAGCGCAGCGAAAGCGTGATGAGTCCTAACCCACAGAACCGGAAACTCGAGAGTACAACAAATGACGTGTCGAGTTTAAGACGATGATAATTGGTGAAATGCGTTTCGTTTAGAAGGAACATGAAATAGGCTACGTGGAGTGACACGAATTTTTGTAGAGGAACTGTATCACCAACTAGATAGACGAGAAAGTATGTGCACGCAGAAGTATAGAAAGAGAATGGTACCCCATTATAGATCCAAGTGAAGCATGCCGACCTAGTCACATGTTGGAAGACCAGTATATTTGGAATTTAATACCTAGCATGGTACTTTAGAACGAATTTCTTGATAAAATGAGAAAGGAAGTAACGAAGTAATAAAGGTGTTGTGTAGGGCCTGCACTAACAAGCTCAAGGTGAGTAACTATCAAGTTGAATCGAAAGACAGATAAGAAAAGGAAGCTACGGGAGTGTACTTACAGACCAGTACTCGTACATATAGAAAACATAATCTCAAGAATGGAGTATAAGAAGAATTTTATCTCGGAACGGAGTCGAGTTGCGTTTTGAGTAAGAGGAATATTATAGGACACAATACAATGTTAACAACTATTAAGTAGTGTGAGCAAATGACGGTGATGTGAGATCACCTTGTATCTAATACCGTCATTCCGGACATATTGTATGTCACTCAAGACA
>BSUD01000005.1:79876470-80038499 GCA_033239045.1 Fagopyrum esculentum | reverse complement strand
AAAAAAAAAAAAAAAAAAAAACGTGAGAAGCCTAAGGTTGAGCTAACAATATATTAGATATCCATAAATATTATAATAATACCAAGTGAATACAGATGATGACCGCTAGATTGTGTCTCCACTACTAGACCGGAAAAGGGTAAAGGGATGACTCCTTACCTGAGGAATAAGATGACCGAGTCATATTAAAAGATAAGTGAGTCGTGATACAAAGAGCATTAGACACTTGGTGAAGTGCTGGCGGAGGTCCAAGACCTTTGGCCTGAGTGTGTAGTCAAGTAAACATAACGAAGGGAAGAAAGTTGACTAGGTTATTTTCTGTACGGTCATCAAAGGACCTGGAGGTGAGTTGCAAAATGTGACCACTCAAGGCAGTAAAGTGGTTTATAAGTGATTGATGGACTAGTAAACCTCACCCTATTGGAGAGTGTAACCCTAGTTTTCTACGGTTTCAGTTAGAGGTATACTTACCAGACAAAAGTTAGGACATCGGCTTAGAGAAACGGGCAATGAAGCCGGATGATACCGGTGAGATATCTAGTTACCACACTAGAACGTGGTAGTAGGCACTTGTGAAGTCTGTACATGAAAAGATTTCAGAGTTAGTGGTTTTATAAAAGCCGACGAGGCCACCTTGGATACTATGGGTAGTATGAGACATAACCTTTCAGAGACCTTTGTGGAGATAGTGTAATCTAGGGAACGATGAGTTAGGGTTTGGCCTTATATCTGTGTTATATTGTCTGACTACTTGTTTATTTTCATGCTCGAGTGCTTAGTCGGGATGTGTGTTATTGGTGACCTTAATATGCGGGATACTTATATGTGGAAACGATGACTCTTGTACGGTAACAAGTAGATACACTAGATTCGTACCTTGAGGGTTGACCTTATGACTGACGTACTTTAAGTTTCGGGGCGAAACTTATCCTAAGGGGGGATTGATGTAATACCCGGGAAATTTCTTCCGGCTATTTCAGAAACAAATCAGAACTCGACCGTTGTGACCTCTTTCCGGCGCTTAAATTCTTTTGCATGGACTCCGACATTACGAGTCTTCTTTTAAGTTTCGGGACGAAACTTATTTTAAGGGGGTACTGATGTAATACCCGGAAAATTTATTTTTTCGTTTAATACCGATCAAACCGGATTTCGATCCGCTAACCTCTTCTCATTCTAGAGAATGTTATACATTATGAAAATTTTATCAAAGTTCTATCATTTTATGTAACTTAATTCACATAAAATGATAAATATGTAAACTGAATAACATTTCCGTATGATTAAAAAAATAAAAAAAAAAACCGAAGAGTAGTTCCGTATAAGTTAACGACTCATTTAATAGCTATTCTAGTAGGATGAGCAGGCCCATCGGACTAAGCCCAGTAGATAGTAATTTCCGGCCCAGCTGGCCCAACCCATATTTTACCCTAATCCCTAATTAATTAACCTAAACCTATTATTTTCCTAACCTAATTGCTGCTACATTCTCCCGTTGATTTCTCCCTCTCTACCGCAACCACTCTCGCCTGTTTGGAAGTCGACACAGCAGCAGGCCAATGCAGCCTAGATCGACACAGCAGCAGCAGGCCAATGTAGTCCAGTCCGGCGCAGCAGCAGGCCTACCCAGTCCAGCCCTTCGACAACCAGCAGTCGCCCAACACAGAGCCGCCTGGGACTTCTGCACTCGAGCCATCCGCACAGGCACTGGACGTTGCTCCGTCTGTCGACTCAAAACGTAGCACCAGCGGGCTGCCTCTCTTCTGTCGATCCAGCAGACCACTGATATGGAGGAGCCCAGATTTGATCCACAACAACAGCCTTGGTGTTATCCTTCTCATGTCTTCGAGTCATGGAATCGAGTAAGGTCTCAATCCGTCCTACCTTTGTCCTTCTTTTGAGCAATCCTTAACACATATATATATATATATATATATATAGATATATATATGCTGATAAGAGCTCCTTTTCTGTCATCAATCCATCCCTAACAGCCTCGGAAGATAGCTTGAAGAGTTGAGGCGTTTTCTGAATTTTTCGGAAGTGACAAGCAGTCAACTTCGGGTCCAGATTTGGGTAAGTTATATTTCTTCTTTTTGGCTGATTTTCGGATATGTTATAGATAGTATTTCAAAGTAAATCATACTAAAATTTCAGAGGAATCCATGTTATGGTTTGAGAGATATGGGGTTTCAAAGTTCAGTTTTATAAATGTGCTGAGTTGAGAAAAATAGCATGGGATGCTGTTTTGTGAGATAGTTTTGAATAGGCTTTTGATCTCTGTTAGGCTTGAATTTTTGATATGATAGTTGACATCTTGTTGTAGATCATATTAAAATTTGGGAAGAATCGGAGTTACGGTTTGAGAGTTATTGGGTTTCAAAGTTGACGTTTTTATATATGTGCTGAGTGTTGGGGAAAACAGCAAGTGATGTTGTTTTGTGAGATGGTTTTGAATAATCTCTTGATCTCCGTTGGACTTGAATTTTGGATATGATATGGTTGACATATTTTTGTAGAACATATTAAAATTTGAGAGGAATCCAGCGAGTGGTTTGAGATTTATGATTTTTTCAAAGATGGAGTCGTAAGCAGTTTTTCTGTTGTGCTGATATTCGGTTTTGTGAGATAGTTTTAAATAGGATTTTGATCTCCTTTGCGTCTGAATTTTGGATATATTAGAGATAAGATTTAATAGTAGAACATATCAAAATTTGGGATAAATACAGCGAGTAGTTTAGGAGTTATGATTTTTTCAAAGTTAAGACAATGTGCTGCTTGTTAAGTGTTGTACCCAACTTTAGAAATTTTTGTAGAAGCGATGCTTTAACAGTTTTAAGAAATTCTTTCTCCTATGAGTAGATAGGATATCATAGATGACCTAGTGAATTATTTCAGAAATTTTATAAGATTATTCGAATTTTATATTTGAAGCTGTAGTTGGACTTTAGTGACTTTTCGAGAAATAGAAAATGGGTGATTTTTCTAGTTGTTACCTAAAATCATCCTAGGGAGTAGAATATGGTTAGTTAGTCTCAAATAAAAGTTTAAACATAAATTATGAAATTTTTAGAAGTTTCGGGACCAGGGGTAAAATAGTCATTTATCCGTATAAGGGTTTTTTGGTAATTTAGCTGATGATAGAGTTAAATATCTTAGAAGTTAGAGACTTCTAATTAAGTGGGATATAATATTGATCCACTTGCCTTTTATAACAGGCGGTTGAGTTCCTGCGGTTACAGACCGAGTCGAGATAACGAGATTATGTTTGAATTCAGGTAAGTCCTTTGGGCTTACTTAGCTAGCTTCTAAATATGAGTGTGAATGATGATAGTGGTGTGTGAATGATATGTTTATAGTTGTATTTAGTAGTAATTATCTACCAACCTATAGAATGGCCTAAGAGTAACGGGCGGTGGCATTCTGCTCAGTTAGCTTGAGGGCGCTGGGGGTTTCTTTAGGGACTAGTCCATACTCGGTTTGTAGTGATGCTACCGGCGGAGGTAAGCTAGACCTACACCCAGTTGGATAAGGAGCGGAGGCGAGAACTCTTAAGATTTCTTGTGCCACAACTGTAAAATAGAATAAGGTGAATCACTTAACTATTAAATATTAACCGGCTTGTGTGCCAGCATGATGATTGTTTTATGTTATCTTGAGTGTGTTTGTGCTATCCTTATTCTGCTTATATTTGGATTGTTAGCTAACGGTTTATCCGTGTTGTAGATTTGTAGAGATAGACAGTTGCAGAGTGATCCGGAACGGATGGTCAGCCGGGTCCACGTACTCATTAGATGGGGACGGGGGAGTCTTCCATACGTCATGCATGTTATGTATCTTTATATATGTTTGTAAGGCTGTCACATGTGTACTTTCATACCATTAAAAATATTATGTTTTGGAAATTGTTTTTAATTACATTTGTGCCTTGTTGTAAGATCCTAGTAAAGTTGTTGTTAAACCATGGTCGGGACCCATTGTGAGGTCCTAACCAGTAGCTCCCCGAGTTCCAAGAACTTGGGGTGTTACAAAGAAGAAGGTTATACCATTTTTAGAGACATTTTTGTTGCTTCAAGGTTGATACCTGAATGTTGCGTTTTTGCTCATACCATTTTTATAACTTTCGGTATGTAATTCTCCGCTATGTAATTCTCCGGCATGTAATTCTTAATTCTAAACTATGACATAGAATCAGTTTGTTTGGTATAACTTCCGGTATGATAACTTCCGGTATGATAACTTCCGGTAAGATAACTTTCTGTATGATGTGATGACTTCCGGTATGATAACTTCCGGTACGTGAAGCTCCTGTATGTGAACTTCCGGTATGTGAAACTCCGGTATGCATTCCAAAAATATAAAAAAAATAAAAAAATAAAAAGACAAAAAAAAATAAAAAAAAAAAATTCTGGTATGATAACTTCCGATATGATATGATAACTTCAAGTATGATAACTTCCCAATATGATATGATAACGTCCGGTATGATATGATAACTTCCGGTATGATATGATAACTTCCGGTATGGTATGATAACTTCCGGTATGTGAAGCTCCGGTATGTGAAATTCCGGTATGTGAAATTCCGGTATGTGAAATTTTGGTATGTGAAATTCCGGTATGTGAAATTCCAGTATGTGAAATTCCGTTTTGGAAATTCCGGTATGTGAAAATTCCGGTATGTGAAAATTCCGGTATGCGAAATTCCGGTATGTAAAATTCCGGTGTGTGAAATTCCGGTATGTGAAATTCCGGTATTTGAAAAATTCTTCATTCCAGAAAATAAAAAAAATAAAGAAAATAAAAAAGGAAAAAAAATTAATAAAAGAAAATAAAAAACACATTTCGTTTTTAAAAATTAAAACTTAAACATAAATAACAAATAATAAATAACAACATTTTTTTTAATACAAGGGTTAATTAGTTTTACCTACCATTAAATGAAAGTGGTAAAAAAAAATATGGGGTATAGTTTCTTTAACAAAAACGAAAGAGAGTGTAGTAGGCCAAATTTTTTCTTTTATTTTTTATGTTGGTGTGTTATTACATGGAGCTCAAAATTCGTATAGTTTTTCAAATTTTATGTAGAGTCCTCAATTTGAGTCTAAATAGTTTAGTTTTTTGGAATTTGTGTCGTTAAGATTAATTTTATGAAATATATGTATTTTTAAAATACACATATTCCATGTGTATTTTTAAGATGTATTGTAGAGTTAAGATTTATTAGCTTGTGAATATTATATGTATGTTTTTTGTTTGTGTACATAAGTGTAAAATTAAAATCTTTCATGTAGATATCTTATGAATATATTATAACTTTTTAATTTCGAAGTGTTTTTGATATGAAAAATATGTTTGTATAAATTACGCAACATTCTGTAAGTAAAATACATAAATAATAATATAATAAGATTTTTTTTTGACGCGGATAAAAACTTATACAAATTAATTTGATAAAAAATACACAAACTAACACAATGGATGAATTTAGACAATTTATTGTGTTTTATTTTGAAAAGATGATTAGAAAACTAATAAGGATAACATTGATGTTATAGAAATAAATAAACATATTTACTTACACACTCAATTACTTTAGCTTATATACATTACACTCCACAAATTCACTAAAAAATGATCAAGTGGAAGAGAAAAATAGGATATAGATAGATATCCACTTGTATCTACCAACTAAATAATTGGCAACATAAAGCTGCATTTATTAATTTGTACATATATTTGATTGAATATATGTGAGTCGCACAAGTGATCGATCAACTTAGTATAGTAAGTATATTTAGGTACAACTTTATAACAGGTTATTCCACTGAAATGAACAACTACGACCATGCTCAACTTTATATATATGAGGTCATTATTTTTTTTTTATTTTTTTTTTTTTGAAAAGTTAATTGTATTGAAGGTGGAAGAATATACAGGTTACATGATACTGGGAAATAAGTGCAAGAAACAACAATCAAAGGCTCAGCAGACTAGAGGGGAAGAAGCTCAAATGAGGTTGATGTTGAAGATGCGTGCCATTTCCGTGGAGAGGGGTGATCGGATCTTCCAGTTGTGTGTGAAGTGGAGCTTAACCGACCGGATGATCGCACTAGCACAATCAATGGGGGGTGAAGGATTGATTATAAACCAAATTGTTCCGGGCAGCCCAAACATGGTAGATGAAGGCTATAATGGAGGCAATTCGGACACAGTCCATCGGTTGGGGCTTGTGTATGTTCCAAGTAGTCAACCAATCCCAGATGTTGCTAGCATAAGGAGGAGGCTGAGGGGTTCTAGTCCAACGAGAAACAATGTCTAGAACAGTAGTGACATAGCTGCAGTGATGCCATAAATGAGTGTCATCCTCCGGATGAAGATTACACAGCTTACAAGTAGTGTCATTAGTCATGATCCAGGAATGGATCCTCGTAAGGGTTGGGAGGCGATTCAGTGCGGCTAACCAAGCAATATAGGAGTTCTTAGGAATGTTGGAGTGGAGCCAGATTGCCTTGTAAGGGACCAAGGGGTTAGGAGGCGGTCGAGGCTTAAAGATAGCATAGGCTTTCTTTGTCGAGAAGGAATCATTTGGGCCGGCCAAAGCATCACCATTCAAAGACCCAGACGGAGAGGAAAGAATCACATCCCTAACCGAGAGAAGAGACTTCCAAAAGGCGCTATGATGGGCCTTGAGGGAGCAACTCCAGATTGTGTCATCACCCTTAATGAGATGGTGGTTGACCCACGATGTCCAGATGTTGGGACTCCCTCTATCCAGATCGAGGATGATCTTTGAGATAGCGACTTTATTCTTAGCTGCAATGTCAGGGAAGTTTAGGCCACCATTCGCAAGAGGGGCACAAATGGAGGACCACGCAACCAGCGCACGCCTGCTGCTAGCAACACCGGACCAGAAATAAGAGCGTAGAATCCCATTTAAGGTGCAGATAACGTTAGCAGGGAGGATGAACATTGAGCACCAATACTGGTAGGTGGCAAGGAGAATTGACTTGATGAGTTGTGCCCTTCCTGCATAAGATAGGGTTTTAGCGCTCCAGGACTGAATGCGTCTAGTTATTTTGTGGATCAAGGGTAGATACTCAGGAACCGTTAATCTTTTGCAACCGATCGGTACGCCCAAGTAGAGGAAAGGGAGAGTTCCCAAATTCATGCCCGTCAATGTGACCGCGCTCTCAATCATTGAACGACTCATTCCCCCAGTGTATAATTGGGACTTAGTTGTATTTGTGTATTTATTGGATCTTCATTGTACGATATAAACTAGAAAATCATACTCATACTACATACATACGGGACTAAAATATATTTTTGTTATTTGTTCATTTTAATATTCTATTTGTATATTAATTTTTATATTGTACAAATTGGGAGTTTTTAATAAACAACCAACTATAAATGAAATTAACGAAAAAGCTATATTCACGACCTTAAATTTACTAAGAGACTAAAAATTTTGTATACCGACGGCATTCATGAGTTCGGGGGCATTGTGTCAACGCACAATTTTTTGATTTTTTAATATTAATTAGGGTTTCGAGCGCCAATTATTGGCGTTGGCGCCCGAATATTTAAACTCGTTTTAAAAGACAACACTATCATGCACGATTAAAATAAGAAAAAAAGTCTAAATTTGGGTGTCAGTGCCATGCGATTTTTTCTGGTAACAATTTAAATTGAAAACGAGTAAATAACACGTCCCTAAATTCAACAATAGGGGACCTTTAATAAGTTAGGTAAGATTTAATACTTGTTTTATTTTCAATAAAGTATAACTTCTCAATGAGAAATTTGTTGTCGGATAATGTAATTTATTCAAAGGAAAAGGATAGCACATAAACCATGATCTACAATATGAAAATTTCACAAAATTATAACCATCTCAGCGAGGACAATTTTGTAGATGCTTCAACTATGTTATAGAAAAAGTAAAATGAGTGATGTTTTGGTGAAATTTTTTTTGTTTGTTTTATAATGACATTGGAATGGAAAAAAACATGTGTAATGGTGATGCTCATACGTCAAAGTTTGTAATTTGATGTGGTTAAAGGTTTGTAACTTATTATTTTGATGTAGTTTAATAGAAGATAAACAAGGGGATACTGACTTAAAATTTTAATACTTTTTATGCAGTTTGATAGAAGGTCTTAAATCATTTAGTACTTTTTAGGTAATTTTTATGCCGTCCAAAAAAAGGTTTGAAAGTATTTGCTTAAACCATTTAGTGCTCTAAAATCCTATTTTACATGTCTTTTGAATAGATTATTGATTGTTTAAATCATTTAGTGCTCTAAATTTCTATCTTAGTTTGACTAAAGGTCTTAAATCATTTAGTATTTTTAGGTAGTTTTTATCTATATATACTACTAAACTAGACTACACTAATGCTGACGTGTCATTCTCACAAATTTTGTAGGGTTAAATCTTTTTTTAATTAACTTATTAAATCATAAAATCTTTTTTATTAATCCAAAAATAAAACAAAATTTTGTAAAATTAACTAACAAGATCTCCTAAATATTTTAAAAATAATTTGGTTTACGTATTTCTTTTATTTTTAAGCCGTCGAAATTTAAGTAATTTATTTATTGGGAAGATTTTTATTTTTTTCTTAATTTATTTTTGAAGGATTATAAGTTTAATCTATTTACGTTAAAAAATTTCACGGAATTTCCTATCCCACATTGATTATAAGTAAGTTTGACAATTTGATAACTTGTATAAATAGAGGGTGTTGAAGATTAAACAAATCACACATTTTTTGGCCTTTTGGCTGAATTAAGTATAATTTGTATTTATACGGATTAATATCTGTTTTGTGAGTCGTTGACCTGCTGTTTTGTGGGTCACTGACCTACTATTTTGTGGGTCGTTGACCTACTATAATGTGGGTCGTTGACCTACTGTAATGTGGGTCGTTGACCTACTACTTTGTGGGTCATTGACCTACTGTTTTGTGGGTCGTTGACCTACTGTTTTGTGGGTCGTTGACCTACTGTTTTGTGGGTCGTTGACCTACTGTTTTGTGGGTCGTTGACCTACAGTTTTGTGGGTCGTTGACCTACTATTTTGTGGGTCGTTGGGTCGTTGGCCTACTATTTTGTGGGTCTTTGGTCTATTGTTTTGTGGGTCGTTCGCCTACTGTTTTGGGGGTCGCTAAGTATTTTCAGCGATTTTTGGCTAACTTTAAGTATAATTTTATATTCATAAATTAATATCCGTTATATGGGTCGTTGACCTACTAAAAGTGATGGCTTGAGAATTTGTATAAATAGAGGTTAATAACGGATATTGAAGATTAAACAAATGATACATTTTTTGCCCTTTTTGCTAAGTTGAGCAATAATTTTTATTCATAACGGATTAATATATGTTTTATGGGTCTTTGATCTACATTTATGTGGGTCGTTTACTTTCGTTTTCAGCGAATTTTCAATCTTCTATATATACTACTAAACTAGACTACACTAACGCTGACGTGTCATTCTCACAAATTTTGTAGGTTTAAATCTTTTTTTAATTAACTTATTAAACCATAAAATCTTTTTTATTAATCAAAAAAACAAAACAAAATTTTGTAAAATTAACTAACAAGATATCCTAAATATTTTAAAAATAATTTGGTGTACGTATTTGTTTTATTTTTAAGCCGTCGAAATTTAAGTAATTTATTTATTGGGAAGATTTTTATTTTTTTCTTAATTTATTTTTGAAGGATTATAAGTTCAATCTATTTACGTTAAAAAATTTCACGGAATTTCCAATCCCACGTTGATTATAAGTAAGTGTGACAGTTTGATAACTTGTATAAATAGAGGGTTTGAAGATTAAACAAATCACATATTTCTTGGCCTTTTGGCTGAATTAAGTATAATTTGTATTTATACGGATTAATATCTATTTTGTGAGTCGTTGACCTGCTGTTTTGTGGGTCACTGACCTACTATTTTGTGGGTCGTTGACCTACTGTAATGTGGGTCGTTGACCTACTGTAATGTGGGTCGTTGACCTACTACTTTGTGGGTCATTGACCTACTGTTTTGTGGGTCGTTGACCTACTGTTTTGTGGGTCGTTGACCTACTGTTTTGTGGGTCGTTGACCTACAGTTTTGTGGGTCGTTGACCTACTATTTTGTGAGTCGTTGGGTCGTTGGCCTACTATTTTGTGGGTCTTTGGTCTATTGTTTTGTGGGTCGTTCGCCTACTGTTTTGGGGTCGCTAAGTATTTTCAGCGATTTTTGGCTAACTTTAAGTATAATTTTATATTCATAAATTAATATCCGTTATATGGGTCGTTGACCTACTAAAAGTGATGGCTTGAGAATTTGTATAAATAGAGGTTAATAACGGATATTGAAGATTAAACAAATGATACATTTTTTGCCCTTTTTGCTAAGTTGAGCAATAATTTTTATTCATAACGGATTAATATATGTTTTATGGGTCTTTGATCTACATTTATGTGGGTCGTTTACTTTCGTTTTCAGCGAATTTTCAATCTTCTATATATACTACTAAACTAGACTACACTAACGCTGACGTGTCATTCTCACAAATTTTGTAGGGTTAAATCTTTTTTTAATTAACTTATTAAACCATAAAATCTTTTTTATTAATCAAAAAAACAAAACAAAATTTTGTAAAATTAACTAACAAGATATCCTAAATATTTTAAAAATAATTTGGTGTACGTATTTGTTTTATTTTTAAGCCGTCGAAATTTAAGTAATTTATTTATTGGGAAGATTTTTATTTTTTTCTTAATTTATTTTTGAAGGATTATAAGTTCAATCTATTTACGTTAAAAAATTTCACGGAATTTCCAATCCCACATTGATTATAAGTAAGTGTGACAGTTTGATAACTTGTATAAATAGAGGGTTTGAAGATTAAACAAATCACACATTTCTTGGCCTTTTGGCTAAGTTAAGTATAATTTGTATTTATATCGGATTAATATTTGTTTTGTGAGTCGTTGACCTGCTGTTTTGTGGGTCACAGGCCTACTATTTTGTGGGTCGTTGACCTACTGTAATGTAGGTCGTTGACCTATTGCTTTGTGGGTCATTGACATATTGTTTTGTGGGTCGTTGTCCTACTGTTTTGTGGGTCGTTGACCTACAATTTTGTGGGTCGTTGACCTACTATTTTGTGGGTTGTTGCCTACTGTAATGTGACTCATTGACCTACTGTAATGTGGGTCATTGACCTATTTCTTTTTGGGTCATTGACATATTGTTTTGTGGGTCGTTGACCTACTGTTTTGTGGGTTGTTGACCTACTGTTTTTTGGGTCGTTGACCTACTGTTTTGTGGGTCGTTGGCCTACTATTTTGTGAGTCTTTGGGTCGTTGACCTACTATTTTGTGGGTTTTTGGCCTACTGTTTTGTGAGTCGTTCGCCTACTGTTTTGGGATCGCTAAGTATTTTCAGCGATTTTTGGCTAATTTTAATTATAATTTTTATTCATAAATTAATATCCGTTATATAGGTCGTTGACCTACTAAAAGTGATGGCTTGAGAACTTGTATAAATAGAGGTTAATAAAGGATATTGAAGATTAAACAAATAATACATTTTTTGGCCTTTTAGTTAAGTTGAGCAATAATATTTATTTATAACGGATTAATATATGTTTTATGAGTCTTTGATCAACATTTATGTGGGTTGTTTACTTTCGTTTTCAGCGAATTTGCTATCCCACGTCGATTATCAAGTACAATTGATACTTTGAGAACTTGAAACGCGTTTATAATTATCTAAATTAATAATAATTTATCCGTTATTTTATGAGATTTTTTTTAATTTTATATTATAGAATTTTTTATCGTCATCTATAAATTATTTTTTAAATTACAAATTTTCAAATTTTGATTTTTAAATATAATTATTTATTAAAAATGTATGTTTTTAAATAAAAATATTACTCTGTGGGTATTCTTTTTTATCTATGTATTTTGTTGTCCTATTCAATTTTTATTTTATTATTTATCACACATTTCGTTTCAAATTTATTTTTTTTACAGAATTATATTTCGGGTTCGATTTAGATAATTACAATACATTAAAGTAATTTAGTTATAAGTTTATAACGGAGTTGTGCATTGTAATTTTTTTTAAAAAAAATTGTGCATTGTATAAGAATTATATTTATGAAGTGTAGAATAATAAGAAGTTCTTTATTTGTGACTATTTTTTCGTTTTGAGAATAATCAAATCCGAATCATTATTATAAAATTTCATAGACATATCTTAAGTTCGTACAACTAATATTATAAAGATACCCGCACAAGGTGCGGGCTATACACTAGTTCAATTTAAAGAAGGCTTGTGTAACGCCCCGTTTATTGGGTGCGTTTCAATATTATCTTTTTTTTTTCCCTTCTTTTATCGATATTTTAAATAGCTTAATATTTTGGCGAGTATTTCTACGTTGTAATTTAAGTTATTGTATTGTTATCGAGAATACTTTACGAGAACGATTTGTATATCTTAAATTATATTTTTACAAGTACATTTGAATATATTTGATACATATATATATATATATATATATATATATATATATATATATATATATATAGTGCGTATTGTATTTTTGTTCAGAAAATGTCGGGAAATTTCCCGTTCCGGAAATTTCCGTTCCGATTGATTTGATCGGGTTTATTTTAATTCCGTTGTCCTATTCTTTATTTTATTTTATTTTATCCTTCCCTATTTCCTTTCTTTCTTTCCTGCACGCCATCAGGGGCGCTGCACTGTTGCCTACACCTGCTTGGCTTGTACCTTACGGGACTACTCATCCCCCTCATCCTGACTGCACACTCCTCTCAACCTTCCTTTGCTCTCAATTCTCAGTAACTACAACCCCTCAACCATCTCACCCTCCTCTCAATCTTCTCTCTTTCTGCAACCAGGAAACACAGTGAGCCTCACCGTGCCTCGCCTGCCACAACCGGAGCCAACCGGAGCACCAACAGAGGAGCTTGTAGTCGCTGGCGCCGCTGGAGAGGGCCTTGGCTCGCTTTTGCCTTGCCTCGCCTGCCACCGGAGCTTCGTCCCTCCCTCAACAGCAAGCTCGCCACTCCCTCTCTGCTCCCTCTTGTCTTCTCGGCATCGAGCCTTTAGAACCGGCGTCTCCTCCCTCCCCTCTCAACCCCTCTGTGCCGCCCTAGACTAACTCTGCAGCCCAGGAGCAACCGTGCAGTTCTGGCTCCCTCCTCAAGCCCACCGGAATTCCCCCACCAGTAGCGAGCACCTTCTGTGTTCTCCTCAAATAGCCATATCTATTGCAGCGCCCCACTGCTGACCCGTAAACCGCCACCCAGGTCCGCCAATGCTGGCGCTAGATCTGCCATGGCCGCCGCCTGCCGGACCGTCACTTGGGTCGCCTTGACTTGCCGTCCCTGTCTGCTCGAGCCCCCGCCGGAACCTTGCTGAGCCCTTCACCGCCGCCATGTTCATTTGCCTTCCCGCTGGGTTAAGAAACCCTTTACATTAATTAAATCGCCCCCCCTAAATTTTGGTATAATTGTAGATTTTGCCCTATGTTTTGTATTTACAGTTTTGGCCCTAATTTATGGAAGTTGCATATATGCCCTGTTGGTATTTAATTACAGAAATGGCCCAAGGTTTGATTTACATTTTCAGAATATGTCCCAAGTTTATGAATTTGTTCATCTTTGCCCTAAAAATGTAAATGTCGATTTTTAAACTCGGGTTTCAATTAGGGGGATATTCTTATATTCGTATATACTACATATTATGCCTTTGTTGGATTAATCTCGTTTTATGCAAAGATTTTATTGTGTGTATTAACCTTGGCTTTGAAAACGAGTCTTACCTTGAGTTTATGATGTTATACATTTTGCCCGAAATATTATATTTACGTTTTTTAACTTGGGTTTTAGAAGTGGGGTTTTCCTTAGATTATATATGTTCATTATTCCGTTCAAATTTAGCTTATAAGCTAAATTTGTTTAGTTTGGTGCTAGGTTCGGAAGCGCCCCGATAAAGGCCTAACGAGTCCAATTCGACATCCGTTGAACGAATTCCTTCTTTTGACGTCTTGTGAGTATTCTTTCCCCTCGATTTAGTTATGTTTAGTATTAGTATCATGCTAGGTCGGATCTAGCATAACCTAGTGAGAATGCCAAGTAGTGGCTTTGGACCTTAAGTGAGTGTTTGAGGATTGTGAAATGTTTTATCACTTGAGGTGTTGACATTATCTTGTGAGGCTTGAGAATTGGAGTATATGGTTGTTGAGATTATGGGTTAGGATATGTTTATCCTAACATGATGTTGTTACCGTTGAGTTTGTTTGGACTAGGAATGTTATACTAGTGGTGTTGTGAGTTATGATCTTGCAAGATCTGAGGGTTTAGAAGTCTTAGGACTTCTAGCTTATGTTGAGTGTGATGTGAGCATGAGGGATTCTAGGATGCGGTCCTAGAATTGAGAGTCAAATGGTCTTGCGTAGATCATTTGTATAGAAGTCTTAGACTTCTATTGTGAGTGGGTTGTTGTTGATATAATTATCTTCTTGTGAGCAGGTTATGAGCTTCCTCCATAAGGAAGCGAGAGTGTTGTGAGTTAAGTGTGGTGACGAGGTAAGTCTCCGGATTTACTTAGCTCGTATTCCTTGTATTAGCATTGATGTGTGTTTGGTGGTGTGTGTTTATTCTTTATTGTTTATAACAACTAAACCGGAAATAGGACCACCGACCTTTATATTATTTTGGCCCAAGTGTATGACAACGGGCGGTGACATCATCTGCCTAGCTCTTGCGAGAGTCTAGGAGGTTCTTGGCGACTAGCCCGTGCTGGTTAGACGGTCGGAGGCATCCGTACCGTTCCACGCCGGTAAGTAGGGACCGAGGCGGGACCACGGTGGTCTCGTGTCACAAACCTAAGTTGAATTAGAACGGGATACGACCTAATAATAACAAAGATAATAAACCGGATTGATGTGCTTTTATGTACGTTGTATGTTTGTGATGAGATTACTTGTGTTTGTGCCTTTCACCTTGATTCTAATGCTTCGAATATTAGCTAACGGTTTTATACCGATTGTTGTAGATTGCCTTGCAGGTTAGGAATGCAGCCGAGAGATCCGGAAGAGTGGGCAGCCGGGGTTCCGTACATTTTAGGATGGGTTGGTTGGAGTCGAGTTTGAGTATTGTTTTCATTGTATGTTGGATGGCGTTTAGTCTTTGGGGTTGTATCTTCGGCTGAAGTCCTTTGTTGTATTCTTTCGGGTTTTTCTTTTCATTGCATAAAAATGTATTTCTGTTTTGGCCTTTATTTGTGCCATGTTGCAAGATCCGGTGAAATTGTTGTCAGGCTAAGGGTCGGGACCCATTGTGAGGTCCCAACCCGTAGCGCCCCAAGTCCCGCGGATTCGGGGTGTTACAAAAGTGGTATCAGAGCCCTAAGTTGACAACAATGGCACTCGCAATCTTCTAAAGGCCGAATGAGGAATAAACAGAACCCACACGGGTTCTGACTTTTCATTTTCAAAATCACATGCATGAGTCGGGGTAGAATGTACGGACCACCACTTCTTCCGCGGATCTCGGCAGCTTAGTTTATTGGATTTCGATATATATATGTATAGTATATGTGGATTGTAGTTGCTTGATAGACGTGATTTATATGTATAGTGATATATGTGGACTATAGTACATGTTTGGATCTTGTATTTTTGTAATGGAATGCCGGATATGTTATATTATGAGTTATGTGGATATAAGACTTATATAGTCTTATATACGGTTTATTATATATATAGTTATATATACATACACATATGGTATTCTGGTATTATATTAGTAGTAGTGGACCTTATAGTTAAGATGATAGGAAGCTATCAAAGCCCTTGGACAAACGCCTTTTTGGGCTTAGGATAGTGTACATACGAGGACGAATATGCTCAAATATCGAGTTGAGATCTACGTTCAGGCGAACACCTTGGAGTTCTTGTACTCCTTTAAGAGGATGCCGAAGAGGATGATTAGAGATGACGTAAATGAAGGACAACCAAGTAAAAGAAAACTCGTGACAACTTAAGAGAAATTGAGATGGGGAACATACAAGAAAAAGTAGTAACACAAAGGTGTGGAAGTGGTTACAAAGAAGTAACGATTAGAAAGACAACAAGACCAATAGGCATAACAAACATAAGTTCTTCAAGAAGACGTGTGGACAACTAAAGATGCGAATCGATGAGGAGAGAGATACATTCTCACAAGGTTAAAGGTGACATTCCATTAAGATGTGAAGTTTTCTTTAGACGCTCCTAAGCATTTGAGTCAAGACGAGAAGAGTGATCGAACCATTTGCTAAAGATTTAAGATACCGTACGTTAAGCTTACGAGGTACCAAAAAAGTAAAGTTTCAACATTACTAGAGTTATGAGAAGAAGGGCATGGTGGGGATTCACGTGGAATTGACCGATTTCCATTATGATAATAAGACTAAGAAATGCCAAGAAGGAGGAAGTGCGTATAAATGATGACCCCAAGAAGATGAAAGACGAAACGAAAAGCTTTGATCGAGAGACTTAAGATACCAACCAAGAGGAGCACGAGTGGATGCTAGCTAGGGCTATAATATTTGGGAAGGTGATCTTGAATGACATCAAGGAAGAATAGTTAAGTTTATGAAAGGGAGTTATATGAAACAACAAGGCAAAGAAGATATAGTAATCTTAGAGAAGTCGAAGGAAGTATGGAACGTAGAAAGAGTTAAGGAAGAGTGTGAAGTGTGAAATGAGCAAGTGAAGTTTAAGACAGAGTACCCTGAGAGGGTAGCCTTCAAGAGTATGGTAACATGGAGGGTAAGAAGAATGGTAAGTCATTGACATTGGAGAAGGTCAGTTATAATTTAATTGGTGACAGCCAAGAACGCACGTGTGCGGGATGGCTATTGATGAGTGTAGATGAGAAGAGTAGGCAAGACAATGGCATGAAGGATCGGTAACAAGTGCTTGGAGAATTTCCGGTGGTTCGGTGTAAGTAGCGAAGAAGTATGTCAACTAAGTACAATTATGTTAATCAAGTAATATTGCATGGGATCAAAGCGAGTGAATGTATCAGACCTCCCAGGGAGTAATTTTAATGATCTTGTGCGACTTTCTTAGGTCATGGGATCGACATATGGGGAACGACACGGATCAGAACTTTTAATGCTTGATTAAGGGGACGCATGATATGTTTGTTTTAATAAATGAATGGTATGTTTTCGCAAGCACAACCGAGTCAGATGTTTCAGACTCACATGGAAGAGTCATGGTGGCTATGGCGCGAAAAGGTGGACCTAGATTAGGGCAACGCGGCAAGCTTAGAGTTATGATGTTAAGTTTTTGGTGGAGTAATGAGTGGATCTTTCTGTGATTGTGGTTGAGAAATTTCGCCTAAGGGCATACCAGTACGGCCTGAAGTTGTTCATGAAACACCGAGAGATGAATAAAGTGATCAACAAGAGTAAGAGAAGACCGAAGTGTTGAAGTTTGATGTCGACAAGAGATGTACAAAAAGTATATGGGAGGTGGTGGTTAGAACCTCTACCGTCGGATCGACGTTACACAAGAAAAGTGAAGTATAAATTCCTACACCTACTTGAAGAAAGATGTCTATGGTGAAAGCTTACGTAGGACGAAGAGCTCCTCCTATATGTTGGGATGTCGCGGAAAGTGAAGAAGAAGATAAGGTCAATTGTTTTGAAACACGGTTAAGTCCTACCGATTGAACCATTATGGTTGCACATAAGTGAGAAATCTTAGAAGATTTTTACAATCATGTCATTTAAGAGGGGAAATAGGATTAAGTTGAAAGAATACTTATATAAGAACACAAAAGTCAGAAGACGCAAGCAAATCTTTCCAATTCAAGAAAAGATGAATATTTGAAAGAAGACGGTTAACATTGTAGCTAAAGATGGAGCAATATACGTGTTTGAAGGACGTCACCCAAATAGATCAGGGGAGATCATTAATACCATGACTACCTGTCAAGTGTTAAGACAAGGTTGTGTCGGTCTTATGTTATGAGACAAATTAAGGAAAGACAAAAACTGAGATATCACGGATTTCAATACATCGGAACGTGGATTTTGCCACTAAGATTGAGTTTGACGCACCTCTGATATCCAAGGCGCTGTATAGAATGACATTTATGAAGATACATGAGTTGTGGAAGCGAGAGAAGGAGCAATTGTAAGAACTTATTGAAAATAGTTCATTAGATTTAGTGAAATGTTATGGAGAACTCTGAATGCTATCTTGAACTCTTGATTAGAAGTCATATTAGAATATATCTTAAACTCTTAATTTGAAGTGGTTATGGAGAACACCAATTTGCGAAAAGAGAGACGATTATCTCCGCTTGTACATCAATTACCGTTAGCCGAGCAACATAACAAATGAAGAACAAGTATCCCTTACCACGTATATATGATCTACTCGGCCGGTTGCAAGGGTCGGTAGTCTCTTCTTAGAATGATTTAAGGACTGTTTGTCACAAACTAATACGACATTCCGGACGAAACAAAGTCATGATAAGTTGTAGTAATTCCATAGGGGCTTACTAATACCGGATAAGATATTTTGGTCTACTCTCGAAGAAGAGAGAAGTTGTATGACAAGTTTTCCCGGGATGAGAACCCTGAAGCTTGTGAGGGAAGTTACAAGTTTTCTTAGATGTGCTGGTCATTAGCGGAGTTGTGGAGAGATTCTCTTCTCCAAAGTAACACCATTTAGGGCTAACCTACTCCGGATCACAATGAGTATTTAGTGGGACGAAAATTGACAATGAAGTTGTTTGGAGTTAAGAGGAGATTCATTGGTGCAACTGTTATTGAAATTGCCTCGAGGTATGATGAGTTTGGGGTGTACAAGTGATTCTCCAAGGCAAGGTCTTGATTTAGTATTGAGGAACGATGTAAAAGTAATAGCATATGTGTCTCATTAGTAGAAGCGGTGTGAAGCAAGTACCTTCTTCATTACTTGGATCTTGCAACAAGAATTGAGGAAACGTAACATCAAGTTGGTTTGACAAGAACCAAAGCCGATGGTATAAGTTGGAAGTTCGATCTTCTTTGTTAGAGGAAATCAAAGACAAACATAATGTAAATGGTGCATTGTGAAAGACCCGAGAAGGAACTTGAATTGCTGATATACCGGACCTTCTTGAGATCCTAGCGCAAGTTAGGAAGGTGGTTTGCCGGTTGGCGTGGCCGCCGAGGGTAGAGGGTGTTCACCCGATGTTTCACGTGTTTCCAATTACAAGGATCTATTGGCAGACGAGGAACCGATAAGGATAACTGGAAGACGGACGATTATATCTTTGGGTGAGTTTTGGCTGAATTAGTAGCATCAATAGAATCGGCGGGTTAGACCTAGTCCTTCTCTTAGTTAAGTTATGTGCATGTATGATATTATGTGTAGTTTGTGCCCTCTACGGGAATGTGCTACATGACCTGATATATCTTGTGGTGGTAGTTTGAGTAGATTGTGTGTATAGATTATAAGTTTTAAGCCTTCTTAGTTTGAAAGTTCATACCTCGGCCTTAGGGACCGAGAAGTTCGATGCATAGAAAGTTTCGGGATGAAACTTGTTTTTAGGAGGATCTAATGTAACGCGTCGTTTATTGGGTGCGTTTCAATTTTTATCTTTTTTTTCCCTTCTTTTATCGATATTTTAAATAGCTTAATATTTTGGCGAGTATTTCTACGTTGTAATTTAAGTTATTGTATTGTTATCGAGAATACTTTACGAGAACGATTTGTATATCTTAAATTATATTTTTACAAGTACATTTGAATATATTTGATACATATATATATAGTGCGTATTGTATTTTTGTTCGGAAAATGTCGGGAAATTTTCCGTTCCGGAAATTTCCGTTCCGATTGATTTGATCTGGTTTATTTTAATTCCGTTGTCCTATTCTTTATTTTATTTTATTTTATCCTTCCCTATTTCCTTTCTTTCTTTCCTGCACGCCATCAGGGGCGCTGCACTGTTGCCTACACCTGCTTGGCTTGTACCTTACGGGACTACTCATCCCCCTCATCCTGACTGCACACTCCTCTCAACCTTCCTTTGCTCTCAATTCTCAGTAACTACAACCCCTCAACCATCTCACCCTCCTCTCAATCTTCTCTCTTTCTGCAACCAAGAAACACAGTGAGCCTCGCCTTGCCTCGCCTGCCACAACCGGAGCCAACCGGAGCACCAACAGAGGAGCTTGTAGTCGCTAGCGCCGCTGGAGAGGGCCTTGGCTCGCTTTTGCCTTGCCTCGCCTGCCACCGGAGCTTCGTCCCTCCCTCAACAGCAAGCTCGCCACTCCCTCTCTGCTCCCTCTTGTCTTCTCGGCATCGAGCCTTTAGAACCGGCGTCTCCTCCCTCCCCTCTCAACCCCTCTGTGCCGCCCTAGACTAACTCTGCAGCCCAGGAGCAACCGTGCAGTTCCGGCTCCCTCCTCAAGCCCACCGGAATTCCCCCACCAGTAGCGAGCACCTTCTGTGTTCTCCTCAAATAGCCAGATCTATTGCAGCGCCCCACTGCTGACCCGTAAACCGCCACCCAGGTCCGCCAATGCTAGCGCTAGATCTGCCATGGCCGCCGCCTGCCGGACCGTCATCTGGGTCGCCTTGACTTGCCGTCCCTGTCTGCTCGAGCCCCCGCCGGAACCTTGCTGAGCCCTTCACCGCCGCCATGTTCATTTGCCTTCCCGCTGGGTTAAGAAACCCTTTACATTAATTAAATCGCCCCCCCTAAATTTTGGTATAATTGCAGATTTTGCCCTATGTTTTGTATTTACAGTTTTGGCCCTAATTTATGGAAGTTGCATATATGCCCTGTTGGTATTTAATTACAGAAATGGCCCAAGGTTTGATTTACATTTTCAGAATATGTCCCAAGTTTATGAATTTGTTCATCTTTGCCCTAAAAATGTAAATGTCGATTTTTAAACTCGGGTTTCAATTAGGGGGATATTCTTATATTCGTATATACTACATATTATGCCTTTGTTGGATTAATCTCGGTTTATGCAAAGATTTTATTGTGTGTATTAACCTTGGCTTTGAAAACGAGTCTTACCTTGAGTTTATGATGTTATACATTTTGCCCGAAATATTATATTTACGGTTTTTAACTTGGGTTTTAGAAGTGGGGTTTTCCTTAGATTATATATGTTCATTATTCCGTTCAAATTTAGCTTATAAGCTAAATTTGTTTAGTTTGGTGCTAGGTTCGGAAGCGCCCCGATAAAGGCCTAACGAGTCCAATTCGACATCCGTTGAACGAATTCCTTCTTTTGACGTCTTGTGAGTATTCTTTCCCCTCGATTTAGTTATGTATAGTATTAGTATCATGCTAGGTCGGATCTAGCATAACCTAGTGAGAATGCCAAGTAGTGGCTTTGGACCTTAGGTGAGTGTTTGAGGATTGTGAAATGTTTTATGACTTGAGGTGTTGACATTATCTTGTGAGGCTTGAGAATTGGAGTATATGGTTGTTGAGATTATGGGTTAGGATATGTTTATCCTAACATGATGTTGTTACCGTTGAGTTTGTTTGGACTAGGAATGTTATACTAGTGGTGTTGTGAGTTATGATCTTGCAAGATCTGAGGGTTTAGAAGTCTTAGGACTTCTAGCTTATGTTGAGTGTGATGTGAGCATGAGGGATTCTAGGATGCGGTCCTAGAATTGAGAGTCAAATGGTCTTGCATAGATCATTTGTATAGAAGTCTTAGACTTCTATTGTGAGTGGGTTGTTGTTGATATAATTATCTTCTTGTGAGCAGGTTATGAGCTTCCTCCATAAGGAAGCGAGAGTGTTGTGAGTTAAGTGTGGTGACGAGGTAAGTCTCCGGACTTACTTAGCTCGTATTCCTTGTATTAGCATTGATGTGTGTTTGGTGGTGTGTGTTTATTCTTTATTGTTTATAACAACTAAACCGGAAATAGGACCACCGACCTTTATATTATTTTGGCCCAAGTGTATGACAACGGGCGGTGACATCATCTGCCTAGCTCTTGCGAGAGTCTAGGAGGTTCTTGGCGACTAGCCCGTGCTGGTTAGACGTTCGGAGGCATCCGTACCGTTCCACGCCGGTAAGTAGGGACCGAGGCGGGACTACGGTGGTCTCGTGTCACAAACCTAAGTTGAATTAGAACGGGATACGACCTAATAATAACAAAGATAATAAACCGGATTGATGTGCTTTTATGTACGTTGTATGTTTGTGATGAGATTACTTGTGTTTGTGCCTTTCACCTTGATTCTAATGCTTCGAATATTAGCTAACGGTTTTATACCGATTGTTGTAGATTGCCTTGCAGGTTAGGAATGCGGCGAGAGATCCGGAAGAGTGGGCAGCCGGGGTTCCGTACATTTTAGGATGGGTTGGTTGGAGTCGAGTTTGAGTATTGTTTTCATTGTATGTTGGATGGCGTTTAGTCTTTGGGGTTGTATCTTCGGCTGAAGTCCTTTGTTGTATTCTTTCGGGTTTTTCTTTTCATTGCATAAAAATGTATTTCTGTTTTGGCCTTTATTTGTGCCATGTTGCAAGATCCGGTGAAATTGTTGTCAGGCTAAGGGTCGGGACCCATTGTGAGGTCCCAAACCGTAGCGCCCCGAGTCCCGCGGATTCGGGGTGTTACATGTAACACCCCAAATTTTTCAACTTAGGGAATTACTGGTTAGGACCGCACAGTGGGTCCCGACCTTAGTTTGACAACAACTTAACGAGATCTTACAACAAGGCACAGATAAGGAAAAACAGAAATCATAAAATAGTTCTTAATAATGCATGAATGTGACCAGATCGACTACAGCCGGAAAACGGAATATAACAAAGTACGAAAGGAAACAATGTTCAACTGTAAAACCCACAAATGCAGAAACTGTAAAACGTCCTAAAGTACGACACCCCGGCTGACCACTACCATCTGGATCACTCGGCATCTGCTCTAACCTGTGTCAAGTCTAAACAACATATCAACAGTTAGCTAACTATCCAAATATAAGCAAAATGATAACGGCACAAACACAAGCAGAAACAACAATTAACAAACATCATGCTGACACTCAACCAATTATTATCTATTATTTAAGTGATTCACATTATTCAATTTAAGTTGTGGCATGAGAATTATTATTAGTTCTCGCCTCCGTTCCTTATCCAACTGGTGTAGGTCTAGCTGACTTCCATTGGTAGCATCACTACAAACCATGTATGGACTAGTCCCGAAAGAAACCCCCAGCGCCAGCCAGCTACTGAGCAGAATGCCACCGCCCGTTACTCTTAGGCCAAAATATAGGTCGGTAATTATATATCACAACCTATCTCTCTAAACATTTCAATCACACACCACCATCATCATTTATACTCATATTTAGCAGTCAGCTAAGTAAGCCCAAAGGACTTACCTGTTATAACGCTCGACTCTTTTTAACCACTCGTTCTGTCAACTGTAGCAACTCAGTTGCCTGCCAAAGGCGATAAGTGTATTAGCACACCCTCACGTAGATAGAAGTCTAAAACTTCTAAGATCGAATAAGGTATTAAGCCATCCTAGTTACAGTATTAGTTTAGGGTAAAATGACCATTTTACCCTTGGTTCCGATTTTCTCGAAAACCCTAAAATTCATGTCTAAACTCCTATTTGAGGTTCTAAATTTATTTTCTAACTCTTAAAATTTTTATTTGGTTCCAAACTGACATTTTTCCTATGTTTCTATTTTCCGGAAGAATCGTAAAGGTCTAACTTCGGTTCTAAATATAAAATTCTTAACAGCTTATAATAATTCCAAATTAAATCTCCAAATCATCTATGAGGTTCTATCTAACCTTAGGAGGAAAAATTTCTCGAAACTGTTCAGCCATTAATTTTATAATAATTCACCAAGTTGACTATTTCACTTACAAATCCTATACTTAGCCAAAAACTTAAGTTTACCAAAACTGCTCAACTACCTAACTTCGGGATCTCATAACTTTCAATCCGACCATTCATTTCTTCTCAATTTTTAATATGCTAAACTACATATATCCATCTACAACATATCCAAAATTCAACGGTGGATCTTTATCCAAACGTTCAATAATTGTCCGACAAGATAGGCTGTTTATAACCTAAAAGTTGAAGTAATAAATTGGAATTTAAAGCAGCCCCTTATGTCTATCATTTTATTTATAAACTCCAGCAGCTACCTATTATTATATTACTCATGCTCAAGGTCGACTACAGCAGTTCATCAATCTAACATTAAGGAATCGGTATTCATACCCAAGATTATACAATAACCTTCCCCTAAACTAATTGGAAACCTATTTTAATCCAAGTATAGGCTCTTACCGGTTTGCAGCTAGAAGGTTAATTTGTTGTTGGTTCCGATCTGCATCAAAACCGGACCTGCTGGTTGATCCCACTGCCTCTTCACGTTGGTCACGTTCAGATCCGGAAAGAGGAAGAAGGAAAGGGAGGAGAGGGACGAAGACTCACCACTTAGAGCAGAAGCGGCGTGAGGTACGTTGGCTTCTCCCAGGGTGCTTCCTACGCCTGGAACGGGCTGGACGTGTGCAGAAGAGGACGGACCGGACGTGTGCAGGAGAGGATGTCTTGGTTCAGTCACGTGTTGAGCGAGAGATGTGCGTTGGTTTGAAGAGGACGTCGGATGAGGGATCTGTACAGTCTGCAAGGTAAATGTTCGAGCGATTGCAGAAGAAAAGGAAACGCAGAAAAGGAAGGAAATACGCAGAAGGGGAGACGCGATATTTGTGCAGATCCGCTGGAAGATATGCGGTTACAGAGAAGGAAATAAAATCAGCAACAACCGTTATGTCTCCTCATGTAGCTGGGCTGGAGAAGCTGCGGGTTGTTGCTGCTTATTGGGCCAGAACGAGATTCAGCGAGCAGGCTGTTGGAAGCTACTGGGCTGAGCTGAAGACTGCAAGGCCGGACTGGGCTGAAGACTGGCGAGCTGGGCGCCTGGCTGGAAGAAACAGCAGGCGGCTGCTGGGCTGCTGGCGCTGGACTGGGCTGCTGGCGCTGGACTGTCAACAGCCTGTCTGGGCTTGTCACAGACTTGTCACAGCCTTGTCTGGCCTTGTCACAGACTCGTCACAGCCTTGTCTGGCCTTGTCACAGCTTCGTCACAGCCTTGTCTGGCCTTGTCACAGATTCGTCACAGACTTGTCTGGACCTTGTCACAGCTTCGTCACAGACTTGTCTGGACCTTGTCACAGCTTCGTCACAGACTTGTCCGGGCCTTGTCATATTCTAAATTAGGGCTAAACTTATTATTTTATGTGAAGATAAGCTACCTAAAATGATACATTTTATAAAGATCCTATCATTTTATGTGAAGGTAAGTTACATAAAATGATAAACTTATAAAAGGTTCTATCATTTTATGTGAAGGAGGTCTACATAAAATGATAAATTTCATCTTAATATGTCTAACTAAGTAGACGGACATGAATCGATGGATCGAGATCTATTTTATAACGGAATTAGACGGAATAAAAATTCCGGATTTTACATTACAGCTTGAAATTACTTTATTGGCTTAAATCATTTAGTGCTGTAAAATCTTATTTTACATGATTTGAAAGATAATACACATTAATAATTTGAGTCATTTTAATGCTCTAAAAACCCAATTTTACACACAGATGTAAATTCAACTTTCTAAATTCTGTTTGTTTTTGTATTGAATAAAAAAATATATGAAACTTACCCAAGTCTCAAATTTTCTTTCTTTTTTTACCCCATAATTAATTTCGTTATTTTGTTAGCGTGCCAAAGGGTTTGTATGGTCATTTTGCTTTATTTTCTAACAAAAATATGAAATTCACCCTAATCCTTAGTTTGTTCTTTTTTTATTGGTTAATCAACTTAACCAACTTTATTGATATGACCATTATAATTTTATAACTATATGATTTCAATTTAGGAAGATATTAAATGTTAATGAATAAATTATTTATTATTATTATATGAATTATATAAACAAAAAAATGATTAATACGTATAAAGTTGTTTTCTGAAAGAGGTTAAATGCTGATAAAAAAATCATTTATTGTTTACTTTTATATTATGACATTAGGTTTTGAAAAGAAATTAAATTGATCAACAAAAGAAAAAAGCAAAGAAAAAATGACAAAAAAAATAACAACTATGAGGATATGATAATACAAACTTGAAAAATTACTATTTGATATATAAACTATTTTACATTAAACCACTTTTAATACGGGGTAAAAATATGGCCAAATTTTATGACAAAAACCGCCCATATAAACTTTAAATTACACAAAATGAGACCTATATTTTATTTTTTTTCAAAAATCACCCATGTTATTTTTGTATACTTAACAAATTTGGTAACAAAAGTTAGTCATCACTTTATTTTTAATATTTAAGGTAGTTTATTCATTAAACAAAATTAAGAAGTTTTAAAAATTAAATTTTGATTAATAGAATCATGTTTGGTGCCATTATTGTTTTATGGGTAGTTTGAGGAAAAAAAAATTATGTTTGTAGGTAAAGCTTAATCAAACAATATATCACTTATTTTGAAATTTGTGTAATTTGAAAATTTAATATTAATATATTTAACATAAATTTGTGGGAAAATATCTACATTTCCTGTTAAAAATCAATCTTATTTTATACCAAAATTTTGTGGAAATGTCACAAAGCATGGGTGTTTTAACTAAATTTTTATTTTTAACGTTTTAAAACTTCCGAATCATTCTTATAGTTATATTCTAAATAAATGGCCTAAAATATTTAAGATAACTAACGTTTATTCTATAACTTGTTAGGTATAAAAAATAATATAGGTGATTTAATTTTGAAAGAAAATATAATGATATGGGCGATTTTTATAATAAAATTGACCATAATTTCACCCTGCATCAAAATTAGTTTAATGTTAAATAATTTGTATACCAACTAGTAATTTTTATATGTTTATATTATTTTTTCATATCTGATAATTAGTATTATTCTTGATATATAAAAAAAAATTTAATGAGTAACGAACTGATTTGTTAACCCAAATCTCTAACTTACATGTAGATTTTAGATAGAGAAACACATGTATATTGTTTTATTGGAAAAGACGATACAAATGCAAGTAGTATTTTAGAAATCCCGAGGAACTGTGAGCTTGATTCAATTAAAGATGATAGACACATTTCAAGTACGAACAAGAAGAAGAAGAAGACGGTACAAATTAAAAACATGCATGCAACTTAGAGTACGTAGTAATAGGTAGAAATGAACACCCCAACCCCAAAGCATATTGCATGCATTTATTTAGATCAATAATCCATGCGATACCCCCGGGAAGCCAGTTGATCGAAGCTTTTTAGTTAACATGGAGAGCAAGCCAGTTGATCATGAATGTCTGAGCTTCCTCGGCCTTCTTCACGGCTTCTTTATCCTCCGCATTGTACCTCAGTCCAAATCCATGCGATACCCCCGGGAAGATCTTCACCATGCTATTAATCTACAGCGACGACATGGAGATCATTATTGTATGTATGTAATGATTTTAGAATGATGAGTCGTTTGTTTCATTACCCCCGGTTTTGCTGAAAGAATGTCTCCGAATCGCTTCAATTGGTCGGGTGGAGAAACCTGGTCATCCTCCGCGCCCAAGAATGCAGTCGGAACGGTCACATCTTATCGACAAAACAAACATGATCGGCTCGTGTTACCGATGAAAATTGATTGTTTCTTAAATTCACACTAATATTTACCGTTAATCTCATCGAGTCTCAACTCATCAGAAGGATGGAGTGCAACTGCAGCCTTGATAGCATCCAACTTGGCCAACTTAATTGCGGCAGATCCTACACATGTCCCAAAAACAAATATATATTCACCAAATCTAGAAGCTAGCCAAACACAAAAATAAATGAACAAATTATACATACCGCCAAAGCAAACTCCTCCGACTCCGAGAGAAGTGATGCCTCGCTTTAGTAAAGCATCAATGACCAACTTTGCATCTTCACAAGCTTTCTCCTACACATACAACATCACTTGATCAATGCGTCAAATATAATTAAGGGTCCTTTGAGTTTAACTTTATAAACAAAAATGGAATGAAATCGAACTAGTCTATATGTATACTAATATTTATGAAGTTTTTTGGAATCATTCCTTCTATTCAAATATAATTGCATGAATGATTTCCAAAAAAAATTCATGAACAAGAGTACACAAATGGGCTCCATACATTTTTATTTTGTTTCCGTTTCCGTAGTTACCATCAAACGGGGTTAAGTAGATTGCACATTATAAGAAAACTAACCGCGGAATGAATTTGTCGCCATGCCTGGAAATCAAATGCAGGGTCGTCACATTTGGCGGGGTCGCCATACAAGAAATCGGGAACGACCACGAGGAATCCTTGAGTTGCGATCTTATCCGCTAGTTTCCTTCGAGCAGGAAAAAAACGTTAAACAAATTAATAAAGAGGGAAGTCGATAACACAAAGTAGTAGTTAAGATGGTACCTCAAGTTGGGTGCTTCGTATCCTAGAGGAAAAAGAGTGACAAGTTAGACATTAATGTATAATATGGTAGGAGACAAAAGAGTTGAAATGCAGATGAAAATATATACCAAAGACGTCGGAGAGGAGGAGGACAGCTCGGGCGGAATGGGAGGGTCCAGAAATGTAAGCCTTGAGGCCTCCGAGTTGATGGACGGAGCCGGATCCGCATTCGGAGCTGAGGAGGGGAGCGTTGTTGAGGCAGCAATGCGATACACCCGCCATTGATGTTGAGTAAGTTGGTGTGAGTGTTGATGATCGAATGGGCCGTTAATTTATAGGAGAAAGAGGGCGTCATTCCTGTCGTCAGCCTTCTTCACGTGAATCATGCATTAATACAATCCCACAGTGCTCTACCATCTCCACTTATTCGACCGCTCCAAAAGACAGAGTATGTAGGTCTGTCGAAATAACATGATATATCAATAATTGATAGTACAGTCTTTAAATAATTGTCTATTTTAAAGATATGCTTTTTTTTTAATTTACATATACTTTATATTATCCCTATTTCATATAAGAAAAAAAAAATCCCACAATACTCTACCGTCTCCACTTATTTGAAATCATTTTGCAAGTTTCAGTTGATGAACCAATCGTGGATTGTCTTAATCACATAATACTCTACCATTGGTGTCTTCAAAATTATGAATGCACAAATTGGATTTCCATTTTTACGTATCCCCTCACCTCCTTCTTCTATGCTTATGAAAGCATAACTTTGATTTTAATAGACCTTATATACTTAGAGTAGACAGCCAAAGGTTCATACAGAAGCCCAAAGCCCATTGTAAATCTCTATATATTCACACTAATGTAACAGTGAATTTAGAAGAGAAATATACAAGAATCAGTAATACAATCTTCTCTATGTTATCAAGAAGCCGGTAAAGACAAACGTCCATTACCAACATGTTAGACAACACACAAGACCCCTCTCTTCATAACCCTCCACCTCCACCACCAACTACACCCTCACCTTTCTCTACGCTCTCCCCTGCACCCCTTCCTGAGTTTTCAAGTTTTATTAACATCAAGCTCACATCCACAAATTACCTCCTGTGAAAAACCCAGGTCATACTTGTGTGCTTCGAGCTTACAACCTCTATGGTCAAGTTGATGGCTCTACTCTGTATCCATCATCTTTTTCCTCTACTCCAAGTAAAGCTCAGCTGGAGTGGCTCACAAGAGATCTCTTGGTCCAATCTTTACTTCATCTCTCACATAAGAGATTCTCACCCAGGTAATCGACTGCTCAACTTCTAGAGCAATCTGGGTTCAGCTCCATGACCTTTACACTGCAAAATCTAGGGCTGAGTATCGGTTCAAAACCACAACCGCAAACCGAACTGAACCGAACCGCAAACCGCAATCCCAGAAAACGTGAACCACACGGTTGCGGTTTGAACCGCAAATGAACCACAATTTGCGGTTTGGTTGCGGGTTTGCGGTTTTGCGGTTTTTTTTGCGGTTTGGTTGAGGTTTTTTGCGGTTTTTTTTTTGCGGTTTATTTGCGGTTTTTTTTTGCGGTTTGTGGTTTGTTTTGCGGTTTGCAGTTTTTTTGCGGTTTGAACCGCAAACCGAACCGCAAACCACAAAACAAAAACTTGTGGACCGCAAACCGAACCGATTAAGTGCGGTTCGGTTGCGGTTCGGTGAACCGAACTGCAATCTGCCCAGCCTTAGCAAAATCCAGTGCGCACATTCTCTAGACTCGTCTTCAACTCGTTTCTCTTAAACATGGTACTGATTCTATCCCAACTTACTTCAACAAAGCCAAAACCCTTTTCTCCTCTCTCCAAGCCACTGGTCAGTCTATTTCGGACTCTAAATTTGCAGCATCTTTGTTTGCTGGCCTTCCTTCGGAATATGACCCTATCATTACATCCCTAAGCACTCAACCCTTTTTACCAACACCAAATATGCTCTTGTCCCATCTCCTCAACCATGAGTCTCGTCTCCTGCATACCTCCACCACTAATAACACCCTCCACTCTGCCCAATATGTCTACTAACTCTAGCTCAACACAGTCCACAAATGAGACCCACAACCAATCTACCAATCATGGCCATTGTCATTCAAGCGGAAGCAGAGGAAACTCCAATTACCGCAACAATGGTCGTGGCTATAACTCAAGATGAGGGGGCGCATCAACCCAGCCATACAATTTCACTAGGCAACATGATATACGTCCAACGTGTCAGGTGTGTTCCAAACCGGGTCACAATGCTCTCCACTTTTGGCACCGGTTCAACAACTCGTATCAGGCGCCGGCTCCATCTTCCTTCCAGGCTCACTTCACCACGACAAACTGGACACCCGACACTGCAGCTACAAATCATTTTACTCCGGACATGAGTCAGCTTCCCTATGTTCCACACTACAATGGCACTGATACAATTTCTATTGGAGATGGTTCTACTCTCCCAATTCAACATTATGGTTCCAATCTCTTTTCCTCTCCTCTAACTCCCTCTTCTCAATTTTCCTTGAACAACATTCTTCATGTTCCTTCAATTAATCGAAATCTTCTCTCTATTCGACAGTTTTGCATTGACAATCCTGTCTATTTTGAATTTTACCATGATTGCTTTCTTGTGAAGGATCGACGAACCCAAACTCCTTCTTCGAGGCACCATTGAAGAAGGTTTGTATGTCCTCCCACTATCTGCACAAAAGCTCCCAATCAAGACCAATCTTACAGCACTACCAACCTTCATCTCTGGCACTCACGTTTTGGTCACCCCTCCATTCGCACCACAAAGAAGATGCTCCGTTCCCTTGCCATCGCCTGCCCTAACAACCCAGATGACATGCTCCGTTGCTCTGCGTGTTCACATGCCAAGGCTCACAACCTTCCTCACTATCCCTCTTTGTCCAAAGCGTCCCATTTACCTTCTTCTAGAGGCCACAAGTATTACTTATCCATTGTAGATGATCTTAGTAATTTTCTTTGGATTTTCCCACTATCAATAAAGGGTGCTACCAACTCATATGTTCAAGCCTTTATCCATTTCATTGAGAACATCTTCTCCTCTAAAATAAAATCAATTCAAACAGATGGTGGTACGGAAATTTACCCACTAAAACCCTTCTTTGCCAAAATGGGAATCAATCATCGCATCACATGTCCATACTCTCACCAACAAAATGTAGTATTGAAACCCGACACCGTCGTATTGTTGATACCGGCTTAGCACTTCTTGCTCATGCTTCCATGCCATTACATTTTGGGATTACGCCTTTGAAACGGCGGTCTATCTCTTAAATCGCTTACCTACTCTCACATTACATAACTCATCTCCCTTTCAAATCTTACATAAAAAACCACCCAATCTCAAATTTTTATGAGTCTTTGGCTTGCTTTGTTTTCCTAATCTTCGGCCATATTACTTACATAAACTCAATTTCCGATCAAAACCGTGTGTCTTCCTTGGCTATGCTCGTCATCATCGAGGATACATTTGCCTCGATCATACAAATCATCGGGCTTACATCTCACGTGATGTTATATTTCATGAGGCCAAATTCCCCTTTTTAGCTAATCCTCCTATGCAAGCCTATAATCCATCCTTGCCTCTCCTTCATTTGCTCATTACCCACTCTTTCACTTCCCCTTCATCAAAATCAAACTCATCTCCTAGGCCTACCAACCATTCTACCAACCCAAGCCCAATTCCCTCTTTGACTGCCTCAAATCTGTTCAGTCCAATTGAATCCAATATCTCTCTAAAGACAAATCAACCCATCTTAGCCTCACCTTCCACCAATTCACCTTCGTTACAAGAACAACCGTCTTCTACCTCCATCCCGTACTGAATAACCGGTAGGTGAAATAAAAGGTTAAAAGATACTCTAGAAGGGGGGTTGAATAGAGTATGGGAACTTTTCGCAAACCAAATCTCAAGGCCTAGAAACTCCTTTCAAGGGCCTTGATGTCAATTTGTGCTCTTTGTGAAACTTTAATTTCAAGGGCTTTGAAACTCCTTTCAAGGGCCTTGACTTCTTGCTCCTGCAAAACAAAGTTAGTCACAGTAAAATATATATGGTGCGGAATTAAAAAGATCGACACGAGGATATGTTTACGAAGTTCGGCTCTAAATAGCCTACTCTCCGTCCCAAGGTATAGCCTTATAATCTAACTATCTATTATCAGCTTCAAAGAGTTCTAAATACAAACTAGAAGAAATCCCCTTCTTCTCTCATTGTAGTCAATGCTACGATCTAACTTCAACTCTTAACCTAGCTATAATAGCCTAGTTACTTCGTAGAGTAACACACACTCTAGTATAACACTATTTAGATCTTTCAATAGAGCTCTAATGTTTTCTCTCTCTAAGGGGATAAAGCTTTAGTGTGAATGAGAGAAAGAAAACCAACGAATGAAGATGATCAGGTTGCTAGAAGATGTAAAGATGTTTTCCTACGTAAGCTTGTGTATTTTACTTCTTCGACCATCATCTTTATTTATACTCTTCTATGGAGAGGTCTTCTAGCCGTTGTAGAGATGACAGTTTGAAGATGAATCTTCTTCTCCATGAAGATTGTTTCTTGTTTCGAGATAAGGTAGACGTTGCAAATCTTCAGCTCACTCCTGAGAACACGTCGAGTCTTTAGCTCCTTGATCTTCTCGTCTTTTGAATCGAGAGAGAGAAGATATTATTCTTGCCGTTTTTTGTTTAGAAAATCTTCTGAAAAGATTTTCTAATCTTCGGTTGATAAGATCTTTCTCTTAAAGAATCTTCCTGGAAAATCTTTAGCTCATTTGAATCCTTGTTTCGTGCATCTATAACTCCAAGGTCCTTGAATTTGTCCCTTTGTAAACGCTATCTTCCTTTGTCCTTGAGTTATACTTAAAGGCCCTTGAAATTCATATCAAGGCCCTTGACATTTAGATAAAACCTGCATTGAATTCAATCCAACCAAATATCTAGAGAATATAATCAATACATTATTAGTATATCCAACTACTACATTTGTATTAAGTCTTCCATCATCAACACTTGTATACATTTTAATCGAGGTGGAGTTTTCACGTACCATTGCTACAAGATCACACAACCAAATCTTCAAACCCTTAATTCGGATGAATGACACAATTCCCTAGCTCAAACCCTCTCTTGCATCGACCACAACCATTCTAGAGGAACCTTCATCCTTCACTCAAGCAGCTCCCTTTCCAGAATGGCGTCAAGCTATGTCTGATGAGTTTCATATTGCTATCGACCAAAACATGGTCCCTTTTTCCACCCTATCGAAAGATCAATCCGGTAGGTGTCAAGTGGGTATTCAAAACCAAACTCCAAACCAATCGAACCATTGAGCGTCGAAAGGCTCGTTTGGTTGCCAAAGGGTATCACCAGATTCATAGAGTTGATTTTTCAGAGACCTTTATCCCTGTGATAAGACCCTCCACCATCAGACTTATCATATCCCTTGCAGCCATGTCCAATTGGAGTGTCAAACAAGTTGACATACAAAACGCATTTCTTCATGGTTACTTGACTAAGGAAGTGTACATCACACAACCACCTGGGTTCATCAATCCACAGTTTCCAAACCATCTCTGTAAGTTGCACAAATCCTTATATGACTTACGTTAAGCACCTAGAGCTTGGTTTTCTAAATTGAGTGATACTTTGATTAGTCTTGGTTTTCAAGCATCAAGAGTTGATTCTTCCCTTTTCTCTTATCGATTACACTCTGACATCATATTTGTCCTAGTGTATGTCGATGACATATTAGTCATTGCTTCCTCTCAAACACTCTCGAATCAATTCGTATCCTTCTTATCCTCCTTTTTCCCTGTCAAAGATCTTGGTCACCTTCATTATTTTCTTGGTCACCTTCATTATTTTCTATCTAAAAGTCAGTACATTTTTAACCTTCTTCAAAGCACAAAGATGCAACACTCCATACCTATCTCTACGCCAATGGAAAGTAATTGTGATCTCACCTCTCACAACTCACCTCCCTTCTCTGATCCATCTTTATATCAAAGTGTTGTTGGCAGCTTACAATATCTCTCCTTTACTCGTCCGGACATGTCTTTTTCTGTCAACAAAATCTATCAATTTATGCAAAAACCATGTGAAATTCACTAGCAAGCAATTAAGAGAATTCTTCGTTATCTCAATTCTATTCCTCATCTATCCTTTCACCTATCATCCAAACAAAATCTCACCCTTTCTGGATACTGTGATGCTGATTGGGTTGGTGACCACTTTGATAGACGCTCTACAGTTGCTTATTGTATTTACTTTGGTTCATCTCTGGTCTCATGGTCTTCAAAGAAACAACCAAATGTTTCCCGTTCATCCACTAAAGCTGAATACTGAGCACTGGGACATACCACTTGTGAACTTATTTGGTTACAGAATCTCCTCGCAGACATGGGCATTACTCTTCACAAGCCACCCATTCTTTGGTGTGACAATTTAGGTGCTACATACTTGGTAGCAAATCCAGTCTTTCATCATCGAACTAAACACATTGATCTAGACTATCACTTTGTACGTGAGAGGGTGGCAGCTAAAACCCTTTAAGTAGCATTCATCTCCTCAAAGGATCAGCTGGCAGATGCTCTTACCAAACCTTTGTCTTCCACTCGCTTTGAGCTACTACGAGCTAAATTGTCCCTAGTTCCGTCTAGCTCGAAGGGGCATATTAGAGTAGATAACCCAAAGACTCATATAAAAGCCCAAAACGCATTCTAAATCTCTATATATTCACGCCAATATAACAGTGAATTTGAAGAGAAATATACAAGAATATTCAGTAATACAATCTTATCTATTATAGCTATAAGGTGCAAAAAGAAGAATAGTAACCCAACCAATAGAAATTATATGAGAGAGATTAATGAAATTTCACGGTTGATATGTCGCGAGTAATATCACAAACCGGTAGAAATAATGGGCTTTTACTACCTAATTTCAAAATCTCTTTTTAAGTAAAGGTCGTCATTCGGAACTTTCAACGTATACTTATGATATACAAAAACTTCTTAACACAAATAAATGACTTTCTTAATTATATGTTTAGTTCCAACTGACGCTTTTCCTTGTCACAAAAAAGGTAATAAGTAAAGAAAAGATATTTGTGAAGGTGAACTACACCTTTATCGATCAAATTTACAACGAATATTTCAATCATCTACGCCTGTTAAATGAACAACATAAAGATAAATTTTGGAACGAGCTTGCAAATCATATCAACGTGAACAATAACCTAACACTGTGTTGCTAGGGTATTGCAACGAAAATACTCAATCCGTATAACAAAAAAGATGGAGCACCAATAACATACGGATTCAAAAGGCTACATATATAATTTTATGCAATAGTGTAATGTAGTCGACCTATTAACAAAAGAAAATGGCTTTCCGTGGAAAAATTAGACGCAGTCATGACTCACCCATGTATACTCACCCATGTATATTTCAAGCATACCCAAACATTTACGGTTGGTGCCATACGTTCACTATTTCGTACCATTGACGCATTTTTGTTGAGTTTCTTAACCTAATTGCTATGTTCTTAGTTTTGGAGTTGTTACTAATATTTCAACTTCAAATTTTGAAATTAAGATTGTATTGTGTTCGCCACTTAGCGTGCGTGCAAATAAGCTTTAATTATAAAACTAGAAATCAAGCAAGTGAACCCGCAGCGTACGGATCGATATAGTTAAGCAAGAATTCCAGAGTATCGAACACAGAGATTTGGGGGTTAAATCCAGTTATAGATTATCAAGCAAGTAAATGTATGAAGCTTTTCAAATTATTGGAAAACAACAATCCTAAAGATCCAGGAACCCAGCTGTGGCAATCGATTCAAGATATACTAAAGATATAAGGACAGAGTTGAGGGTTTGCAAAGGTATGCGAATGTAAGATAATCGTACGGTGAAGTTCCAAAAACCTTATATGACCCACCTAAAGACACTCTCTATAAAGGTTGTTGAGGCTTCAGTATAGAAAGGATCTAAAGGCAAGAATTAACGTCAAATACCCAAACTTATAATCCAAAGATCAAGACTAAGTTAAAGCAAATCTTTAACTTTGGATTAAAGTAAAAGCAAGTTCGTAAACTGACACAAAATTACGGGTAGTTCTTGAGTTCCACGGCCGTGGAAGCTCAAGAACAGACCGTGGATTAGGTTTGTCGGCGATTCTCTCTAACTCTCAGGGTCCAATCTGTTTACGATCGATCTATCATCATCTAAGCCACAACTATAGAATTGCTAAAGGGTTTTAGCCAACAACAATCATATTGATATCAAATTCAAGATTAAAAAGAATGAAAGATGAAAACTTCCGAAAACCTTGAATAAATCTCAAGTCAATCTCAAATCCACAAATCAAGAACAATAATGTCAATAGATTCGGAATAACACAAACAATCACAAATCTTAGATAAGAAGGAAGAACGGGATGTCAATCCGTCTTCTAATCAAACCTAAATAAGAAGCGTAATCTCCTTACGAACAATCTTCCAAATCTTCACTCTTTCCGTCAACTTTCCGTCGCGAAATAGCAATCTCCGCACGTTCCACTTGAAACCCTAGGCACGTGCAATAAGCGTAGGCAAAGTCTAAGCGAAGGTGACATAATCTCTCTTCCTCCGTCCTTTTATAGTGTAAGATAAAATATAAGCCCGGCCCATTGCGTAGAAGATCGTGGCTTAAAATATTGCGTAAAAGATCGCCAAGATCACGGTCGTGGAAGGGTTCCACGCCCATAGTTTAGAGCGTGGAATTAGGTCACGGTTTGTCACAACCCTCCACGGCCGTGTAAGTTGCTGGAATGTACCACGCTTCCCTTGCCAAGGTTCCACGGCCGTGGACTTGAACGTGGAATCTAGTACGGCCGTATTTTAGAGCGTGGTTTAGAGGTAGATCGTAGTTTTCCTTAGCCTCGTGATATTCTTCAAGTTAGAACCATCCTTAGCTCCTAGAGATGTCCTCAATCCTTGGACATGCTCAATCAAACTCCATTCTTTCTCAATCCGTTCGGAATTAGCTCTTAATTGCCTACAATCAACACAAAGCTTATGTAGATCTCTATATCGACAAAATAGATAAACTAACTCACAAATACTTCAATGCTTTATCAATGACTACCAATATGGATGAAATACACTTAGAAAACGTGCCTAAAATATCACAATATTTCATGCTAACATATTGATTAAACTTTTGAATTCTAAAACATTTCTTATGGGCCTCCTGAGAGCGCCACTAGGCATATCAAGACCTTCCTAGATATTTTTAGGGTTCATAATATAAGGATATTATTAGGCTAACAACCTTAAACTTTCCTTAGTAAAAGGATGTTGATGAGTGGTACAAGTCATTGCGAGCTAATTTTATCACCACTTCCGATTACTTGCATGAGGCCTTTATGAATAGATATACTTCCCAATGATATGATTGTTGAGATGAAGATCCATATTACAAACTATGAGTTGATACTTGAGGAGACTTATTTGAGATTTGGGCTATGTTTAAGAGCCTATTGATAGAGTTATAACTTAGATGATTTGATAGAGTTCACCCTGGATAGAGCCTTGACTTTGAAAAAGATTCTGAGTGATATTGATAATAAGTTTTTTTTTACTTTGTAATATTCTCTCTACATTAATGTAGTTGATTAAATTTTAATATTTTTCTACTTGTGATCTATAAAAATCACTCAGTTTTCTCTTAATAATTGTTTTATCTTCTCTTTGAAGGGTATAATTTTATTCAACATTCAATATTTCATTCTCTCCGTGTTGGATCTTGACTTTTTACTACAATTGGATCTTGTATATATTCTGCGAGATCTAGACTCATGTTATAAAGTTTATCATTGATGAAGGTGTAGAAGGGTCTGACTTTGATGCTTGATGAGGGGCTGAAGTGTAAGCTTTAAATCTCGCAAATAAATTACAAGATCCACTATAGTATAGTTAGTTAGGATCAAACACGAGAAAGACGATGTATTGCTTTGACGAATTAATTAAGAGACCTGATTGCTCCAAAAGGTGTGTGCGCAAATAAACTTTCAATATAATATCCAAGAATTAAGCCTAACGATAGCGAACCACAATGTACGGATCAATCGTAGTATGAGTTGATATTCTTGAGTCGATCTCAGGGAATCGGTGAGAACAAAGCAGTAAAGGTAATCCAACTTGGGTAGCAAGCAATGCAATGATCACAATAAAGGATATAGAAGCAAGAATAATGAGAATGCAGATTCTAAATATCCAAGTATCCGGTTGCGGTCTTCGATTCAAGATGTCTAAGGATGTGTACGGACAGAGCTGGATAACAAGGTATATGTTCTTCGGTAGGTTGTCGTCCGGTGAAGATCCGACTTCCCTTTATCCCAACCAAAGAATTCTACTTAACGGATGTTGAGTCTCGTCAAGAAGAGGTCACAAGGATAGGATTTAGCTCTTATACCAACCAAAACCCAAGGAAAAGAAAGATAAAAGAAAAGGCCATGACACTCCTCACCTAATAGAGGGTTTTGAATCCCCTATCACCTAGAGCTCATAAACACTCACAATCAGCAAGACAAAAGCTAGAAAAGGTTAACAGAGGTAGGATTTAAGCAATCTTGAACTTTGGATAAAGGAAAAAGTGAAACGTGCAAGATAAAGGAAACCACGGGCAGATCATGGGAAACCATTGTTGTGGTTCCTTAAGAACAAGCCGTGGAAATCCTCGTTCGAGGGTTTTGTCTCACAACTCTCAAGGTCCGACCTGTTAAGGTTCAATCTATCATCATCTATACCACAACCATCAACCCTTCACCCTAGAATCGCAGGGGGTTTAGCCAACAATCATCATAGTAATCAAACCAATATTAAGAAAAAAAATCAAGAAGGACATGCAATCAAGGACACAAAGATGAATGAAACCAATCTTCAAAGAATCAATAACTCCATCAAACAATATATAATCCTACAATGTGTTCTCAAAGACAAAATTCAAAGACTAGAACAATCTCACAAATTTCTAAAGCGGAATCAAGAACTTCTTCAATATCCTCCAATGGTGAAGCGATCCTTTCCAATGTACGGAAAATGGAATCCAAGAACGCGGTCTTTCCGGCCTAAAGCGGGATCTCCGTGTAAAGCGTGATCTTCGTCCAAAGCGACATATCCGAAATGCAGCCGTCAACCTCCTTTTATAAAATAAAATGAGGTTAAAAGGCTCCTTCTTTTCTTGCTAATGTGGCAATTAACATAACGGTCTATTCCGAAAAAACCACGGGTGACATCACAAAAACACGGCCGTGGTTCCTCCCGTGCCGACTCTCGACCTTCATTTCCACGTGTGAAATTCAATTAAATATCAAAACCCCGGCCGTGGAACTTATTTCTTGACCGTGGTTCTTCCTTTTTGACTCTTTTCACCTTTGCATCACTTCATACTTCTTCTGATGGCGTTCCAATCCTTCCCAATGAAATCCTCATCGACCAATGCTCAGTGAATGGCCCTTTTCCACTTTATTTCAGCTCCATTTCACCTAAATTCACAACCAAGCTTGTGTAGCTCTCAATTCCAAGATAATAGGTGAATATACTCGATAAATGTTATGAATGCATGTCCTTGTGCTCAAAAGAAGGGGAAAAACTACCTATATGTACATCTAAACTACGTCATATTTCATGACATCGAAATACCCCATACTTGCCTCTTGCTTGGCCCCAAGCAAGGTTCAAACCTTAGAATACAAAGTTGTATGAAATATGAATGCAAAGACAAAGAAAAACACAATATTTTTGGATTAGTGCTTCTATTCAAAGATCGCTTTCTCCACTTGTTTCATAGCTTTCCGAAAATCGTTATAAGAACTAAAAGACTCATGTCTTGAAAAGAACAATCACATCTTGCAAAAGTTTCAAAACGAGCATCATAACCTGAAGCAAGATCAAAATCAAACATGGGAAAAATCCAATTTGGACCACAAAGCCAAACATCAATCTTAAAGATCTTAAGGTCTTTCAAATAAAGGTCAAAGAAATGTGTTAGGGTGGGATATGTATAGGATATGTGGTGCAAAATCCGGGAAAGAGGACAATAACATCACGACTTTTTCAAGCACACTTCAACTTCCACAGTAGGGGCTTTGTTGTTCTTTTTCAGCATAATTTTTCGACTTTACTTTTTGATATCAAGGACAGAGGTGCACAATAACCGAAGCCTAGGAAATCAGCATTAACTCAAATTTTCGAGTTGCCTCAAACCGTAATGCACATACAATGACTCGTTACGAATATCGCTCAATCTGACTTTGACAAGACACAAACACCCGGCTATGTGAATAGTCCCGAGTTACTCATCATCATGATTGACTTCCCAAACCTATTTTCTAACACAATTCATCACTTTCAACTTCAAACTTCATAACTTTCGCACAATTGCATCCTAATTCCCGGATAGGTAAGAAGGGGCAAAATATATAGATATACACGAGGAGCTAAAAGGTGAACAAGAAGAAGAAAGCAATAAAACAAAATGCCTTAATCATATCAATAAGAAGAGTAAGAACTTATAAAAGCGGTTTCAATCTTCAATTTCTCAACATGATTTAAATCAAATTCTAAATTATAAAACTTGCAAGAAAATTCAACAAAACATTCAAATCCTTCACAAATCACAATTCATTTTAAACACATAAAAATCATCAAAAATCCAATTCACAAGAAGTTTTCTTCATCAAGGCCATCTCTAATCCTAGAAGAACAATTTAAAATTTTCAATTTTTTTTGGTTTTTTCAAAACTATCGAATGCAATGCAATAACGAAACATGTAACAAAGATAAGGAAAGATGCAATGTAAGATGGTCATACAAGCAAGCAAGTATCTCAAAGTTATTAAAGACCAAATGTATTCAACCACCCCATACTTGAACCACACGTTGTCCCCAACGTGTAATAAAAGTAGAGGTAAAAGTACAAAAACTTACAAGTTCGGTAGAGCAGCTAAAGAGTGAATGTCATCATCAAAGTGGAGGCGGTAATGGATGCCATGACAGGTCATAGGGGCGGTTGAACTGGGCGTGGTAAAGGTCTCGTATCATCTGTTGCCTCTGCTCGATGGTGCTAAGGCGATCATTCATACTATCCATACTCTACTACAATGCGGGAAGCCATGGAGGCTGCTGATCGAACCATGAGGGACACTCTAAAGTGCTGGCTCTGCGTTGTGAAGGACTAACTCGAGGACGACGGGTGGTGGACCTCCTAGGAGGCTCGTGCTGCCCGCCATGGATGAAAATGAAGATGGCAGCTCCTGAGAACTACCAAACTCTCCGTCAGCCTTGTAGTCGTTGGGGCCGGTATTCGTCCCTGTGTCCATTTAATCCTAGCTCTTTCCTCCTATCACCTCAGCTGCGGCATCATCACCCTCATAGTATGCACCTCCCATCTTAGCATGCATCTCCTCATATGTCAACTTCCAATTGACGTTGTTCCGAATAATGTACTCCGCCTTCCACGGAATCCCTCTCGCTCCCTTGCCCTCCAAGGGCATAGCTGCATGTGGCGGCCCTGAGTGTCGGGGAATCAGAATACCCATATGAATAAAGCGCTCAAGACCAAGAGCCTGTAACGCCCCAAATTTTTGGTGCGTTTGCAATATTTATTTTTACAGTTTATAACCTATGCATTGTATTTACATATTTTATCCACATTTTTGGAATCTTGCATTTTTACCCCTGTTGGAAAATTTACAGATTTTGGCCCAAGGATTTATTTACGGAAGATTGCCCAAGTTTCTAAAGTTGTATATTGTGCCCGGAAAATGTATTTACGGTTTTTAAACTTGGGTTTTACTTTGAGTTATATTGTTATTTATATATAGTATATATATAGTGCCCTTGTTGGATTAATTCCGATTTATGGCTCAACGTTTTGATCACGGTTTTATGACCATGTTTCTAGTATTGTACTTTTTGCCCCAGAAGGGTAATTACGGGATTATAATGTTGACTTTTGAAAACGAGTTTTGCCTTAGAATTTTATATATTATACTTTATGATAAAATTTAGCGTATAAGCTAAATTTGCTTAGCTTGGTTTTAGGTCCGGAAGTGCCCCGATAAAGGCCAACGAATCCCTTCTTGACATCCGTGGTTCATCTTCCGTCTTTGACCTCGTGTGAGTACCTTCTGCCTCGTTCTAGTTATGTTTAGTGGTAGTATATCATGCTAGGTTGGATCTAGCATAACTTAGAGTTAATGCCAAGTAGTGGCTTGAAACCTTAGGTGAGTGTTTGAGGTTATTGATGTTCTACGACATGTGGTGTGTTGATCTCGAGTTTTTATAGAGTTGTGAGCATCATGGTTGATCTTGTGACACTTGAGGTAGTATTTATATGTTGGTTGAGATTGTGGAGTTTAAGATGAGAGTATCATAGCACTTGTGGCTGTAGTCATGATCTTGTGAGTTGTGAGGACTTGGAGTGCTATCCTAGTTTATGGGAGTGTATGATCTTGTAAGAATATGTAATACTAGAAGTGTAAGGACTTCTAGCTTGCATGGCTGGTTGTTGATTATCGTGCCTTGTCTTGAACAGGTCTTCGTTATATTCCTTCGGAGAGTGATATCGGTTTCGGTTACCTTTGAGACGAGGTAAGTCCTCGGACATACTTAGCCGCTTGTATGCATTATTTGGATATGTGATGGTGGTGTGTGTTTAATTTCTTAAGATTATGAAACCGGTTTAGGACAACTTGGTTATATATATTGTTGGCCCATTGTTTATTATTATCAAGCGGTGACATCACTGCCCAACTTCAGAGGGAGAATGAGAGGTTCTCTACGACCAGGCCATGCATGGTATACGGGTGGGCTTCTTCGCCACTCCACATGGTATACGGGTTGAGCTCCACATCACTCCTGTTGGTTACTCGGTGACAGATGCGAGAGTTATAAGACTCTCGTTTCACACTTAAAACGAATGAAACTAGTAATGGAATGACTTAAAAAGAGAATATATGAGTCGGATTGTCTGTATATGAGCATGATGTGTGTTATGTGTACTTATGTGTGTGTTTGTGCCCTTGCTATCTTTATAATGACTAGAATGTGAGCTAACGGTTTTATGCCGATTGTTTTAGTTGATGTGCAAGTTAGGATGTGGCCGAGTGATGCGGAGGAGTGGGCAGCCGGGGTTCCGTACATCATAGGTCGAGTTTGGGGGATTTGAGTCCTTGTGTTGTTGTTTTTGTATTATGTTGATGTTGTTGTAAGGACGGTTGAAGTCTTTCATTTCTTTTGTCTTTGGGGTTTCATAACATTGCATAAAACTGTATTTCGGTTTTGGCCTTTATTTGTGCCTTGTTGCAAGATCTGTTGAAATTGTTGTTAGGCTAAAGGTCGGGACCCATTGTGAGGTCTCCGCCCGTAGCAGTCCGAGTCTCGCGGATTCGGGGTGTTACAAAGTGGTATCAAAGCCAGGTTGATAACAATGACACTCACAATCTTCTAATGGCCGAATAAAAATAAATAGAACCCTCAAGGGTTCTTAGTTTTAATATTTTGTTTTCAAAACATGTGCATGAGTCAGTTGGGGTAGAATGTACGGGACCACCACTTCCTCCGCGGACCTCGGCGACGTAGTTATTGATTATTATATTATGTATATATATATATATATGTATATATGTAGATATGTATATGTGGACTTAGGATGTTTTGGACTATACTTGTATGTTGAATTGTGAATTGTTTATGGACTGGTTATGTTTATAGTGGTAGCATGACATTTATATCTTCACACACACACACATATATATATATATAAACATATTGTATGCTAATATCATATTAGGGATAGTGGACCTTATAGCTAAGATGATAGAAAGCTATTATCGCCCCCTTGGACAACTCCTTTTGGCTTAGGATAGTATACATACAAAGATGAATATGCTCAAGTTAACGAGTTGAACATCAATTTTTCGCAAGCACCCCGGTGATTTCCTTGACTCCTTTTAGAGGACGTCGAAGAAGAAGACTAGAGATGAAGTAACCAAAGGACAAATAAATAAAAGAGAACCTCGTGTCGACTTAAGCGAAACCAAGATGGACACTATACCAATATAAAAGCGAAATGAAGATATGAGAGTGGTATCAAGGAAACAATAAAGGAGCATCAATGAGACAACTAGAGACAACCAACTTAAAGTTTTTCCAAGTACGGTGCCGATGAACTGAAGGTGCCAATCACGTAGAGAGGACTGCATTCTCGGTCGAGGATAAAAGTGGCGTTCTAAGTAAGACGAATTTTCAATAGGCGCCCCTAAGAATGAGAGTCAAGATGAAAAGACCTTGGGAAAGATTTATGAGAACGGTGAGTAAGCTTTCGGAGGTACCAGAGGGTGAAGTGACGATCTCTGCGAGATCTTAAGCGGGCGACTTATTCAGACATATGAGAGTTACGAGGAGCATCACATGGTGAAAGTTCACGTAGCAGAATTACCTTGTAGGGTCAACCGTTTTCCGTCGTTTTGATGAGATTGAGCAACGCTAAGAAGGAGGAAATGTGTGTAGATGATGATCTTAAGAAGATGAAAGATGAAGCAAGGAGCTTGGATCGAAAAACTTAAGATACCAAGAGGAACACGAGTGGATGCTAATTAAAGTCAAAGCATTTGAGAAGTGCATGAAGAGCTGTTAAGCCTATGAAAGTGGATCATATGAAACAAAAGAGCCGTGAAGGTGTAGTTATCTTACAGAAGTCGAAGGAAGAGAGGAGCGTATAAAGAACTAACGGAGTTTGAGGTATAGTAAAATGAGCTAGTGAAGTTTAAGGCATAGTACCCCGAGATGATATCCTTTAGCAGTATGGTAACATGAAGTATAGAAGAGGGTAAGTCGTTGACCTTGGAGAAGGTCATCTATAAGCTAATCGGTGACAACCTAGAACGCACCTGTGCGGGTTGTCTACTAGTGAGTGTAGACAAGAAGAGTAACCTAGAGTGTGGATTATACAGGAATTGTAACAAGATCTTGGAGTATTTCCGGTGATTCAATGTCGGTAATAAGGAGGTGTATCAACGGAAGCACTAATGTCTTAATCAAGTAACTTTGAATGGGTTCAAATCAAGTGAATGTAACAGACTTCCTATGGAGGGATTGTAACGATCATGTGCGACCCTTTTTGGTCAGGAAATTGGCATATAGGGGGAACGACACGGATAAGAACTGTTAAGGTTCGATAAGAGATAAGGGGATAGAGGAATGGGAGAAAGTGAGGCTTCTATAGCTATTGTGCGTAAGGAGAATACACATATAGGATGCATGTTATGCTATGGTAGATGTGACGTGGAACGGTGAATCTGGATCATAGTAACGCTGCAAACTTTGAGCTTATGACGTTAGAAATTGAGAAGTAATGTGTTGAGTCTTCGGTGACGTGGTTGAGGAATTTCTCCTAGCGTTCCCCACAAGACATACTGATACGGATGTGAGGTTGTTCATGGAATACCCATAGATGCATAAGGTGACCAACAAGAGTAAGAGAAGATCAAAGTTTTGAAGGTTGATGTTAACATGAAATGTACGAGAAGCATTTAAACGACCAATTGGCATGACTTGTTGATAAAGATTCATTAGAACCAATGCACTGCCATAGAAAACACCAGACGTGATCTTGAAATCTTGATTTGAAGTCATGTTGGAATATATCTTAAACTCTTGATATGAAGTTGTTATGGAGAACACTAGTTTGCGAAATGAGAGACGGTTATCTCCGTTGGTACATCGATTACCCTGAGCCGACAAGATAACAATGAAGAATGAGTATCCCTCACCACGGATAGATGATCTACTCGATCGTTTGCAAGGATTGTTAGCCTCTTCTAAAATCGATTTAAGGTCTTATTGTCACCAATTGAGAAGTCGAGACTAGGATATTGCAAACACGGCATTCCGGACAAACCATGGTCACTACGAGTTGTAGTGATTCCATATGGTCTTACTAATGCCCCGAATAAGATATTTTGGATCTACTCTTGAAAAAGAGAGAAGTTGTATGACAAGTTGTCTCAGGATGACAACCCCCGGAGGATTTGAAAGAAGCTACAAGTTTTTTCGGATGTGTTGGTCATTACCGGATTTGTGGAGAGATTCTCCAAAGTAACACCATCTATTGCTAACCTAATCCGGATGACAATGAAGTTTTGAGTGGGACGAAAATTGACAATGGAGGTTTTGAGAGTTAAGAGGAGATTCATTGGTGCAATTGTTGCTTCGAGGTATGATGAGCTTGAAGTGTACAAGTGAGTTTCCAAGACAAGACCTTGATTGGGTATTGCGGAACGATGTAAAAATAATAGCATATGTGTCTCGATTAGTAGAAGCGGTGTAAAGTAAAGTACTTTCATCATTACTTGGAACTTGCAACAAGAATTGAGGAAACGTAACATCAAAGTTTGGTTTGACAAGAACCAAAGCCAACGGTGTAAATTGGAAGTTTGATCTTCCTTGTTAGAGACTGTCAAACAGAAACATAATGGAAAATGCTGCATTGAAAAGGACTCGACAGGGAAGTTGAGATTGTGATATATCGGACCTTTTTGAAATCTCAGAGCGAGTTGGGAAAGTGGTTTACCGGTTGGCGTGACCGCCGAGAGTAGAGGGTGTTCACTCGGGCTTCATGTGCATCAGTCGAGGGAGTACATACATGACTCGAGACATGTAGACCGTTGTGATAATCTAGTCGAGACGAGGAGCCAATGAGGCTAACTGGAAGACGTAGGATAGTATCTTTGGTTGAGTTTTATGCTGAGCTAGTAGCATCGATAGAATCATCGGATTAGACCTAGCTCTTTCCTTGGTTGAGTTATGTGCATGTGTGATGTTATGTGTAGTTGTGTTGTGTGCGGGAATGTGCTTTATGACCTGATATATCTTGCAGTGGTATTTTGAGTAGATGATGTGTTTTGATTAGAAGGTTTAAGCATCCTTAGTTTGAGAGTTCATACCTCGGCCTTAGGGACTGAGAAGTTCGACGCATAGCAAGTTTTGGGACGAAACTTGTTTTTAGGGGATCTGATATAATACCCCAAATTTTTGGCGCGTTTGCGATATTTATTTTTACAGTTTATAACCTATGCATTTTATTTACATATTTTACCCACATTTTTGGAATCTTGCATTTATACCCCTCTTGGAAAATTTACTGATTTTGGCCCAACGATTTACTTACGGAAGATGGCCCAAGTTTCTAAAGTTGTATATTGTGCACAGAAAATATATTTATGGTTTTTTAAACTTGGGTTTTACTTCGAGTTATATTCTTATTTATATATACTATATATATAGTGCCCTTGTTGTATTAATTTCGGTTTATGGCTCAAGGTTTTGATCACGGTTTTATGACTAAGTTTCTAGTATTGTACTTTTTGCTCAGGAAGGGTAATTACTGGATCTTAACGTTGACTTTTGAAAACCAGTTTTGCCTTAAGATTTTATATATTCTATTTTACGATCAAACTTAGCGTATAGGCTAAATTTTCTTAGCTTGGTTTTAGGTCCGGAAGCGCCCCGATAAAGGCCAACGAATCCCTTCCCGACATCCGTGGTTTGTCTTGTGCCTTTGACCTCGTGTGAGTACCTTCTCCCTCATTCTATTTATGTTTAGTGGTAGTATATCATGCTAGGGTTGATCTAGCGTAACTTAGAGTTAATGTCAAGTAGTGGCTTGAAACCTTAGGTGAGTGTTTGAGGTTATTGATGTTCTACGACATCTGGTTTAACACCCCAAATCCGCGGGACTTGGAGTGTCACATTGGGCTAGGATCTCACAATGGATCCTGACCCTAGCCTGACAACAAGTTCACTGGATCTTACAACAAGACACAAGTAGATTAAAATCAAATACATAAAAGCTGAGTATGATACATCAAAAGAGTTTACAAACTCATAGCCGAGTACAAAACAACAACATAAACCACAACCACAAAAGATCTAACATCCCACGCATCCTAATGTACATAAGTCCTCGGCTTGTCACACCATCTGGCTCACTCTGCAGTATTCCTAACCTGCAGAACACTACAACACGGTATGAAACCGTTAGCTACAACAATGAGAAGCATGAAGGTAATAGCACAACCACACATCAATATCTCAAACATGCAATGCCACACACATTCATTTATTATCTTTCATTACGTTATTCCATTACTAATTCAACTTCTTTTGTAACACGAGAAGCCTCAAGAACCCCGTCCCATCCAACGTAACACAAGAGTTTTGCATGGGGGTGACCTTCACTCGTCCCCTCCTGTGAGATCATCTTCAGGGCACCTCCTCCTAACCAGCAGGCGGAGACCGGCGGTTACCGCCCGTTATAATACACTTGGGCCAAATAAATGTAATGAATGGCCATCCTAGTCCGGTTTAGGTTATAAATGCACAATCATATGAACACACACAACCATCAAAATCATACAATCCACAACTGCACACTATGTAAGTCCTATGGACTTACATGATATACTCGTAACCTGTACCACGTCACAGCTTCCCCTTGGGGAAGTAATCAACGCCTGCAATAGCAAGGCACACACAATCACATACTGCAAAGGTTAGGAGACTCGTCTCACTAACCACAACCAACCTATATCTCAAATATAAACCTCAGATTCTCAACACATTCATAAATGCCTAAGGCATATCCTCAACATAACATCTCATCATACTCGTACACATACTAATCCTTAAAGCCATAACCGATATCCATAACATCATCATGATCCTTAAATCATTGTGGCACCTAGGATGCATCTAGTCAGTATTCCTAAATCTCAAATTTAATCCTAATTTAATTAATTAACCTTTAATTCACTAATTAAATTTCACCAGAATAACGTTTTGCCCACAGGACATTTCTAAACCCACCTATCATCAGATTTCATCAACAAACAACCCATAAACACCAGAATAATATAATGATCATAATGGAATTTCTAATTATCCATTTTGAAAAGGCTAAGGTCGATTTAGGCCAAATCGCAGTACGGAAAATGAATAAATTCATAACTTATTCGTTACTAACCCGATTGACGATCTGAAAGAAGATTCGGAATCAAAACGACACAGGCTACGCATGTACAACATCAAATTCACCGGAATCTGAGCGACGGAACTGTCCGGGTGACATATATGCTCGACCAGGTCTTCATCTGCTCGGAAATGTAGAAACTCGGTACCGATATGAAGAGAATGAAGAGAGGAATCCTAAAACTCAAACGGAATTGAAATCGGATTAGAAACGGAGAGTAGATCTGAGTTTGACGTTTGTGAGAAATCAGAGCTTTTACGAGGAAACATGAAAGGAAATGAATTAATAAACGATTTTCCGCTATTTATAGTGAAGTCGATAATTATCCTTTAGCGAAGTCGATAATTATCCTTTTTATCGATCCAATGGCGGGTTGAACCCCCTTCTCCAAACTTCTCGAAATTGGAATAATAGATCTTGAATATTGTAGGGATAATTATTCCACAATTGCCTCGGAAAACGTGTATTCCTAAGCCGTCTTTCTTAGCCATTAAGAAACGAAATAACGACTCTTTTGTCCGTTTTGCCTTTCCATGTTATTTCATATCTAGGACATGTCCGATATCCTGATCATTTCTCTCAACTGCATTTTTATTAATTGGAGCTCCCAAATGCTCCAACTAATACCGGAGGGTAAAAATAATTACCCGGGGGAAAAAGTGAAAATTTCACCATAAGCCCAAAATTACGCCAGGAACATAACAGTGAGACTTATACTCAACACTTACGCAATCTTCGCGAGTTTTATGTCAATTACTATCACTGATTAAGTTAATCAACATTAATTAAAATTCGGAAATCCTATCTATTACATCACACACCTCTTAAAAAAAAGTTTCGTCCCGAAACTTGAACAATTCTCAAATCCTCTGGGACCCATACGCCGAGGTATAGACACTCTCTCTATCAGAGGTATCACATCTCCGTTCAAACGTATCAACCTATAACACTCTATAACCTCAAAACACGGCATGGAGGAATCACCAACTCCAACAACAAGATCATAACGCTATCCAAAGGCATAGAGGAAAAATCATCTCTAACCAACTACTAACCACGTCACAAGGCATGGAGGAAAGCCTTCTCCAGCCAATCGTACTCGTAACGCACTATGTGGAGGAAAACCGCCTCCACTCACACTATGTGCATCAAAGATAGCATGGAGGAAAGAACCATCTCTTGCTAATCCTAACACATACACCGTAGCATGGAGGAAATAACCATCTCCAACTATACCTATCTCGTACTAGCAAACAAGATCTAACAGATCATATGCACAACTCACAACTAGCACGAAAACACAACATATCACATAAGCACATAGCATAACATACACTCACTAAGAGAGCACCAAAATCTAATCGTGGATCCTACAGGTGCATCTGTCCCGGCGTAAAAATCTGGATAGTTCCCCTGGATACTATCCTCAGTCTCCCGCGTAGCCTCATCATAGGAATATCCTTTGAATGCAGGCGTCTCACACCTCTCTTCCTAGATTCACAAAAGGTTGTTCTGCAAAAGTGTGGTCCAGCTCAACCACTAGATCATCATGACTCACAATGTGCCTCAGATCTGGTATGTACTTCCTCAGCTGAGACACATGAAACATAGGCTGAACACCCTCTAACTTCGATGGCAAAGCCAATCTGTGCACTGCTCTTCCAACTCTACCCAGTATCTGGAAAGGACCGACCTATCGGGGACTCAACTTTCCCTTTATGCCATAACGTCGGACACCTCACGTCGGAGATACTCTCAACCAGCCATGAGCTCCTACCCTGAACTCTAGAGGTCGACGCCTCCAATCTGCATACAACTTCTGGCGACTTTGTGCAACCATCATCCTTTCTCTGATTAACGTTACTCGAGCTATATCATCCTGAATTTGCTCTGGCGCTAACCCACTGGTACTGCCAGGCTCATCCCCGCATAAAGGTGTATGACACCTATGTCTACACAATATCTCATAGGGACCATCCCTATAGATGCATGCCAACGGTCGTGGTATAAGAATTCAACGAGTGGGAGATAAATAGATCGTCCCTGTTCCCAATCCATCCCACAAGCTCGCAACATGTTCTCTACGTTCTGGAGGGTCCTCTCAGACTCACCGTCTTTCTGAGGTAAATCTCAATCATGAAGTGTAGACACGTTCCCCAAACAGTCTGAATCTGCTATCAAAACCTCAAAGTAACCCGTCTACTACAATCATAGTCGATTGTCCCCGGTACACTTATGGAGTCCCACCATCTGTCTAGTGTACTCCTTTGTTATTTCATTCGCTGGCCACGTCTCTCAGTAGAGATGGAACGTGTCGACTTCGTAAATCTGTTACCAATAATCTGGATAACACCAAAACTCTTATTGGGTCTCAATCCCATCACAAGTCGACAGAGTGGTCCTCTCACTTCCACTACTGCATTGGTAGTGGATGAGCTCATCTCCAGGCCAGTAACACTTTAACCTGATCTACTACTTCAGGGTACTTCTTATTCGTACATGGATGTACTAAAGAAGGTGTACTATGGGTGTACTATAATCTTCTCCACTCAACTCCACATAAGCGTTTATACAGACGCAGTTGCTGCACCTCATACTCCTTCTGCTCCGTTAAAGAACTGTGGTGTCTTGCCATGAGACATCCTTCCATCAAATTCCCTCAGGGTCAAGCAAGTCCCCTGCTTTTGTTGGACCTCATCCAATAAATCAGGTAGAACCCCTAAAACATGAAACTAACGTCCTTATCAACAGTTGTTGGTCCAACTCTAACCAAGCTAGATCATTCTGCAACCGAGGTTGTACATCAATTCCAACAATCGCCTTCTCTCGAGGCGTCTTCTAGTTCGAGGTATCAGTTACCATATTCTCCTTGCCAGAATGGTACCAAACTTCACGATCAAACTCCTTGATCAACTCTAGTCAATGACGCTGGCGGTTATTCAGCTTATGTTGCATAAAAATATGCTTCAAACTCTTATGATCGGTGGGAATCTAACATGAAATATCACACCGATATTGCCTTCAAATTTGGACACTTGAACTACCACTACAAACTCAAAATCATGAGTCGGGCAGTTCTCCTCATACATTCCCAGCACCGTAGTCACGTGATTCCCAAAATCTTCTGATTATCACCGAATAGAAGTAGAGTTCAAATGCTTCCTCTACTCTTCATAACTCCGACATACTACTTCAACCACACACTTAAGGTGGTCTTCCTCAGAAGTCGCGTAATTGGATGCACAATCACATAGAATCCTTCCTCAAAGCATTGGTAGCAATCGGCTGGGCCGAGAACTACGCATTCCCCTAATGTTCAGCAGCATCATCCACAAGGCATCATACTCACTCCTCGTCACATCAACTATGATCCCACTGACAGAGCAACATGACCTTGAAGGTTACTTCTGGCATCTCAATTCACATTTAGGGAGCATAACACTAGCTTTTATCCCTCAGATTCTGCAAAACCGTCCTCAAATAACCGATACGTTCCTCTCCGTTGTGAGAGTACACCAAACGTCATCAATAAGTCTACCACCAACTGATCAAGGAAGTAGATGAAGACACTGTTCATCAACTCCTATAACAACTACTAGGACGTTCCTCAACTCAGATGACAACACTACAACTCGTAATGTCCATAACGGGTATGAAATGCTGTCTTATGCCCACACTGCTTTCTCATCCTTAGCTGATGATATCCTAAGCATACGGAAATCTTAAAAACACAATTGCTTCTTTTAGTTGATCCAACAAGTCGTCCATACGTAGCAATGAACGTGCTAGGGCGAACGGAGCCCGTCTCAAACCACTCTTCAAATTGCTTCTTCAATTTCTAACAACTCAACAAGCCATATACCTCATAGGCCTTCTCCCAACCAGTCTCGTACCATACTTCAACACAATATCAAAGTCCTTATTTCGCTGAGGTGATAGATTAGACGGTTCAGTAACACGTTTATAAGATTATATACCACTGGAATACTCTTCAGTGTGGAACTATATCTTTCCTTCACGACATAACATTAGAAATCATCACCTCCTTATTAACCTTGCTGCAAATACGGTACTGTCGGCAACTTGCCTTTTCAAGGTTCATAACCTTGAAAAACTTCTACCTAGTCGATCTCAGTAGAGACTATAATAGTCCTCCTACTACTATCTAAACCAACATGATATCTATTCGTCCACCACACACATAAAGACCTTCTCATGCACCTAAGGCATGACAAAGAAGTCTTCAAGCCATACACAAGTCCCTGAACAAAGGGAACAACCACATATCTCGCGGGTACCTAAGACCCGTAACTCGTAATCCTAGAAAGGAAGATATATCTGTATCCACAATTAACTATTAACACATGCATCGAAAGACAAGAGGTGCATAACACTCACAATAAACAAAACTCCACTAGGTAAACCATTAACAAGAATGGTACCTGTAACAGCTAACGCTCAAAGCTCTACTACATATCATTACTCAACCTCAGACCTATTCTCCTCAGGTATCACTGAGGTCATCGCCATATCCTCCACTTTCACTCTTTCTACATCGGAAAGAGGAAAGTCTTGATGAGAAGAAACACTACCTTGCTAACAGAAAGGGGCCAGATGGCCTAGTTCACCACAGGTGAAGCAAGCTATCGGTGCCATGGGGCACTCAGAGCGCACATGATCTGGATAACCACAGTTGAGACATATACGTCTCATCCCTGCCACTAGTACAGGTGGCATGTAGACCACCTCCCTGCCACTAGTACAGGTGGCTCCTCTACTCAGCTTGGGAACGAATTCCTGAGTAGGCGAATGATTTAGGACTCTCTACTGCCCCCGCGTCTACTGCTGAGGTGTTTTCTGACCACCTCCCGTTACACTAGTACAAATAAAACCCTGTCGTGATACCACTCCAGTTTGCTTACAAAAAACAGCTCTATGACCCTGTCTACCACAGGTAAAGCAAGTCATTGGCGATCTTGGACACTGTGGTCGTACATGTCCAGGCTTCCCACAATTGTAATAAGTCCTCGGTTCACCTGAAGTCCATGTGAAACGAGAAGTACTCAAACGTCCACAAGTCGGGCTTGGTTTGCAACCCGAATATCCAACCTCGTCTTCTGCTGTTTCAACCCATTGTTTCTTCTTTAATCCAGAAGCTTGAGTTGATCTCACAGATGTTGGTAAATCAGGTGTAGATCTACCCGCTATCGCCGCCTCATATACTTGCTGAATATACTCTTGAAATTCGAATCTACTCATGGAGACACGATCAGCCTCTTCAAACTCGTTCTCTGCCATAGGCAACACAACAGCGGATACTAGTCCCTGACTTGACGCTACTGGAGGAAGAGGGGGTGTACCCCTATCTCGTTCCACTACAGATACTACTTTAGTCTGAGCCATCTGTAGAATATACGCTCCTAACTTATAAGGCTATATATATGCCATATGTATCGATATAATATATATATATATATATATATATAATACTCATTATTACATGCATACACATCATCACATAAAAGATATATATATATATATATATATATATATATATATATATATATATCTACACAGTCGAGATCCTCATATGGGTGACGACTTCTGTACATACTATCCTAAAACATCTATACTCGCTTAAAACCAAAACCTTTTGAAAAATCAGACCCCATGTGGGTTATGTTTATTTATCCACTCTACCTTTGTTGCAGATAGCAAGTGCCATTGTTTTCAACCTAAGGCTCTGATACCAACTCTGTAACACCCCAAATTTGCGGGACTTGGAGTGTCACATTGGGCTAGGATCTCACAATGGATCCTAACCCTAGCCTGACAACAAGTTCACTAGATCTTACAACAAGGCACAGGTAGATTAAAATCAAATACATAAAAGTTGAGCATGATACATCAAAAGAGTTTACAAACTCATAGCCGAGTACAAAACAACAACATAAACCACAACCACAAAAGATCCCACATCCCACGCATCCTAATGTACAGAAGTCCTCGGCTTGTCACACCATCTGGCTCACTCTGCAGTATTCCTAACCTGCAGAACACTACAACACGGTATGAAACCGTTAGCTACAACAATGAGAAGCATGAAGGTAATAGTACAACAACACATCAACATCTCAAACATGCAATGCCATACACATTCATTTATTATCTTTTATTATGTTATTCCATTACTAATTCAACTTTTTTTGTAACACGAGGAGCCTCAAGAACCCTGTCCCATCCAACGTAACACAGGAGTTTTGCATGGGGGTGACCTTCACTCGTCCCCTCCTGTGAGATCATCTTCAGGGCACCTCCTCCTAACTAGCAGGCGGAGACCGGCGATTACCGCCCGTTATAATACACTTGGGCCAAATAAATGTAATGAATGGTCATCCTAGTCCGGTTTAGGTTATAAATGCACAATCATATGAACACACACAACCATCACAATCATACAATCCACAACTGCACGCTAAGTAAGTCCTATGGACTTACCTGATATACTCGTAACCTATACCACGTCACAGCTTCCCCTTGGGGAAGTAATCAACGCTTGCAATAGCAAGGAACACACAATCACATACTGCAAAGGTTAGGAGACTCGTCTCACTAACCACAACCAACCTATATCTCAAATCTAAACCTCAGATTCTCAACACATTTATAAATGCCTAGGCATATCCTCAACATAACATCTTATCATACTTGTACACATACTAATTCTTAAAGCCATAACCGATATCCATAACATCATCATGATCCTCAAATCATTCTGACACCTAGCATGCATCTAGTCAGTATTCCTAAATCTCAAATTTAATCCTAATTTAATTAATTAACCTTTAATTAATTAATTAAATTTCACCAGAATAACGTTTTGCCGCATGCCATTTCTAAACCCACCTATCATCAGATTTCATCAACAAACAACCCATAAACACCAGAATAATATAATGATCATAATGAAATTTCTAATTATCTATTTTGTAAAGCCTAAGGTCGATTTAGGCCAAATCGTAGTACGGAAAACGAATAAATTCATAGATGATCTGAAAGAAGATTCGGAATCACAACGACGCAGGCTACACATGTACAACATCAAATTCACCGGAGTCTGAGCGACAAAACTAGTGACATATATGCTCGACCAAGCCTTCATCTGCTTGGAAATGCAAAATCTCGGTACCGATATGAAGAGAATGAAGAAAGGAATCCAAAAACTCAAACGGAATTGAAATCGGATTAGAAACGGAGAGTAGATCTGAGTTTGAAGTTTGAGAGAAATCAAAGCTTTTACGAGGAAACGTGAAAGGAAATGAATTAATAAACGATTTTCCGCTATTTATAGTGAAGTCGATAATTATCCTTTAGCGAAGTCGATAATTATCCTTTTATCGATCCAATGGCGGGTTGAACCCCCTTCTCCAAACTTCTCGAAATTGGAATAATAGATCTTGAATATTGTAGGGATAATTATTCCACAATTGCCTCGAAAAACGTGTATTCCTAAGCCGTCTTTGTTAGCCTTTAAGAAACGAAATAACGACTCTTTTGTCCGTTTTCCTTTCCATGTTATTTCATATCTAGGACATCTCTGATGTCCTGATCATTTCTCTCAAATGCATTTTTATTAATTGGAGCTCCCAAATGCTCCAAATAATACCGGAAGGTAAAAATAATTACTAGGGGGAAAAAGTGAAAATTTCACCATAAGCCCAAAATTACGCCAGGAACATAACAGTGGGACTTATACTCAACACTTACACAATCTTTGCGAGTTATATGTCAATTACTATCACTGATTAAGTTAATCAACATTAATTAGAATTCGGAAATCCTAGCTATTACATATGGTGTGTTGATCTCGAGTTGTTATAGAGTTGTGAGCATCATGGTTAATCATGTGACACTTGAGGTGGTATTTATATGTTGGTTGAGATTGTGGAGTTTAAGATGAGAGTATCCTAGCACTTGTGGCTGTAGTCATGATCTTGTGAGTTGTGAGGACTAGGAGTTCTATCCTAGTTTATGGGAGTGTATGATCTTGTAAGAATATGTAATACTAGAAGTGTAAGGACTTCTAACTTGCATGGCTGGTTGTTGATTATCGTGCCTTGTCTTGAACAGGTCTTGGTTATATTCCTTCGGCGAGTGATATCGGTTTCGGTTAGCTTTGAGACGAGGTAAGTCCTTGGACTTACTTAGCCGCTTTTATGCATTATTTGGATATGTGATGGTGGTGTGTGTTTAATTGCTTATGATTATGAAACCGGATTAGGACAACTTGGTTGTATATATTGTTGGCCCATTGTTTATTATTATGTGGCGGTGACATCACTACCCAGCTCCAGAGGGAGAATTAGAGGTTCTTTGCGACCATGCCATACATGTTTTACAGGTGGGCTTCTTCGCCACTCCACATGGTATATGGGTTGAGCTCCACATCACTCCTGTTGGTTACTCGGTGACAGATGCGAGAGTTATAAGACTCTCATTTCACACTTAAAACGAATGAAACTAGTAATGGAATGACTTAAAAGGAGAAGATATGAATCGGATTGTCTATATATGAGCATGATGTGTGTTATGTGTACTTATGTGTGTGTTTGTGCCCTTGATATCTTTATAATGACTAGAATGTGAGCTAACGGTTTTATATTGATTGTTGTAGTTGATGTGCAAGTTAGGATGTGTCCGAGTGATCCGGAGGAGTTGACAGCCGGGGTTCCGTACATCATAGGTCGATTTTGGGGGATTTGAGTCCTTGTATTTTTGTTTTTGTATTATGTTGATCTTGTTGTAAGGACGACGGAAGTCTTTCCTTTCTTTTGTCTTTGGAGTTTCATTACATTTCATAAAAATGTATTTCGGTTTTGGCCTATATTTGTGCCTTGTTGCAAATTCCGGTGAAATTGTTGTCAGGCTAAGGGTCGGGACCCATTGTGAGGTCTCCACCCGTAGCATTCCGAGTCCCGCGGATTCGGGGTGTTACAAGGCCTAGCTTTTGCAGCAAGCTCACAATCGGCGAAGTCAACCCCTAGACGGCGAGCGATGTAGGTCACAATACCTCCCACACAAATATCCCCTTTAGCCTTGATTTTGATCTTCCTCAGACTATCAACTAGTAGAGTGGCACAATTAGGAGCGGTACCGGTAGCCATGCAGAACAAGATGAACAGCTCTGAAAACTCCACCTTGATTGAAGAGGTTTTACAGGTGTTGGTGATGATGGAAGACTTCACACAAATATAAGCAGTTGGATACACTAACAATGTACTTGATTATATTTCTAGATATTCGGTTGATTTGAATTCAATGTAGATACATCAATGCATATGTCAAGGACCTTGATATTAGTTTCAAGGGCCTTGAAGTATAATTCTAAGGACGAAGGAAGGCGAATACAAAGGAAGATATTAAGAGCCTTTGAGTTATAAGAATGCAAAACAAGAATTCAAAATACGCATCAAGACTTTTTAGAAGATTTGGAATAAGGAAGATCTCGACAATCAAAGGATCCAGCCGAAGATCTTGTCAACTACAGAATCAACCGAAGATCTTAAATGAAGAATAAGAGAAACTTTTTCGAAGATTTTCTTAAACAAACTCAACGGCAACAACATCTTCTCTTCACATAGAACACGAGAAGATCGGAGTAAAAGATCAACGTGTTAATAGGGGTTGTAGTTTTACAACTTCTAAACTTATCTCCGAACAAGAAAACGATCTTCATGGAAACGAAGATTCACCTTCAACGGTCATCTTCACAACGGCTAGAAGTCCTTTCCATCGAAGAGTATAAATGAAGATGATGGTCGAAGAAGAAAGAGACACAAGCCTACATCGTTAAATATCTTCTACATCTTCAAGCAACTAGATCATCTTCATTCGTTGTTTTTCTTTCTCTTATTTCAAAAAGCTTTATCCCCTTTGAGAGAGAAAACACTAGAGCTCCATTGGAAGATCTAAATAGTGTTATATTAGAGTGTGTGTTACTCTGCAAAGTAACTAGGCTATTATAGCTAGGTGAAGAGTTGAAGCTAGATCGTAGCGTTGGCTACAGTGAGAGAAGAAGGGGATTTCTTTTAGTTTGTATCTAGGACTCTTTGAAGCTGATAATAGATAGTTAGATCCTAAGGATATACCCTAGGACGGAGAGTAGGCTATTTAGAGCCGAACTTCGTAAACATATCCTCGTGTCAATCTTTTCAATTCCGCACTATGTATACTTTAATGTGACTAAGTTTGTTTTGCAAGAGCAAGAAGTCAAGGCCCTTGAAAAGAGTTTCAAAGCCCTTGAAATCAAAGTTTCACAAAGAGCAGAGATTGACATAAAGGCCCTTGAAAGAGATTTCAAGGCCTTGAGATTTGGGTTTGCGAAAAGTTCCCATACTCTATTCAACCCCCCTTCTAGAGTATTATTTATCCTATTTATATCACCTACCGGTTCTTCAATTGGTATAAGAGCTAGACTCACGTTTATTGATTTAACCATCAGTGAGACTAATCATGAATCCTGTAGGTGATGGTGGATTTGCTCAAGGAAGATCCTCATCCCGACCACCACTCTTCTGTGGCAACAACTCTGCTCATTGGAGAGCACTCATGCGTATGTTCATTATTGACCAGGATATGGAACTTTGGAGCATTACTCAAAATGGACCCAAAATTCCAATGACCACGGTTGAAGGCGTACAAGTCCCAAAGAAGGAATCAGACTTCACACAGGCTGACTTGGACAGTGTGTCAAAGAACTACAAAGCCATGAATCTACTTTACTGTGGATTAGATGCTAATGAATTCAACAGGATCTCATCATGCAAGAGCGCTAAAGAGATATGGGACAAGCTTGTTGTTACTTACGAAGGAATAAATCAAGTCAATGAGACAAAGATTAGCATCTTCCTTAGACAATATGAGCTATTCAAGATGAATCCAAATGAATCAGTCAAAGAGATGTTCTTTAGATTCACTGAGATAGTGAATAATCTGGACTCACTAGGAAAGATCTTCACTAATGAAGAAAAAGTAAAGAAGGTTCTGAGGAGCTTACCTAAAGAAAAGTGGGGACTAAAAATGACTGCAATTGAAGAAGCTCAAAATCTCACAACTCTTCCTCTTGATGATTTACTAGGAAAACTCATCACTCATGAAATGGTTCTTGGTGAAGAAGATGGAGAACTCCCATACAACTCCAAGAATTTGGCATTAATACGAGAAGAGATGAGTTACTATCCGAGGAAGAAGATAGTGATAATGACGATGAAGAAGATGCAATCGCCATGATTGTTAGCATGAAATATTGTGATATTTTAGGCACGTTTTCTAAGTGTATTTGATTCATATTGATAGTCATTGATTGAGCATTGTTGCATTTGTGAGCTAGTTTGCCTATATTGTCGATATGGATGTCTACACTAGTTCTATGTTGATTATAGGTGATTGAGAGCCATTTCCGAACGGAATTTAGCAAGGATGAGTCGATTGAGTATGTCCATGGATTGAGGGCATTCTTAGGAGCAAAAAGGAGTTCAACTTGAGGAATGCACGAGGCTAGGGAAGAATCACGTTCTTGCCCTAAACCACGCTCTAAAATACGGCCGTACTACATTCCACGTTCAGTTCCACGGCCGTGGAACCATGCAGGAGAAGCGTGGTTCATTCGAGAAGCTTTTACGGTCGTGGAATCATGTGTTCAAACCGTGTTGATTTCCACGCTCTAAATTACGGTCGTGGAACCTTCCACGACCATGATCTTGGCGATCTTTTTCGCCACATTTTAAGCCACGATCTTTCAGAAGATTGGGCCGGGCCGATATTTTATCTTGCCCTATAAAAAGACGGACGAAGAGAGATTCTGTCACCTTCGCTTACGCATAGACGCATCCTACGTTTACGCTTGAGATTTGCCCTAATCTCGCACTTTTGGTGGAGATTGTTGTTGAGATTTCCGGATTGACGGAAGATCAAAGATTCGGAAGGTTGTTCGCAAGAAGATTCCTCTTCTTGTTTAGGTTTGATTTAGAAGACGGATTGACATCCCGTTCTTCCTTCTTATCTATGATTGTGTTTGTTTGTTCTATTCCAAATCTTGTGACGATATTTGTTCTTGATTGTGACTTTGAGATTGGTTTGAAGTTTATTGAAGGTTTTCGGAAGTTTTCATCTTTCAATCATTTAATTCTTGAATTTAATATCAATATGACTGTTATTGGCTAAAAACCCTTAACAATTCTAAGGTGAAGGGTTGATAGTTGTGGCTTAGATGATGATAGATCGATAATAAACAAATTAGACCCTGAGAGTTAGAGAGAATCGTCGACGAACCCTAAATCATGGTTTGTTCTTGAGTTCCACGACCGTGGAATCTCAAGATCCACCTGTAATTTCCCTTAAGTTTACGAACCTACTTTTACTTCAATCCAAAGTTAAAGAATTCCTTTAACTTAGTTTAGGCTTGCCTTTTCTAGGTGGTAGTAAAGCCTCAACAACCTCTACCTCGATTGTGAGTGTCACAACCTTAATCGGTTTAGTTAGTCTCGATCCTTGGATTGTAAGTTTGGGTATTTGACGTTAATTCTTACCTTTAGAACCTTTCTATATTGAAGCCTCAACAACCTGTATAGAGAGTGTCTTGTAGGTGAGTCATATAAGGTTTTTGGAACTTCACCGTACGATTACCTTACATTAGCATACCTTTGCATATCTTAACTATGTCTTTATATCATTAGTATATCTTGAATCGATTGCCACAGCTGGATACTTGGATCTTTAGGATTGTTGTTTTCCCAATATTTGCAATACCCCTCATATTTACTCGCTTGATAATCTGCAATTGAATTTGTTCCCACCCAAATCCCTGTGTTTGATACTTTGGAATTCTTTCTTAACTATATCGATCCGTACACTGCGGGTTTGCTTGCTTGATTCTAGTTTTATAATTAAAGCTTATTTGCACGCACGTTTAGGGGCGAACAAGTTTTTGGCGCCGTTGCCGGGGATTTGGTTTTGGCCGAATTCGGTTGCCGGTTGTCAAGCTTGGGAGCTTGCTCTCGTTATTTGATATTAATTTGAGTGCATGTGCAGGTCTAGGAATACCGAAGACCTCTTACCTCTTGATCAAGAGCTTGAGAGGACTCTAAGACAAAAGCGCAAGGAAAAGAAGATGGCTGAAGAACACGAACGTGATCTTCAAGCGGAGTTGGCGGAGAAAGAAGCTCAACTCCAATGGAATGAAAACATCCGCCGGGATGAAATGGATCGTCATCAATCTCAAGTTAACGATCTAAAGGATATGATGTTCCAAATGAGGATAGAACTAAGCAACCTTAAGAATAAGGGAAGCAAGAAATCCTCAAGAAGGGCATCAAGATCAAGAAGAAGAAGTCATTCATTCGCTGATGATAGTGACTCTTCCATGCCACCGCTAGAGGAAATTGATCCCACGATCAATGTGAATCCTTTCCATCCACCGGGAGCTGCTAATCGCTGCATTCCACCTAGGAATGTGAGGATCGAACGTGTAGATGATGAGCCAAGAACTCTTGGCCAAAGGATGGATCCAACACAACAACCGCGCCGTTTGGGCGTAAATTTTGATGCTGAAGATGTACAAGGGTTTAGCTTCAACCCTCAAGTTATTACTCTTGTTTGCCAAAACCAATTTGGCGGGACAAGCGCTGAATCTCCACACCAACACTTGCAAAACTTTGAGTGTATGATGGAGACATTGAGACCGAAGAATGCTACTACCAACAACTATAAGCTCAAGCCTTTCTTCTTCTCCTTGAAGGGGAAAGCGTTGTCTTGGTACCAAGCTCTTCCTAGTGGGAAACTAGACACGTGGGAAGACCTTTCCGCGGAGTTCCTCACCAAATTCTTTCCGCCATCCAAAACGGCGGAACTTAGAGGTAAGATTAATGCATTTTCCATGAGATCTAACGAAAGTTTGTTTCAATCTTGGGAAAGGTTTCAGGATTTGCTCTTGGATTGCCCTCATCATGGCATATCCAAACTTGCCTTGCTGGAGATTTACTATAAGGGGCTGGATGCGGGGACGCAATTCAACCTCCAATCCCTCTCATGTGGTACATTCATGGACATGAGAGAAGATGACGCTTGGGACTTCATTGAGAAGCAAGCAAGGGTCATAGAGAAGTATTCCCACCGGAAAGTGGAGGGAAATCGTGTAGAGCAAGGAGCAAAGCTCACACATGAAGCTCAAAATCAGATTTTCTCCCTCAACAATGAGATCAAAGAGTTGAAGGAGGCTATCAAGACCAACTTTCCAAAGCAACAAGGAAAGGATGTTGGCTATTTGGGCAACAACAATGGCGGTGATAACACAAACCGCAACAACAACAACAATAACCGGAACAATTGGAATGGCAACAACAACAACAACAACAACCGGAACAACAATTGGAATAACAATAGGGGTTCAAGTAACAACAATTGGCGCTCCAATCAACAAAATTCCGGTAACTCTTATCCTTCCAATTCTAATTCACTAACTCCACCTTCCTCTTCCTCTACTCCTTTGAGAAGCCAGGGGCAAACATCAAATGGAGGAAACACTTTGGGGAAGGAGAAGCCCGATCCCATGTTGGAAACGATCTTGGGAAAGCTACAAGGGTTGGAGAACCGCATGATTAAGGTTGATGATCAAATCTCTAAGGTTGATAAAGCCCAAAAGGTTTTAGAAAACCAAATGTTCCACCATGCGGAGGAAGTTCCTAGGAATCAAGGGAAGCTTCCAAGAAAGACGGAGGACAACCCTAAGGGAAGGGTTATGGCAATCACAACTAGGAGCGGAGTGACTACCACCGATCCGCAGCCTAAGTTTGTTGAAGTCTCCGTAGAAAAGGACAAGGAGAAAGAGAAGGGGAAGGAGAAGGAAGATATCTACGTTCCTCCTCCAGCTTACAAACCTCCCCTACCATTCCCTCAATCTAGAGCGAGAGCGCGCCTAGATAAACAATTTGGTAAGTTTATAGAACTCATGAGCAAGCTGCATATTAATATACCCTTTATCGATGCTATTGTAGGTATGCCAGCTTATGGCAAGTTCTTGAAGGAGCTTCTCTCTAACAAGAGGAAGCTAGAAGATTTCGGTGAAGTTAAGATGAGTTCGGATTCTTCGAATCTCATCAAAACCATGAAGGAGAAAATGCCCCCAAAGCTGAAAGATCCGGGGTCATTTTGCATTCCCATAGGAGTGGGAGATGTCACATACGATGCATTATGTGACTTAGGAGCAAGTCTGAGCATCATACCACTTGCATTGTGTAGGAAGATCGGTTTAGGCGACCCTAAACCGGTAAAGATGACGTTGTACATGGCGGATCGATCCATCACTCGCCCCGTCGGTATTGTAGAAGACGTCCCGGTCAAGCTAGGTAAATTCTTTGTTCCCATTGATTTTGTCGTGCTTGATATTCCTGCAGATAGTCCGGTCCCGATCATACTCGGAATACCGTTTCTTGCAACTTCCGGCTGCATAGTCGATTGCAAGAATGGTAGACTCGCTTTTGATATAGGAGAAGAGAAAGTAGAGTTCGTTCTTTCCACTCTAGTGAAGGAGCCAATCTTTGATGAGGATATATTCGATATCCAAGATGAAGAGGGGTTGTCTAGGGCGGAGGTAAGTGTGATTCTCTTTAACGATCCTTTACAAAAAGTTATCACTATGAGTCTAACCAATGTAGGGGAAGAAGAAGAGTGCAATGAGGCAATTGAAGCCTTAGAAGCACAAGAGGAGATGCATGAAGTGGAGTTTGAAAAACTCCATGATGAGGCAGAAAACGTGAGAATCCACGGCCACACACTATATTCCACGGCCGTGGATTTCACAAACAAAACCGTGTCCCACTCCAGAGGGTTATACGGTCGTGGAGAAGACATGACAACCGTATTTCCTTTCCACACCCTAAACCACGGCCGTGGAGAACATGGGGAAACCGTAATTTTGGCCGTGGAAAGGGGTGATCGAGACACTTCTTCAACTTCTTTCAATTCTTCTCCTACACACTCAACACCCTTAGAGACTTCTAAGGAGACATCGGATGCTCCTCAAGGATCATTGGAAGCTCCGAAAGCGATGGAACTAAAACCACTTCCTACTCATCTAAGGTACGCTTTTCTAGGACCTAATTCTACCTTTCCGGTTATTGTTAGTTCCGAACTAAGCATAGATGAACATAATCAGCTCATGATTGTCCTTAGGAAACATAGGAAAGCTTTAGGCTATACTATTGAGGACTTAGTAGGAATTAAACCCTCCCTATGCATGCATAAGATACTAATGGAGGAAGATTTTAGAACTTCAAGACAACCTCAAAGGCAGTTGAATCCGACCATGAAGGAGGTTGTCAAGAAGGAAACTCTTAAACTTTTTGATGCAGGTATCATCTACCCTATCTCCGATAGTAAGTGGGTGAGTCCGGTTCAAGTAGTTCCGAAGAAGGGAGGAATGACGGTCATCACCAACAAGAACAACGAACTCATTCCTACCCGAACCGTGACGGGATGGCGGATGTGCATAAACTACCGCAAGCTCAACAATGCAACGAGGAAGGATCACTTCCCATTGCCGTTCATAGATCAAATGCTTGAAAGGTTATCACAACATTCACATTTTGCTACCTTGACGGTTATAGTGGTTTCTTTCAGATCCCGATACACCCGGATGATCAAGAGAAGACCACATTCACGTGCCCGTGGGGTACGTTTGCTTATAGGAGAATGCCGTTCGGGCTTTGCAACGCCCCAGCCACCTTTCAACGGTGCATGATGGCCATCTTCTCCGAATACATAGAGGAAATTATGGAGGTCTTCATGGACGACTTCTCCGTCTACGGTTCCTCTTTTAACGATTGCCTTTCTAACCTTTCTCTTGTTTTGCAAAGGTGTGAAGACACTAACCTAGTTCTTAATTGGGAGAAGTGTCAATTTATGGTTAAGGAAGGAATTGTACTAGGACACTTAATCTCTAGTAGAGGGATAGAGGTGGATAAAGCTAAGATAGAGACCATAGAGAAGCTTCCTCCCCCAACTTCGGTGAAAGGGATAAGAGGTTTCCTAGGACATGCTGGATTTTATAGACGTTTCATTAAAGACTTCTTTAAAATATCAAAACCGCTCACTAATCTATTGATGAAGGATGCAGTTTTTGAGTTTTCGCAGGAATGTTTGGATGCGTTTAACACAATTCGGCAAGCTCTAATTTCAGCACCTATTATCCAACCTCCGGATTGGACTCTTCCCTTTGAGGTTATGTGCGATGCTAGTGACGTAGCTATAGGAGCTGTTCTTGGACAACGAAAGGAAGGGCAAACCCATGCCATGTACTATGCTAGCAAGACGCTAGATGAAGCGCAGCTCAACTACGCCACTACCGAGAAAGAGTTTTTAGCCATTGTCTATGCTATTGACAAGTTTCGCTCTTATCTTGTAGGTGCAAAGGTGATTGTCTACACGGATCATGCTGCGATCTGGTATCTCCTTGCGAAGAAAGATGCGAAGCCAAGGCTAATTAGATGGATTCTTCTCCTACAAGAATTCGATCTTGAGATCCGCGACAAGAAAGGTTCAGAAAATTCTGTTGCGGATCACTTAAGTCGCCTAACACATCTAGAGGACGACCATTTACCCATCGACGATTCCTTCCCGGACGAACACCTACACCTCATTGAGAAGTGCATCGATGTGATCTGCAAAGGTAACGAACCATGGTTTGCTGATTTTGTTAACTATTTGGTTTGTCAGGAGATACCGCCTGTACTATCCTATGCACAAAGGAAGAAGTTCTTTAAGGATGTCCGGGAATACTTTTGGAACGAGCCTCTCCTCTTTAAGAGAGGTCCGGATGGCATCATTCGGCGATGTGTGCCGGAAGATGAGATGCAAAGTGTCATCCGCCATTGTCATTCACTACCTTGTTGAGGACACGCTAGTTCGAACAAGACTAGCGCAAAGGTATTGCAATCTGGATTCTTTTGGCCTACTTTGTTTAGAGATGTGCAATCCTTTGTTTCTTGCTGCGATGCTTGTCAAAGAACATGTAATATCTCTAGGAGGAATGAGATGCCCCTCAACAACATCCAAGAGGTGGAGATTTTCGACGTTTGGGGGGTTGATTTCATGGGACCGTTCCCATCCTCTTGTGGAAACCAATACATACTATTGGCAGTAGATTACGTTTCTAGATGGGTGGAAGCAATTGCCTCTCCCACCAATGATGCCATGGTTGTGGTTAAGTTCTTCAACAAGACAATTTTTCCATGATTTGGGACGCCAAGGACTATCATTAGTGATGGAGGTTCTCACTACATTGCCCGGCGCTTTGAAGCTCTTCTAGCTAGGTATGGGGTTACTCACAAGGTCGCTACCCCTTATCATCCACAAACAAGTGGACAAGTTGAGATCTCAAATAAGGAGATCAAAGGAATCTTAGAGAAGACGGTTTCAAGGACTAGGAAGGATTGGTCCTTGAAGCTTGACGATGCATTGTAGGCGTACCGGACTGCATACAAGACTCCCATAGGAACCACACCATACAACCTTGTGTATGGGAAGTCTTGTCACTTGCCGGTGGAGCTGGAGCACAAAGCGTTTTGGGCTATCAAGTGGTTGAATTTCAGCATGAAGGAAGCGGGAGAGAAGCGTCTCCTAGACCTTAACGAGCTGGATGAACTCCGCTTGAACGCTTATGAAAACGCTAAGATCTATAAGGAGAGAGCAAAGCGTTGGCATGATAAGCATATCATTCCAAAGGACTTCAAAGAAGGAGATCAAGTTCTCCTCTTCAATTCAAGGCTTCGTCTCTTTCCAAGTAAGCTTAAATCTCGTTGGACCGGACCTTTTCTAATTAAGTGTATTTTCCCCCATGGTGCAGTTGAAGTATGGGGTGAAACGAGCGGAAGCTTTAAGGTGAACGGCCAACGACTCAAGAAGTATATGCCGGAACTCCAAACTGAAGAGTTCGCGCCTACCGCACTCGAATAAGTGCGAGATTGGTCTAGCTACGGACCTTAAACAAAGCGCTTCTTGGGAGGCAACCCAAGGTATTGCATTTTTGTTTTTTGTTTTCGATTCATAGTTTAGCTTAGTTTAGACGTTTTTCGCTTTGTTTTTGCCTTCGATTCCTTCCGGTATGTTCGTGTTTTTGGATGTAGGAACGATGGAAAAGGAAAAGGGAAGGATAATGTTGAAGAAAAGTGACGAAACTTGGATTTTGGAGCTTTACAAAGAGTTCCACGGCCTAAACCACGGTCGTGACAGCTACAGTGACCGTAATTTCCACGGCCGTGGAACACCCCGACAGACCGTGATTTTCAAAATTTTGCCTGTGACTATATAAACCACGTTCTTCACAAAAATCACTCCACAAAACCTTTCCACGACCCTAAAATGCCGAATCACGACCCCCCTCCAAATTTCTCGTTTCTTAATCGTTTTCAACGATTCTTCTTCCCAAATCGAAGCAAATTCGACCACCAACAAGATCCAAGCGACGAATCGAGCGGCAATTCACCAAGGAACGCGCAATTCGGATTTTAAAATCCGAAACCTAGGTTTTTCCACTGTTCTTGATCTTTGTCGATTTGGTTCGTTTTTGTTAGAAATTTTAGGAAGAACTGATTGAAATCGGAAGGAATTAGACTAGGGCAGCCTGATTGTTGAGTTTGAGAGTTGTTTGCTGAGATTTGCGAAAAACTGAGACGAACCACGGTTCCTGGGAGAACCACGGCCGTGGAAAGGCTAGAACAGACCGTGATTTTAGAAAGTGATGGATTTCGTGAGTAGAGTTTCAGGGAGGATTAAGGAGAAAAAGAATGATCAGAACAAGAAGAGGAAGGGTAATCCCTCTTCTTCTTCATCCTCTAGAGCACCACCACCCTCTTCCCCTTCACCTCCATCTTCACCTTCATCACCCTCACCTCCTAGCCCTAGGGTACCGACCATTCATGAGGACCACCTCGCAGCATTCGAGAGGATCGAGGAGAGGGCTGTGATTGGTCCTAGGTACTTGTTGTTGGAGGATCTAGCTCCTCTTAACATCATAGAGGACCTTACTTGGCTCTTGGATAGAGCCGGATTAGTTGTCTTCTTGGCCATCCGAGAAGACGCCTATGAGGAGATTACGAGGGAGGTAGTGACATCCTTTCAGCATAGCCATGTAGATAGGACCGTTTCTTTCCGTATTATGGAAAGAAACTATGACTTTTCCATCCGTGAGTTCGGGACTTTCTTCGGGTTTCATGAGACCTTTAACGGTCGCTTTCCTAGTGGCGTTTACGCCAAGGACTTTTGGGAGGAGGTAGCTATGATATACGCCAGCGAGGACCGCTGGCAACCTCCTGACACCAAGGCTAAGTTGATGTACCACTTAGCCTTGAAGATTGCTCACCGTGTTCTTTCGGAGTGTCTCTTCCCTCGGACGGAGACGCCCCAAAAGATAAAGACGGATGAGCTCTTTTTGCTGTATTCAATGCTGTACGGGCGCCGAGCTGACTGTGCCACCCTCTTAGCTGCTACTATGAGCAAGCTTAAGAATAAGAGGAAGGGCAACATTGGATATGGTGGGATAGTTACCCACCTTGCTAGGAGTTTGGGAGTTGACTTTTTTGCGTGTACCCGTATACCGGCCGTACCTTTAGGACTTCATGCCTTCATGACTAGAGGTCTCATCTTCCCCACACATAGAGGTCCGCCTTATGCGGCCATGCCTTGGGAGAGCAGGACAGGTAGGGGTATAGAGTGGATACCGGAGTACTCCATTATGGTTGGACGCCATAATTGGAAGGAGACGTTCGCTGCTATGCATCCGAACAGGATTGCAGCTCCCCCATATGTCCCACCACCAGTTGTTGAGGAGGAGGAGATGAGAGATCAGTTTGAGGGTGGAGGAGGAGCCGAGCAGGAGTTTGGCACGTTTCCGGATCAGCCGGATGCGGCCCCCGATGTGCCTAGATGCTCTCCACGTCCCGCCAGAGCTTCAGGCTCGTCTTCTCGCCGCGCTAGCGTGAGTGAGAGACCTACGTGGATGGCTACGCCTCCTGCATGGTATGGAGTTCCACCTCCATGGTCCACAGAGCAGTCATCGGTACCAGCACCAACACCAGCACCGTCCGACGCTCCAGCATGGTACAACCAGGCTCCGGGATTGTATGAGCAGATGCCGGATTGGGCTATTGGTCTTTCGGAGAGAGTAGGAGCATTGGAGATTCGAGCCGATGCTAGAGATGGACGCTTGGACGACCTCGATCACATGATGAGGGATGTCTACCGCCAACAGTTTGGGCGATTTTATGATCCTAGCTTCTCTCCGTTCCCGCCTCCACCAGCGCCGCAGTGATGATTAGCATGACCGTTCGTTTTAGCCGCTCCACCGCCACTTTGTGAGTTTCTTTTTCTTTTTTTTCTTTTCTTTCTTTCTTTTGAACATTAGGGACAATGTTCGTCCTAAGTATGGGGTGGGGTGTGACTAAAAGTTGTAATAACTCTTACTCACTATGTTTGCTTCTATTCGAGACTATCATTGCATGTTCATTATATTGTTGCACGTTTTCATTATTGCATTGCATGAAAAAGAACTTGAAAAACCCATAAAAATTGAAAAAATTTGAAAATTTTGTGCTTCTAAGGAATTGAGATGATTTCCATGATAATCGCTACTTGTGAATTGAGTTTGATGACAATTGCATGCTTAAACGATTAGTGAATTAAAAAGAAATTGAATGTGTCGATTATACCTCTTTTATAAGTTTCATAATGTGATGAATATTACCTAAATCATGTTGAAAAATTGAAGTTGAAATCACACTATCAGTTCTTATACTTCTTGTTGAGATGATTAAGGCAATTCAATTTTTCTTTCTTCTTTCTTTGATCATTTTAGCTCCTCATTGAAATATTGACCTCCTTTACCTATCCGGGAATTTGGAGAAGTGAATGAAAAAGGCATGTTTGATATGGGAGGGCCATGAGAGCAATTATTTGCAATCAAAAGAATAGAAAGAAATTGTAGGTTTGGGGAAGTCAATTATGACGATGAGTAACTCGGCACCATTCACATAGCCGGGTGTTTGTGTCTTGCCAAAGTCGGATTGAGAGATATTCCTAGCGGATTAGGGTATGTGCGCTAAGGGTTTGAGGCATCTCATGAAAATTGAGAAACGCCAATCTCCTAGGCTTCGGTTTATGTGCACCTCTATCCATAACTCCAAAAGTAAAGTCGAAAAATGAAAGGAAGAGAGCGAAGCTCTAAGTTGAAGGTGTGCGGAAACCGCAAGAAGAAAAGAAAAGAGTAGTTGTCCATTTTCCCGGATTCATGCACCACATTCCTTAAAGTTTCCTTCCTTTTCCACATTCTAGACCTTTTTCTTTGAAAGTCCTTAAGATCAAAAGAATGTTATATGACTTGGTGATCTAAATTGAAGTTTCTTATGATTGATTTTGATAATGTTTAAAGGTTATGATGTTTGTTTGGAAGTTTGATTGATTCATGAGGTTCCTATGCTTTTTACTCCTTAATTAAGTGTATGAAAGTCTTATAAACGATTGAAGCAAGGTTTGAGAATGATCTATTCTTTAGAAAACACATTCATCCAAAAGAAGTATTACTTTGAGAAGGTACACATATTTCATCCTAACTCTTATTTTAAAGCTTTTGAAAGACCTTGCTTAGGGACAAGCAAGTTGCAAGTATGGGGTTATTTGTTAGCATGAAATATTGTGATATTTTAGGCACGTTTTCTAAGTGTATTTGATTCATATTGATAGTCATTGATTGAGCATTGTTGCATTTGTGAGCTAGTTTGCCTATATTGTCGATATGGATGTCTACACTAGTTCTTTGTTGATTATAGGTGATTGAGAGCCATTTCCGAACGGAATTTATCAAGGATGAGTCAATTGAGTATGTCCATGGATTGAGGGCATTCTTAGGAGCAAAAAGGAGTTCAACTTGAGGAATGCACGAGGCTAGGGAAGAATCACGTTCTTGCCCTAAACCACGCTCTAAAATACGGCCGTACTACATTCCACGTTCAGTTCCACGGCCGTGGAACCATGCAGGAGAAGCGTGGTTCATTCCAAAAGCTTTTACGGTCGTGGAATCATGTGTTCAAACCGTGTTGATTTCCACGCTCTAAATTACGATCGTGGAACCTTCCACGACCGTGATCTTGGCGATCTTTTTCGCCACATTTTTCGCCACGATCTTTCAGAAGATTGGGCCGGGCCGATATTTTATCTTGCCCTATAAAAAGACGGACGAAGAGAGATTCCGTCACCTTCGCTTACGCATAGACGCATCCTACGTTTACGCTTGACATTTGCCTTAATCTCGCACTTTTGGTGGAGATTGCTGTTGAGATTTCCGGATTGACGGAAGATCAAAGATTCGGAAGGTTGTTCGCAAGAAGATTCCTCTTCTTGTTTAGGTTTGATTTAGAAGACGGATTGACATCCCGTTCTTCCTTCTTATCTACGATTGTGTTTGTTTGTTCTATTCTGAATCTTGTGACGATATTTGTTCTTGATTGTGACTTTGAGATTGGTTTGAAGTTTATTGAAGGTTTTCGGAAGTTTTCATCTTTCAATCTTTTAATTCTTGAATTTAATATCAATATGACTGTTATTGGCTAAAAACCCTTAACAATTCTAAGGTGAAGGGTTGATAGTTGTGGCTTAGATGATGATAGATCGATCATAAACAAATTAGACCCTGAGAGTTAGAGAGAATCGTCGACGAACCCTAAATCACGGTTTGTTCTTGAGTTCCACGACCGTGGAATCTCAAGATCCACCCGTAATTTCCCTTAAGTTTACGAACCTGCTTTTACTTCAATCCAAAGTTAAAGAATTGCTTTAACTTAGTTTAGGCTTGCCTTTTCTAGGTGGTAGTGAAGCCTCAACAACGTCTACCTCAATTGTGAGTGTCACAACCTTAACCGGTTTAGTTAGTCTCGATCCTTGGATTGTAAGTTTGGGTATTTGACGTTAATTCTTACCTTTAGAACCTTTCTATATTGAAGCCTCAACAACCTGTATAGAGACTGTCTTGTAGGTGAGTCATATAAGGTTTTTGGAACTTCACCGTACGATTACTTTACATTAGCATACCTTTGCATATCTTAACTCTGTCTTTATATCATTAGTATATCTTGAATCGATTGCTACAGCTGGATACTTGGATCTTTAGGATTGTTGTTTTCCCAATATTTGCAATACCGCTCATATTTACTCGCTTGATAATCTACAATTGAATTTGTTCCCACCCAATTCCCTGTGTTCGATACTCTAGAATTCTTGCTTAACTATATCGATCCGTACACTGCGGGTTCGCTTGCTTGATTCTAGTTTTATAATTAAAGCTTATTTGCACGCACGTTTAGGGGCGAACAATGATCTCAAAGGGTCTCGCAAGAATTCTCAAGCTAAAGAAACAATCGGCTAACAGAGAATTTCCACGAGCATCAAAACCCCGAGGTAAGTTTTCTAACCCTAATAAAAAAACAAGAGTATTGACTTGCTTTGAATTGGGTGAAACAGATCATCTGTGTAACGCCCCAAATTTTAGGCGCGTTTTCGATTTTTTTTTTTCCCGACATCTATAGATTTTAGTTGATTGAATATTTTATTAAAAGTATTTTAAGACGTAAAATATGTTTTCCAAGTATTTTTATATTTTTGATACATTTACGTGCATCCGTCATTTTAATTTTCGGGAAGGGTCGGAAAGTTTTTCGAAGCGGAAATCCCGTTCCGAATGTGTGAGAACGAGTCTATACTTGTATTATTTCTTCTCTTCTTCAATTTCTTTTCCTTTTTATTTTTATTCTTCTATTCTCTCTCCTTGCTGGCTGATGAACAGCTTCTCACCCGACCTCTCAATATCCGACTCCTCGGTTCGGCACAAGTGACAGTCTGCACCCTTGTTTTTGCCTCTCCCATAAGCAAGTCATGACCCCTCACCTTGCCATCTCTCTCACGCAGCCCAATACCACCTCTCACTCTCTATTCTCAGCTCAACCGTTTTCCTCTCCTCCCGCTTTTCTCTTCTGCAACACAACCGTAGTGAAGCCGTGACGCCGTGAGCCTGCCTCGCCAGAAAAGGAAGTTGTAGCCTTCGATCGACCGGCAACCCCACCTCTAGAGCTCATTTTACCACCCTGATGTGCCTTTCTCCTCTTCTCTGTCACTCTTCATCCCTTCAATTGATGCCAGAGCTGCTTCTGTTCTGAAATCACGCAGAGCTTCTCTCCTCCTCTTGCAAGTGTCGCCGGAAATCAAATCCCCACTCCGGAAAAGGGCCTCGATCGTCAGGACCGCCAACAGCTCCGACTTCCCTCACCTCGATCCAGGAAACCGATTTCCCCTTCTGTGTTCCCTTTTTGTCGCAGGAAGCAGCTGCTGTCGCCGGTGATTGGTCCGCCTCTGTGCCGCTGACCGAAGGCCAGGGAAAGCCGCCGTCTTTGCCTGCCGCCTGGGTCCCTGACGCCGGAAGAGCCCCTACCTCCTCCTCGCGTTGCCCTAGCAGGAGCCGACCGCCGCCTGGTCTTCCTCTTCCAACGTTTCTTGTTCTTCAAAGGGATAAAAGAAACCCTTCTCTTATAATTAAATCAGGGCCTTCTATTTTAGTATAATTGCAAAATGTGTCCTGCCTTTATATTTACAGATTTGGCCCCATCTTTTATTATAGCAGATTTGAACCCAGGTTTTGAAATGTAGCAATTATACCCTCCTGCAGATTTTATTTACATCATATAGCCTAAGTATTTATTTTCGGTTTATAACCCACATTTACAAGATTGTATATTTTGTCCGTAAAATGGTTGAACGATTTTGGTTATCCTTGGATTTGAGAACGAGTTTTACCATTGGGTTTATGATGTTGTTTAGATTGCTCGGAAAATATAATTACGGATTTTATATTCGGTTTATGGTTCCAGTTATAATTGCGGGTTTACGACCAAGTGGTTTAATTTCATATTTTTGCCCGGAAGGGTTTAACGAGTTTTAACGATGGCTTTTGAAAACGGGTTTCCTTAGATTTTCTTTATATTATATATTCCGTTCAAGTTTAGCGTATGAGCTAAACTTGTCTAGTTTTTGTGTTAGGTTCGAAAACGACCCCGATAATGGCCTAACGAATCCGCTTTCGACATTAGTAGATCGTCTTCCGTCTCCGACCTCGTGTGAGTATTCTCTTCTTCGATTTGGTTATGTTTAGTATTAGTATCATGTTAGGTTGGATAATCTAGCATAATTTAGAGTTAATGCCAAGTAGTGACTTTGAACCTTAGGCGAGTTTTGAGGATTTGATATTGTTTGATGGATTGATGTTGATTCTAACCTTGAGGTAGTATTGTTATCTTATGAGGTAGTTTATGGCTTTAAGTTGTATATTGAGCCTGTGAGAATTTAGGGGTTGAGGTTGTAGGATTGTTGAGATTGTGGAGACTAGTACGAGAGTATCCTAGTTTGTGTTTTGATGGTTATGACGTTGTGAGATCGTGAGGACTAGGAGTTTGTTATCCTAGCATGGTTATGGTTATGATCTTGCGAGATCATTGGGACTAGAAGTCTAAGGACTTCTAGAATATGAGAGAGATGTTGATTGTGTGCCTTGTTTTGACCAGGCGTTGAGTGCCTTCCTACGGGAAGTTGAGAGCGGTTATTAGCGGGATTATCTTTGGGATGAGGTAAGTCTTCGGACTTACTTAGCTCGTATTCTCTGTATTAGTTTCAATGCGTGTTTGGTGGTGTGTGTTTATTATTTATGTGTGTGTTTATTTCTTATGTTATAACATCTAAACCGGTAATAGGACCACCGACTTTATATGTTTATATTTGGCCCAAGTGTATGATAACGGGCGGTGACCGCTTGTCCAGTCCAAAATGGGGATGACTGGGAGGTGCCTTGCGACCAGCCCATCGGGTGATGCTGATCCGCATCAAGTACAAACCCGTATGGTGAAAGGGGACAAGGGCGAGATCTTTAAGATTCTCGTGTCACAAAAGAAGTTGAATTAGAACGGGATATGACCTAATAATAAAAAGATAATAAACCGGATTGTGTGTTTTGGAGCATGTTGTGTGTTTTTGATGCCTTATGTGTGTGTGTGCCAATACCATGATTCTAATACTTGGAATACTAGCTAACGGTTTTATACCGATATTGTTGTAGTTACCCTGCAGGTTAGGGACGCGGCCGAGAGATACGGAAGAGTGGGCAGCCGGGGTTCGTACATTGTAGGATGGGTTTGTGGGTGGAGTCTTGTAGATATAATAATGTATTGTATGTTTGCGACGTTTGGTCGTTTGAGTTGTTGACTCGGCTGTAGTCTTTTGTTTATATGGTTTCGGGTTTCATTGCATTGCATAAAAATGTATTTCGTTTTGGCCTTTATTTGTGTCTTGTTGAAAGATCCGGTGAAATTGTTGTCAAGCTAAGGGTCGGGACCCATTGTGAGGTCTCCGCCCGTAGCATCCCGAGTCCCGCGGAATCGGGGTGTTACAATTTGGCAAAGGATTGTCCACAAAAGAAGAGGACCAACTTCAAGAAAAATGATCGAAAAAAGAAAGCTATGGTTGCTTCATGGAGTGATTCAGAATTAGAAGATGAAAAAGGACAAGCAAACTTGTGTCTTATGGCTGATCATGAAGATGACTAAAATCTGTACATCGACAATATGGTAAGTACAATTTTATCTCAACCGGATATTGACCTTAAACAATTCCTTAAAGATATTATCTTAAGTCATAAGGAACATAGAATAAGGATAAATTCTTTAACAAATAATCTTAATGAATAAGATAAACAACTGAGAGAAATGTCTCTGGAGATTGAAAATCTTAACACAGAAAAGGAAGAACTTGATGACAATATCAATGCCTTGGAATCAGAAAATCTGATTCCCATGGAAAACCTCTCTTCTCTACATCGAAATTATATCGACCTAGAGAAAGAGAAAATTGATCTAACTTTAACGTGTCAAGACCTGAAGGCATCACTCATTAAGTTTACTCGTTCAAAAGATAATCTGAAAAGAATGATGGGTGAAAAACAATCTTCTCTTAACAAAAATGGTATAGGGTACAAGCTTTCCTAGAAAACCTACCACCACTTTTGTTATGGCCAAAGGAAGCAGTCATATGCCTACGTGCTTCTATTGTTGCAAAAAGGGTCATGTTAAATCCACATGTCCTTATAGAAGAAATGATCCTTATATTATTATAAACACCTATCCTTTATGTCTAAGGAAACATGTCAAACAAATCTAGGTTCCTAAAGGTACTAGACCAACAAACATGATTAAGCCTGAGTATGAACCAAAATATGCCATATGATCGACCCGGAAAGGTTGATGTTTGTTGTTTTGCAGGATATCACCAAGGTAAAGGAGCACAAATGGATACTAGATAGTGGTTGCTCAAGACACATGAGTGGAAAAAGTTCGTTATTCTCAGATTTAAAGAAGCAATCATCCGGAACTATTACTCTTGGTGATAAAGGAAAGTGTGACATAATTGGCATTTGTAAAATTTGCTATAATTCATCCAACTTTATTGATGATGTTTACTTAGTTGATGGCTTGAAATATAATTTGCTAAGTATTTCTCAAATTTGTGATAAAGGTAATAAGGTTATATTTAATTAAGAAAAATGTGTAGTTCAAAACATAAAAACGGACGAAGTATTGCTTACTGCTCCTAGATGTAACAATGTTTATTCCTTGAGTACTAACCAAGTTGCAGGAACAAAGTTAAAATGTCTAAAGGCCTTGACTAATGATCTAAGGCTTTGGCATAGAAGACTTGGTAACGTAAGCATGCACACCATGCAGAAGTTACTTACAAAAGATTTGGTACGTGGTTTGCCAAACCTAAATTTCAAGGCTGATGATCTTTGTAAGGCATGTACACAAGGTAAACAAACAAGAGGTTCTTTCAAACCCAAGAAAGTTGTAAGTTCTTCTCGACCAATTGAACTTTTACACATGGATCTTTGTTAACCTATGCAAGTAGTACATCCTTGTTATAGTGGATGATTTCTCTCGTTTCACATGGATTTCTTTTCTACGAGAAAAATCTGAAGCTTTATTTGAGTCTTCAAAATTGTGTAAGGAGTTACAAACTTTGAAAAACCTACCAATTGTTTCTATAAGAAGTGATCATGGTAGAGAATTTGATCAAGTAAAGTTTGATTTGTTTTGTACAAAATATGGTATTTCTCATAATTTGTCAGCTCCTAGAACTCCTTAACAAAACGGAGTTGTGGAACGCAAGAATCGCACTCTTGAGGATATGTCTAGGACAATGCTTTTAGAAAACAATCTACCAAAGAGCTTTTGGGCTGAAGCAGTAAACACTGCAAATTATATCTTAAACAGATGTTTAATTCTCCCTATTTTGAAAAAGACTCCTTATGAACTTTTTAAAGGTAGAAAACCAAATATTTCATATTTCAAACCCTTTGGATGTACTTGTTTTGTTCACAACAATGGAAAAGACATTCTTGGAAAATTTGATGCACGTAGTGATGAAGGTATATTCATTGGATATGCCTCAAACAACAAAGCTTATCGAGTATATAACAAACGTACCAAAAATGTTGAGGAAAGCATTCATATTAGTTTTGATGAAAGCAACGATGGTACTTTGAGTGAAAGTTTTGCAGACTTAGACCTGAATCAAAGAGAAGATCATATTTCGGATGAAGAGGAAGATCCTAAAGACAAAGAAAAAAATATGCAGGAAAAGATTCAAGATACCAAAGAAAATCATCAAGACCTTGAAACACACCTTCAAGACCTTGAAACTGGAAACTATGAGAACATAACTCCACTTCAAGGGCTTGAAACCCAACTTCAAGGCCTTGAGATTGGAACAGCAAGAAATATACAAACGGTACCTGAATCTAGTCAAACATATACAGCTCAACCTTCAGGATCTACTTCATCTGTTAAAAGAAGAAAAGTTCAACACTCCTCATATCATCAACAAGAAAATGTGATCTCAGATCCAAATGCCGGAGTTCAAACTAGATCTAAAGTAAACAATCTTTGTGCAATCTCCGCCTTTGTATCACTGATCGAGCCAAAGAATTACACTCAATCTCTTCAAGAACCAGATTGGATCATAGCTATGCAAAATGAATTGAATGAGTTTGAGAGGAACAAGGTATGAACTCTTACTTCAAGACCAAAGCATCAATCAGTTATTGACACAAAATGGGTCTTCAGGAACAAACTGGATGAAAGTGGCAAAATCATACGAAACAAAGCACGACTTGTAGCACAAGGCTATAACCAGGAAGAAGGTATTGATTATGAGGAGACTTTTGCTCCGGTTGCCAGGTTAGAACCATACGTATGCTACTTGCATTTGCATCCTTCATGAATTTATAAATTTTTCAAATGGATGTAAAGTGTGCTTTCCTAAATGGCTTCTTATAAGAAGAAGTCTATGTTGCTCAACCTCCTGGTTTTAAAAATGATGATTTTCCATATTATGTTTTTAAATTAGACAAAGCTCTTTATGGTCTTAAGCAAGCTCCTCGAGCTTGGTATGAAAGATTGTCTAAATATCTTCTTGAAAATAGTTTTAAAAGAGGTTTAATTGATAAAACACTGTTTATCAAAACTAGAGGCAACGACATACTAGTAGTACAGATCTATGTTGATGATATATTATTTGGTGCTACTAACGATTCTCTTTGCAAGGAATTTTCAAATATTATGTGCAGGGAATTAGAAATGAGCTTAATGGGAGAATTAAATTTCTTTCTTGGACTTCAAGTGACACAGGCAAAGAAAGGAATTTTTTTCAATCAAAGTGTAACACCCCAAATTCTAAGAACTCGGGGAGCTACTGGTTAGGACCTCACAATGGGTCCCGACCATAGTTTGACAACAATTTTACTTGGATCTTACAACAAGGCACAAAAGTATTTAAAACATTTGAAAACTGTAAACAAAATATACATCAAAAAATGTATCAGCCTTACAAGAAAAGATATTAAAACGACGCATATGAAGAACATAAGACATCCCCGTCCCCAACTAAATGAGTACGTGGACCCGGCTGACCATTTCCTCCGGATCTCTCTACAACTGTCTTAACCTGCATGGCATCTACAAGCGGTGTAAAACCATTAGCTAACATTCTACGCATAAGTATAAAGGTAAAAGCCCAAACACACAACATACACAATCAACATGCACACTCAATCCTTTTATTATCTTTAATTAGGTGATAGGTCATTACTAATGATAATTATTTTGTGACACGAGGGATTCCCAAACCTCGCCCCTGTCCCCGTTTACCAACGCGGAATGGTACTAATACATCTGACCGTCTACCGGACTGTGCTGGTCGCATGGAACCTCCTAGACTCTCGCAAGAGCTAGACAAATGATGTCACGACCCGTTATCATACACTTGGGTCAATAACGTAAATAATAAAGTCGGCCTAATCCGGTTTCGTTGTTTATTATAACTAACAAACACCACTCATACACATTACACTCATACAAGAAGCCAGCTAAGTAAGTCCGTGGACTTACCTGAATCAGATCTCGACTTTCTAATTCGCAAATCAATCTGTACAGTAGGAATTTAGTGGTCTGTCAATGGAGGCAAGTGTGTCAGCACACTTTCTAGGTGATTAGAAGTCTAAGACTTCTAAGATAGTAGGTCTTAATAGAACGGAATTGATTACAATATTAATTTATGGTAAAATGACTATTTTACCCTTGGTCCCGAAACTTCTAAAAATTCCATAATTTATGTCTAAACTCTTATTTGAGACTAAACTGTCATATTCTAACTCATAAAGATGAGTTTGGTTACAAACTGGCCATTTACACATTCTTCTTATTTTCCGAAAGATCTTTAAGGTACAACTTCGGCTTCAAATATGAAATTCGAATAGTCTTATAAAAATTCCGAAATAATTCCCTAGATCATCTATGATATCCCATATACTCATAGGAGAAAGAATTTCTTAAAACTGTTAAAGCATCACTTCTAAAAAAATTTCTAAAGTTGGTTACAACACTTAACAAACAGCACACTGTCTTAACTTTGAAAAATCATAACTCCTAAACTACTCGCTGGATTTATCCCAAATTTTGATATATTCTACTATAAAATCTTATCTATAATATATCCAAAATTCAGCTGCAAAGGAGATCAAAATCCTGTTTAAAACTATCTCACAAAACCGAATTTCAGCACAACAGAAAAACTGCTTACGACTCAATCTTTGAAAATTCATAATTCCCAAACCACTCGCTGGATGCCTCCCAAATTTTAATATGTTCTACAACAATATATCGACTATATCATATCGAAAATTCAATCCCAACGGAGATCAAGATCTGATTCGAAACCATCTCACAAAACAGCATCACCAGATGTTTTTCCCAACACTCAGCACATTTATAAAAATTGCATGAGACGCCAACTTTGGAACACAATAACTCTTAAACCGTAGCTCGGATTCCTCTCAAATTTTAGTATGTTAGACTATACAATATCGACTAAAACATATCCGAAAATCAGAAGTAAAGGTGGAGTCTAACCTACCCAAAACTGGGGCTGAAGTTGACTGTTCTTCACTTCCGAAAACTCAGCAAACTCCTCAGCTCTTCAAGCTGTCTTCCGAGGCTGTTCTAGCAGGTTTCCCGACACAACAGGGGTTCTAATCAGCACATATAGATACAAGGTAATGCAGTGAAGGGAGGTGCGGTATTTACCAGACAATAGTGACTCGGCAAGCAAACTAGTACGAGGAAGAAGACAGAAGGCGGCTCATGCGCTACTGTTGCGTGCACGTCCACAGGAGGAGAGGTGTTGCTGAGATTGGGAGGAGACGATAGAGGAAGGTGTCAGGGGAGCCTCGGCTTGTCGACCCAGTGCATCTGGAGGGAGAGAGAGGGCCGACTGTGGCTCCAGGGTCGCTGTCGAAGGTGTGTCGACGAGGGTAGACCGACCCCGGGCTGGAGCAAGGACATCCAAGGTTACTGCTTGGGTGCTAGAGAGGAGATGAGGGCGGTAGGAGGAAGAGGAGCGCCGGTACTGGAGGCGACTTACGTGGGAGAGAGAAGGGAAGGCTTTGCGAGGGTACGGTTAAACGGCTGCAACTCTTCACTGCTGGGCTTCGTGGACTGGCGAGGAAGGAGAGCAGCGCGTGGGCCTACACGGATCTGGGCTGTCATCTACTGGATCCCGATGGGCTGTTGCATCCTTGGCTGGCTGGAACAAAGGAAGGTGGGTTGAGGTAAGGTAAAGGTTGGGCTGAAACAAGGTAAAAATAAGAGTGGGCTGATGTTGTCAAGGCCTTGTCAAAACTCGTCATGGCTTCGTCAAGCCCATGCATGACTTCGTCATAGAGTTGTCGGGCTTCGTCATGACCTCGTCTCAGCTCTCTCATGGTCTCGTCACAGCTTTGTCACAGTCTCGTCTCAGCCTTGTCATGATCTCGTCTAAAGTCGTCGTTAATGATTAATTATAAGAATTAGGGTTTGATATAATTCTATCATTTTATGTGAATTAAATTCTACATAAAATGATAAATAATTATAAGAATTAGGGTTTGATATAATTCTATCATTTTATGTGAATTAAATTCTACATAAAATGATAAAATTTGTGAAAAAAGAAATACTAGATAGAATGGGAACCGTCAACGGCTCGAAGTCCGAATTGATTCGGAATTAAACGGAATAAAAATTCCGGATATTACACAAAGCAAATATACTAAAGACTTGCTTAAAAAGTACAAAATGGATCAATCTAAGGTTGCAAAGACTCCTATGAGTTCAACACTTTCGCTAGATCATGACAAAAATGGCAAAAGTGTAGTACAAAAGGAGTATAGAAGTATGATCGGTTTATTGTTATATCTAACTGCAAGTCGTCCTGACATTATGTTTAGCGTGTGCATGTGTGCAAGATTTCAAGCGGATCCTAAGGAGTCACACCTGATTGCTGTGAAAAGAATTTTTTGGTACCTAAATGGCACTAAGGATTTAGGGTTATGGTACCCACGTCAAATCTCGTTTCAACTTGTTGGCTATTCAGATGCAGACTTTGCAGGTTATAAGGTTGACAGAAAAAGTACTTCTGGATGTTGTCAATTCATAGGGTCATCCCTAATCAGTTGACACTCGAAGAAGCAAAATTCTGCTGCACTATCCAAAGCTGAAGCTGAGTATATAGCGGCTGGAGCCTCTTGTGCTCAAATTCTCTGGATTGCTCAACAACTTCGTGATCTTTGCTTTGATTTAAAAGGTATTCCTATTAAATGCGATAATACTAGTGCTATTTCTATAACTAAAAATCCTGTGCAGCATTCAAGAACTAAGCATATTGATGTAAGGTATCACTTCATTCGTGATCATGTTGAGAAAGGTGATGTTTCGATTTCTTTTATCTCAACTAACTTGCAGCTTGCAGAGATCTTTACCAAGCCTCTTCCTGAGGAACAATTTAAATTTTATTAGATTAGAGCTTGGTATGCTAAACAAGGAAGCATTAACGTAGGGGGAGTTAACAAATTTTAATCATCCTACGTATGCAGCCCAATTGATGTTTTCAAGGGCCTTGAAATGAAATTCAAGGGACCTTGAAACATATTTTAGGGTATGAAAATGATACGGATCTTTTAAGAGTTAATATCTTTTAGATACTTTAATTCTTAAAAAAAAAATTTTTAAAACAAAAAGATTTGCAGTTAACATTTCTAAAGCCAAATCTTTTCAAAGAATTATTCATTCACTCTTAAAAAGGATCTTCTTGTAGTCTTTCACACAAAAACCGTATTTCAAAATTCTTTGATTCCTCTCTCAAAACTTTTCTCATGGCACCCAAAAGCAAGCGGTCTGCTCATCAAACTCTCAAACAGAAAGATAAGGAGCCTTCGATTGAGAAAAGAGAGAATTTTTCTGAAAATCAAGATACATCTCAAATGCATGCTCTTCCTTCCTCATGGTTCGCCAATTTTCAAGCATCTGGATCTTGGCTGGATGGGTTTCATAATCGACAACTATGTATGGGCGACTTGGTAGATATTGACTTTCTGAATTCACTAAAGATGTCTTGTATTGACAAGCTGAAGAACTCAACGATATGGAATGTTCTAAACCCTGGAGATTTTGCCTTTCCAAGACTTACGAGACTGTTTTATGTTAATCTCATCGTAAAAAGGGATAAAGGATGTATCACCCTTGAATCTTCAGTCAAAGGTACTCTAATTTCACTCAATTCTTTTATCTTAAGTTAGATCTTTAGAATTCCTACAGATTTGGCATTTGACTATCCTTCAAAATCAAAGAGTGTTAATATTGCTAAGGAAAAATTTCTAGTTCCAAATTCAACTTCCCGTCAATTGACTCATACATCTTTAACCCTAGAGGCAAAAATACTGTTCACTATACTTGTTAGATGTGTTATTCCTCGTGCAAATTCAAGAGAGTTGTTGACGGATCAAACACTAGAATTAATTCATCTGCTTATGACTGAGGTGGCTATAGATGTATCTACTTTGATTCTCAACCATATGCTGCATTCTGTGAATTCCAAGAGATCCATTCCTTTACCTTATGGAAATTTGCTGCCTAAAGTATTTGAGTATTATAGAATTGATACATCTTCTGAGGTTAGATAGTCTATTAACAGCAGAATTGATGAAAATTGCTAAGAACGTCTAGGTATTGAGAAAAATCTTGCACGAACATGGATTCTAAAAGGAAAAGGAGTAACTCTGAATGAAGAAGCAAAATCTACTCTTACTCCAGAAATCTGATTAGATGGTTGTGAGAAACAAATAGCTTGTCTTAGTCGTGAAATATCGGATTTTAAGTTTGATGCCAAGAGGAGAATGGATGCAAATTTTGAGTTCCTAGCAACTATAAATGCCAAAGTTAATGAAATGTATTTGATGAACGCTCTTACACTAACTGCAATGGGAAGTATTTTGCCCATACCTGAAGATGTGGCTCAACATACTCAAGAGCAGGTTGAGAATATGCTGATGAATTGTTAATGGCGTGTACAGAATAAGTTTATTCTGTATCCAACTCATGAGGAGCCAATGTTCTTACCTATAGTTGAATATGAATTTGTTAAACAGAGAAGAGCTGCAGAAAAGAGAAGACGTATGGAAACTGAAATGGATGACTGGCGTTATAAGAAATCCTCATCAAAAGGCAAGAGAAAGTTCTATGAGGGAATTTAAACTGGTTGTTTTTGTTTTGGAAATACAATTTTTTTTTTTGGGTCTGTAATCGTATGTTTTTAAACTCCTTGGTTTGACTGCTTTTCCTCCCTTGTTGAAAGACAAAGGGGGAGAAATATGATCCGACATTCCGATATACTACATTCCGCATTTTAGTTTTTGAGGTTTTCATATGCATTGCTAAAACTAACAAATGCAGGTACGAAAATTTGTGTTGTCTTCCATCAAGGGGGAGATTGAAAACTTCACCTTGATTGAACAGGTTTTACAGGTGTTGGTGATGATGGAAGACTTGACACAAATATAAGAAGTTGGATATACTAACAATGTACTTGATTATATTTCTAGATATTCGGTTGGTTTGAATTCAATGCAGGTACATCAATGCATATGTTAAGGACCTTGATATTAGTTTCAAGGGCCTTGAAGTATAATTCTAAGGACGAAGAAGATGGCGAATACAAAGGAAGATATTAAGAGCCTTGGAGTTATAAGAATGCAAAACAAGAATTCAAAATACGCATCAAGACTTTTTAGAAGATTTTGAATAAGGAAGATCTCGACAATCAAAGGATCCAGCCGAAGATCTTGTCAACTACAGAATCAACCGAAGATCTTAAATGAAGAATAAGAGAATCGTTTTCGAAGATTTTCTTAAAAAAACTCAACGGAAACAATATCTTCTCTTCACATAGAACACGAGAAGATCGGAGTAAAAGATCAACGTGTTAATAGGGGTTGTAGTTTTACAACTTCTAAACTTATCTCTGAACAAGAAAACGATCTTCATGGAAACGAAGATTCACCTTCAACGGTCATCTTCATAACGGCTAGAAGTCCTTTCCATCGAAGAGTATAAATGAAGATGATAGTCGAAGAAGAAAGAGACACAAGCCTACATCGTTAAATATCTTCTACATCTTCAAGCAACTAGATCATCTTCATTCGTTGTTTTTCTTTCTCTTATTTCCAAAAGCTTTATCCCCTTTGAGAGAGAAAACACTAGAGCTCTATTGGAAGATCTAAATAGTATTATATTAGAGTGTGTGTTACTCTGCGAAGTAACTAGGCTATTATAGCTAGTTAAGAGTTGGAGCTAGATCGTAGCGTTGGCTACATTGAGAGAAGAAGGAGATTTCTTCTAGTTTGTATCTAGGACTCTTTGAAGCTGATAATAGATAGTTAGATCCTACTGATATACCCTAGAATGGAGAGTAGGCTATTTAGAGCGAACTTCGTAAACATATCCTCGTGTCAATCTTTTCAATTCCACACTATGTATACTTTACTGTGACTAACTTTGTTTTGCAGGAGCAAGAAGTCAAGGCCCTTGAAAAGAGTTTCAAAGCCCTTGAAATCAAAGTTTCACAAAGAGCACAGATTGACATAAAGGCCCTTGAAATAGATTTCATGGCCTTGAGATTTGGGTTTGCAAAAAGTTCCCATACTCTATTCAACCCCCTTCTAGAGTATTATTTATCTTATTTATATCACCTACCGGTTCTTCAAACTCGTCGGCCTTCGGCCGCTGTGCTGTCTCGGTCCTAGGGAAAAGATACTCGGACATGATCCGATGTGCTAGCTTGAAAGACAAATTGTATATCAAGCTCTCCTTAGAGTCGGCCGGATGCCACCTATCTGCTGAGCTAACCACGATAGCAATACTCTCCCAGAAGGCATGAGGTCTAGTGTTCCTAGGGAAGGTCCCGTTAGTAGTGTCACTAAACCCGAAGATTTGAGGGAACCTCCCAATGGACATATTGTAGTTCTGATTCATCATCTTGAACTTAATTGTCCTCTCCCGATCATCATGACCAAAGGAGCTAAGAAATTCCATGGTGAGCTCGTAACACCAATGAACTCTCTGAGCCCGGCATTATCAATCATCATATTCAGATCATCCAAAACATTCAAACATTCAAGCTCCTCAAGTACAAGGTACCTAGGGGATACAATGATGCGAGGTTGAATGGTTTTGTAAGCCTTTTTGTGTTCTTCTAATATGCGGGGGAGTCTAGGAAGTGGAGGTTGTTGTTGTGCAGTTGCGGTGGTGGTGATTGGGATGAGGAGGAGGCTCCCTTACTCTTCCTGAAAAAATTTCGACCACTTCTACGAAACTATCCATATGTGGCAAAACCACGACCGGATCTTCACAAACCACGCCCGTGGAACTCAAGAACACCCCGTGTAATTTGTCAATTTTTCAGAAATCGACAACAACAGACAACAAACTCAGCAACAACAGTCTTAGGCTATTTATACTTTCAATTCCGTCCAGTTCTCTAGCAAATCATCAACAAAATCGAAAAAATCGAACCAAGATCGAGTTTAGAGAAAAACCTAGGTTTTTGGAATGAGAAATCCAAAATGCTTGCTGATTTCAAGTCCGTTTGTGTTGTTTGAGCATAAAATCCTCAAGAGAATGACGAGAGCTTCGATTTAGGAAGAAGAAACATTGCAATTAGTTTCCGGATGCGAAGATCGGGGCCGGGGTTAGGGGTCGACGATTTCCGCTGTGTAGGGCGTGGTTTTGGGGATTTTTGGCGCTGCAACAAAGTGAAGACGGCTATTTATATTTTCGTGGAATTTTGGAAAACCACGACCCCATAGGAAAACCACGGGCGTGGAACCAACTGTGGCGCCTCTCGACTTGTGCTTCCACGGCCAAAAAAAAGAAACCACGGCCGTGGAAAGCTATTTATGCCCGTGGAATCCCCTTTTTACATTCTTTTTCGACAATTCCGACTTTGCTATTCTTCCTCACATCTTGTTAGAGATTTACTAGTTCTTGTCATCCAAAGACACAAGAAAAGCCGGGAACGAACCAACGAAAAGACAAAAACAAACTAACTAAGCTAATCTAAGAAAAAGGGAAAAGAAGCAATACCTTGGGTTGCCTCCCAAGAAGCGCTTTGTTTAATGTCCGTTACTAGACCGTTCCCCTTGCTGCTTAAGTGAGGAGGATAAGTGTAAGCTCCTCAATCTGAACTTCCAGTATGTAATTCTTTAGTCGTTGTTCATTGACCTTGAAAGCTCCGCATTATTCACCCCATACTTCAATTGCATCATGGGGGAGAATATGTTTAATTACAAATGGTCCGGTCCAACGAGACTTCAACTTACCGGGAAATAGACGAAGACGAGATTTGAAGAGAAGGACAAGATCGTCTTCTTTCAAATCCTTCGGAACGATGTTCTTGTCGAGCCACCTCTTCGTCATTTCTTTAGAAGCTTGAACGTTTTTCAATGCGCTCGTCACCTTGTTATGGCTTCTTGAGCCATCTCTAGATGTTTGTAACGATGGAGAAAAGGTGAAACAATGTTTAAGAATGTTTTTAAGAGGATAGGAAAAGGCATCGGGAATTTTGGATTCCACGGGTTCACGGCTACTTCCACGGTCGTGGAACCAACCGTGGCTGCTCTTGACTTGTCTTTCCACGGGGTAATTAGTAAAAACCACGCCCGTGGAACCTTGGTTTTGGCCAACCTTTGAGTGTTTCCGTTCTTCCTCCACAATACTCCTTCTCTTGCCTCTTTTTGCCGGAATGTTGGGTGATATGGAATTCACCGTCTCCCTTGATTCTTCTTCTTGGATAGCAAACTCCACATCTTCCCCGCCGACATTGAAAGATAGCTTGACATTTTTGCAATCAACTTGAGAACCCGACGTTGCTAGAAACGGTCTCCCAAGGATGATTGGCGTTGGATCTATAGGAATGTCCAAAACCACAAAATCTATTGGAAGGTAAAACTTACCAAGCCTCACGGGAATGTCTTCTAACATGCCGACGGGTATGGTAGTGGATTGATCGGCCATGTGGAGTTTTATCTTTACTGGTCTAGGCTCTCCTAAACCAACCTTCTCACATAGCTCAAGCGGAATGACGCTTACACTTGCTCCAAGATTGCAAAGTGCATCGTACACCCCTTCTCCATTTCCAAGGGAAACACAAAACGAACCCGGATCCCTCAGCTTGGGTGGCATCCTCCCCGTCATTGTTTTGATGAGTTCCGATGACTCGGAAGTCATCTTCACTTCACCAAAATCCTCTAGCTTCCTCTTGTTAGAGAGGATTTCCTTCAAGAACTTCCCATAAGATGACATACCTAAAATTGCATCAATAAAAGGTATGTTAATATGCAGTTTGCTCATGAGTTCAATGAACTTACAAAAGTGTTTATCAAGATGTGCTCTCGCTCTTTTTTGTTGAAATGGGAGCGGAGGTTTGTAGGGTGGAGGAGGAACGTAAACGGGAACCTTCTCCTTTTCTTTCTTAGCCGGAACCTCAACTTCTACGGGCTGCTCGCCCTTATCACTCTCCTTTGGTGTAGGATCGGTCGTCTTCGCGCCACTCCTTGTAGTGATCGACATTACTTGCCCCTTTGGATCATTTTCAGTTTTTTCGGGAAGTCTCCCTTGATATCTAGGAGCTTCTTCAGCCTTACTAAACACTTGATTCTCCAAGGCTATTTGTCCCTTAGAAAGTGAAGTGACGGAATTCTCTAAACCTTGCATCTTCCCCATCATTGCTTCTATCATCGCTTCAAGCTTGTCCTTCTCCGGCTGGCATGAACTCGATGAAGCTTGTCCATGACTTTTCAAAGAAATAGAGGAAGAAGAAGAACGGGTTAGTGAATTTTCAGCATGGGAATAAGGATTAGTGGGATTTTGTTGATTGAATCTCCAATTGTTGTTGTAGTTCCGATTGTTATTGTTGTTGATCCAATTGTTGTTCCTATTCCCTTTTTTGTTTCCTCTTCCAACATAGCCCACATCTTGCTCCTTGGGATGCTTCACATGAGCTGTCAAAAGGTCTTTCAAAGCCTTCATTTCACTATTTAAAGTGTTCAACTCCTTCACACTAGAGGCGATATGATTCAACACCGGGGCTTTTGAGCATTGGCTCCCCGTTTCTTCACCTCTATGTGAGTACTTCTCAATTGTGAGAGTTTGTTTTTCAACAAATTCCCACCCTTCATCCACCGGCTTGTCCATAAAAGTTCCACCTGAAAGTGATTGTAGCTTAAATTGCACTTCCGCATCCAAGCACTTAAAGTAGATCACAAGCAAATCAATCTTTGGAATCCCATGATGTGGGCAATCCAATAAGAGGTCCTTGAACCTTTCCCATGAGGTGATGTGACTTTCACCATTCTTCATCACAAATGCATTGATCTTAGCTCTAAATTCCACCATCTTCGATCGCAGAAAGCATTTGGTGAGAAACTCCGCGGTCATCTCTTCCCACGTGTTAACTCTTCCAGCGTAAAGTGATTGGTACCATGCAAGTGCTTTATCCTTCAAAGAGAAAAAGAAAACATGCAGCTTATAATCGTTATTTTCGCACCTTGAAGATCTCAATGTTTCCATCAAGATCTCATAATTCTAAAGGTGTAGGTGCAGTGACTCTCTCTCCATTCCTCCAAAGCAATTCTGTTGGATCATAGTAATCACCGGAGGTCTAAACTCACAGTCACGATCAGCTGGATCTCCCAAGTGCATGTCTGGACGGCGGGCTTGTTGGACCGGATCCATCCGTTGCTCAAGCGTTTGTGGAATGCCCACAAACGGATCAGCTGGCTCCACTCTTGGTGGAGGTGGTGGTTGCACATAAACTGGTTGTGGTAAGATGTTAACGGGTGCCGGTGGAGGTGGATTAACCACAACTCTAGCATCCGCGTCTCTCTCCTGGTTTGCTAGTTGTGCTTGTGCTATCATGTCGGCCGTATCGGCTCGAAGTCGGTCTTGTAGAGTAGCTGGATCAGCTCCCTCTTTCCTCAAGGCTTCTTCTTTTAGCCTTATCTGAACTCGAGCTGCAGCTAATTCAACTCTAAGATCCTCCAACTCTTGGTTGTTGTTAGCGGCCATTTTCTTAGCCTTCCCGGCAACGGCACCAAGAACTTGTTCGCTCCAAAAGGTGTGTGCGCTAATAAGCTTTAAATTTATAATCAAGAATTAAGCCTAACGTTAGCGAACCCGCAGTGTACAGATCAATCGTAGTATGGGCAGATATTCGGGAGTCGATCTCACGGAATCAGTGAGAACGAACCAGTAAAGGTAATCCAACTTGGGTAGCAAGCAATTCAACAATCACAATAAAGGATATAGAAGCAAGAATAATGGGAATGGAGATTCTAAAGATCCAAGTATCCGGTTGCGGTCTTCGATTCAAGATGTCTAAGGATGTGTACGGACAGAGCTGGATATAAAGCTATATATTCTTCGGTAGGTTGTCGTCCGGTGAAGATCCGACTTCTCTTTATCCTAACCAAAGAATTCTACTTAACCGATGTTGAGCCTCGTCAAGAAGAGGTCACAAGGACAGGACTTAGCTCTTATACCAACCAAAACCCATGGAAAAGAAAGATAAAGGAAAAGGCCATGACACTCCTCACCTAATAGATGGTATTGAATCCCCTATCACCTAGAGCTCGTAAACACTCACAATCAGCAAGGCAAAAGCTAGAAAAGGTTAACAGAGGTAGGATTTAAGCAATCTTGAACTTTGGATAAAGGCAAAGCGAAATGTGCAAGATAAAGGAAACCACGGGCAAATCATGGGAAACCACGGTCGTGGTTCCTTAAGAACAAGCCGTGTAAATCCTCGTTCGAGGGTTTCGTCTCACAACTCTCAAGGTCCGACCTATTAAGGTTCAATCTATCATCATCTATACCACAACCATCAACCCTTCACCCTAGAATCGCAGGGGGTTTAGCCAACAATCATCATAGTAATCAAACCAATATTAAGAAAAAAAATCAAGAAGGACATGCAATCAAGGTCACAAAGATGAATGAAACCAATCTTCAAAGAATCAATAACTCAATCAAACAATATATAATCCCACAATGTGTTCTCAAAGACAAAGTTCAAAGACTAGAACAATCTCACAAATTTCTAAAGCGGAATCAAGAACTTCTTCAATATCCTCCAATGGTGAAGCAATCCTTTCCAATGTACGAAAAATGGAATCAAAGAACGCGGTTTTTCCGGCCTAAAGCGGGATCTCCGTGTAAAGCGTGATCTTCGTCCAAAGCGACATATCCGAAATGCAGCCGTCAACCTCCTTTTATAAAATAAAATTAGGTTAAAAGGCTCCTTCCTTTCTTGCTAACGTGGCATATACGTAATGGTCTATTCCGAAGAAAACCACGGGTGACATCACAAAACCACGGCCGTGGTTTCTCCCGTGCCGACTCTCGACCTTCGTTTCCACATGTGAAATTCAATTAAATATCAAAACCCCGGCCGTGGAACTTATTTCTTGACCGTGGTTCTTCCTTTTTGACTCTTTTCACCTTTGCATCACTACATACTTCTTCCGATGGTGTTCGAATGCTTCCCAATGAAATCCTCATCGACCAATGCTCAGTGAATGGCCTCTTTCCACTTTATTTCAGCTCCAATTCACCTAAATTCACAACCAAGCTTGTGTAGCTCTCAATTTCAAGATCATAGGTGAATATACTCGATAAATGCTATGAATGCATGTCCTTGTGCTCAAAAGAAGGGGAAAAATTACCTATATGAACATCTAAACTACGTCATATTTCATGCCATCTAAATACCCCATACTTGCCTCTTGCTTGTCCCCAAGCAAGGTTCAAACCTTAGAATACAAAGTTGTATGAAATATGAATGCAAAGACAAAGAAAAACACAATATTTTTGGATTAGTGCTTCTATTCAAAGATCGCTTTCTCCACTTGTTTCATAGCTTTCCGAAAATCGTTATGTGAACTAAAAGACTCATGTCTTGAAAAGAACAATCACATCTTGCAAAAGTTTAAAAACGAGCATCATAACCTGAAGCAAGTTCAAAATCAAACAAGGGAAAAATCCAATTTGGACCACAAAGCAAAACATCAATCTTAAAGATCTTAAGGTGTTTCAAATAAAGGTCAAAGAAATGTGTTAGGGTGGGATATGTATAGGATATGTGGTGCAAAATCCGGGAAAGAGGACAATAACATCACGACTTTTTCAAGCACACTTCAACTTCCATCATTAGGGGCTTTGCTGTTTTTTTTCAGCATAATTTTTCGACTTTACTTTTTGAGATCAAGGATAGAGGTGCACAATAACCGAAGCCTAGGAAATCAACATCAACTCAATTTTTCGAGTTGCCTCAAACCGTAATGCATATACAATGTCTCGTTAGGAATATCGCTCAATCCGACTTTGGCAAAACACAAACACCCGGCTATGTGAATGGTCCCGAGTTACTCATCATCATGATTGACTTCCCAAAACCTATTTTCTAACACAATTCATCACTTTCAACTTCAAACTTCACAACTTTCGCACAATTGCATCCTAATTCCCGGATAGGTAAGAAGGGGCAAAATATATAGATATACATGAGGAGCTAAAAGGTGATCAAGAAGAAGAAAGGAATAAAACGAAACGTCTTGAGTCATATCAATAAGAAGAGTAAGAACTTATAAAAGCGGTTCCAACCTTCAATTTCTCAACATGATTTAAATCAAATTCCAAATTATAAAACTTGCAAGAAAATTAAACAAAACATTCAAATCCTTCACAAATCACAATTCATTTTAAACACATAAAAATCATCAAAAATCCAATTCACAAGTAGTTTTCTTCATCAAGGTCATCTCCAATCCTAGAAGCACAAAAATTTTAAAATTTTCAATTTGTTTTGGTTTTTTCAAAACTATAGAATGCAATGCAATAACGAAACATGCAACAAGGATAAGGAAGGATGCAAAGTATGATGGTCATACAAGCAAGCAATTATCTCAAAGTTATTAAAGACCAAAGGTATTCAACCAGCACATACTTGAACCACACGTTGTCCCCAACGTGTAATAAAAGTAGAGGTAAAAGTACAAAAACTCACAAGTTCGGTAGAGCAGCTAAAGAGCGAATGTCATCATCAAAGTGGAGGCAGGAATGGATGCCATGCCGGGTCATAGGGGCGGTTGAACTGGGCGTGATAAAGGTCTCGTATCATCTGTTGCCCCTGCTTGACGGTTCCAAGGCGGTCATCCATACTATCCATCCTCTACTGCAATGCGGGAAGCCATGGAGGCTTCTCTGAAGTGTTGGCTCTGCGTTGTGAAGGACTGGCTCGAGGATGACGGGCGGTGGACCTCCTAGGAGGCTCGTGCTGCCCCCGATGGATGGAAATGAAGATGGAAGCTCCTGAGAATTACCAAACTCTCCGTCAGCCCTGTAGTCACTAGGGCCGGTGTCCGTCCTTGTGTTCATGTAATCCTGGCTCTGTCCTCCTGCCGCCTCAGCTGCGGAATCATCCTCCTCATAGTATGGACCTCCCATCTCAACATGTATCTCCTCAAATGTCAACTTCCAGTTGACGTTGTTCCGAACGGTGTACTCCGCCTTCCACGGAATCCCTCTCGCTCCCTTGCCCTCCTAGGGCATAGCTGCATGTTGCGGCCCTCAGTGTTGGGGAATCAGAATACCCCTATGAATAAAGCGCTCAAGACCAAGAGGCCTACAACGCCCCAAATTTTTGCCGCGTTTGCGATATTTATTTTTACAGTTTATAACCTGTGCATTGTATTTACATTTTTTACCCAAATTTTTGGAATCTTGCATTTTTATACCTCTTGGAAAATTTAAAGATTTTGGCCCAAGGATTTATTTACGGAAGATGGCCCAAGTTTCTAAAGTTGTATATTGTGCCCGGAGAATATATTTATGGTTTTTAAACTTGTGTTTTACTTCGAGTTATATTCTTATTTATATATACTATATATATAGTGCCCTTGTTGGATTAATTCCGGTTTATGGCTCAAGGTTTTGATCACGGTTTTATGACCAAGTTTCTAGTATTGTACTTTTTGCCCCGGAAGGTTAATTACGGGATTTTAACGTTGACTTTTGAAAGCGAGTTTTGCCTTAGATTTTTATATATTATATTTTATGATTAAATTTAGTGTATAAGCTAAATTTGCTTAGCTTGGTTTTAGGTCAAGAAGCGCCCCGATAAAGGCCAACGAATCCCTTCTCGACATCCGTGGTTCATCTTCCGCCTTTGACCTCGTGTGAGTACCTTCTCCCTCGTTCTAGTTATGTTTAGTGGTAGTATATCATGCTAGGTTGGATCTAGCATAACTTAGAGTTAATGCCAAGTAGTGGCTTGAAACCTAAGGTGAGTGTTTGAGGTTATTGATGTTCTACGACATGTGGTGTGTTGATCTCGAGTTTTTATAGAGTTGTGAGCATCATGGTTGATCTTGTGACACTTGAGGTAGTATTTATATGTTGGTTGAGATTGTGGAGTTTAAGATGAGATTATCCTAGCACTTGTGGCTGTAGTCATGATCTTGTGAGTTGTGAGGACTAGGAGTGCTATCCTAGTTTATGGGAGTGCATGGTCTTGTAAGAGTATATAGTACCAGAAGTCTAAGGACTTCTAGCTTGCATGGGTGGTTGTTGATTATCGTGCCTTGTCTTGAACATGCCTTGGTTATAATCCTTCGGAGAGTGATATCGGTTTCGGTTAGCTTTGAGACGAGGTAAGTCCTCGGACTTACTTAGCCGCTTTTATGCATTATTTAGATATGTGATGGTGGTGTCTGCGCAAATAAACTTTAAATTTATATCCAAGAATTAAGCCTAACGATAGCGAACCCGCAGTGTACGGATCAATCGTAGTATGGGCTGATATTCCGGAGTCGATCTCAGGGAATCGGTGAGAACAAAGTAGTAAAGGTAATCCAACTTGGGTAACAAGCAATGCAATGATCACAATGAAGGATATAGAAGCAAGAATAATGGGAATGTAGATTCTAAAGAACCAAGTATCCGGTTGCGGTCTTCGATTCAAGATGTCTAAGGATGTGTACAGACAGAGCTGGATAGCAAGGTATATGTTCTTCGGTAGGTTGTCGTCCGGTGAAGATCCGACTTCCCTTTATCCCAACAAAAGAATTCTACTTAACGGATGTTGAGTCTCATCAAGAAGAGGTCACAAGGATAGGACTTATCTTTTATACCAACCAAAACCCAAGGAAAAGAAAGATAAAGGCAAAGGTCATAACACTCCTCACCTAATAGAGGGTTTTGAATTCCCTATCACCTAGAGCTCGTAAACACTCACAATCAGCAAGGCAAAGGCTAGAAAAGATTAACAGATTTAACAAATCTTGAACTTTCGATAAAGGCAAAAGCGAAACGTGCAAGATAAAGAAAACCACGGGCAGATCATGGGAAACCACGGTTGTAGTTCCTTAACAACAAGCTGTGGAAATCCTCGTTCAAGGGTTTCGTCTCACGATTCTCAAGATACGACCTGTTAAGGTTCAATCTATCATCATCTCAACCACAACCATCAACCCTTCACCCTAGAATTGCAGGGGGGTTTAGCCAACAATCATCATAGTAATCAAACCAATATTAAGAAAAGAAATCAAGAAGGACATGCAATCAAGGACACAAAGATGAATGAAACCAATCATCAAAGAATCAATAACTCAATCAAACAATATATAATCCCAGAATGTGTTCTCAAAGACAAAAATCAAAGACTAGAACAATCTCAAAAATTTCTAAAGCGGAATCAAAAACTTCTTCAATATCCTCCAATGGTGAAGCGATTCTTTCCAATGTACGGAAAATGGAATCCAAGAACGCGGTCTTTCCGGCCTAAAGCGAGATGTCCGTGTAAAGCGTGATCTTCGTCCAAAGCGAGATATCCGAAATGCAGCCGTCAACCTCCTTTTATAAAATAAAATTAGGTTAAAAGGTCCTTCCTTTCTTGTTGACGTGGCAATTAACGTAATTGTCTTTTCCGAAGAAAACCACGGGTGACATCACAAAACCAAGGCCGTGGTTCCTCCCATGGCGACTCTCGACCTTCGTTTCCACATGTGAAATTCAATTAAATATCAAAACCCCGGCCGTGGAACTTCATTGTTGACTGTGGTTCTTCCTTTTTGACGCTTTTCACCTTTGCATCACTTCATACTTCTTCCATTGGCGTTCCAATGCTTCCAAATGAAATCCTCATCGACCAATGCTCAGTGAATGGCCCATTTCCACTTTATTTTAGCTCCAATTCACCTAAAATCAAAACAAAGCTTGTGTAGATATCGATTCCAAGATAATAGGTGAATTTTCTCGATAAATGCTACGAATGCATGTCCTTGTACTCAAAAGAAGGGGAAAAAATACCTATATGCACATCTAAACTACGTCATATTTCATGCCATCAAGACCAGAATACATAAATAAAATAAAGTAAATATATACAGAACGTGAGGACACACAAACAAAAACCAAAAACCAAATATCGAAAGACATGGTCAGCCGGATTAAAAGCGAGTTGAAAACAAGAAACCAATGTACAAATGATCATAAACGAAATTTGAGTGAAACACGAATTTTTTTAGGACTAGTCGACCGACCGCCCCGAGGGATGTTGTTCGATTGCTTCATAAAATAATTATAAGATAAAGGAGAAATAAAAGATGAAGTTTGGATCTTTGTAAAAATCTAAATCAGATAATAGAAGAGATGAAAGCAAACGATAGTTATCAAATAGGTAAAGCATATTCAGAATATATATCACACAAACATGCATATAATATATATCTCAGTTGACAATTCCACAATATTGAATGTAAGTCATAGTTATGCGGAAGGCAACTTCGTTTGGTTGTCACGTGGTCAAGACTTTGCTTGGCATACTTCAATATTTTCACACATTGATTGTCACGTACTGAAAACGGCGTCTTATATTAACATAGAACTCAACGTGGAAGTATGAGAGATAGATTGTCACCTTAAGCCAACATCACTTTGAAGAACATATAGTAAATAAGGATTCCAAATACTTCCGTAACTCATATACACAAACATTTAAAACATAGAATCAATCCAACATCACAAATCAATACATCCATGCTCACTAGACCCTAGAAAAGATAGAATTAGCCACATACATGAAACAGACTCTAAAGCTTTATTAATGATGGAAAGGGAACCAATCGATCAACCAATACGGTGTCAATCAATCGACCTTATACTAACCGGCGGTAAAAAAACCTCGTAAAAAGCAAAAGAAAGAGATATCTAACCTAATTGTTGAAATGACTTACTTATAGGGTCAAGGGATAGCCCGAAACCCTAGATCTACCACAATCATATCTTCTCATAAGCTAAGATCGACACTAAAAGATAACACGTCTAATTGGGCAGGCCAAAAGTCCAACCCAAACAAAAGAGATAAGGTAAAGAAGAATAGATTTCAAAACAAGTCAATTGAGTGGCCTGATCGAGAGACCCCCTATACCAAAGTATTGGGCCTGGTCCGGAATTTTCTTTACGACTTTATTGCTTCAACGGGAGGTTATTTTCAGGTCATGTGTAGAAGGAAGGAGTGGGGTTCGAGCGACTTTTATAGTGTTCGATCACTTCTACACGCATCCCAAGTTCTTTACTTGACTCTTGCACCTTATCCTTTTTTTGTTGACCTTGACTTCTTTGATCGTAGGAAAGTTCTTAGTGTGTATGAGGCCGTTCTAGTACATATATATCATTTTCACTCTGTAGATGCCTAGAATGACTATAATACATATTGTCAACCGGTAGATCTCTAAAACACTAATAGTTAGGATATTGACCGATAAGATATGTCATTTAACTCAAAATAGGTAGGCCATGGAATAGAATGTTTATGGAAAAAGCCGTTAAATATAGTGCTATTAACGTTGAAATGAGTGGATGGTAAGGAAGAGGTTTTGTCGGAGAATGTAGGGAATGTAGGTTGCAGTTCAATCAAAAATTACGTTTATATTATTTAGAGTAGGGGTGTCAATGGGCCGGGCTTGGGGCGGGGAGTACCCTATCCATCCTCATCCCGTTTGGTATAATGTTCCCCATCCCCATGCCCGTTCGGGTTTTGAAAATTGACTCGTCCCTATCCCCATCGGATAATGATGATTAAGGGTGATCAACTTAGTCATTGAGAGTAATTGACCCATAAATCGCGAATAGTGCGTAGATGACGAGTATGAATTCTACCGTTATGTCCTGGCGTAACTTTAGACTTATGGGGAAAAGTTTACTTTTTCCTCCGGAAAATAATTTTTATCATTCGGTGTTATTTGGAGCATTTGGGAGCTTAAATTAATAAAATTGCAGTAGAGAGAAATGACCAGGACATCGCATATGTTCTAGATATGAAATAGCATGGAAAGGCAAAATAGCCTAAAGAGTCGCTATTTTGTTTCTTAGCGACTAAGAAAGACGGCTTAGGAATACGCGTTTTCTGAAAAAGTTGGGGATAATTATCCATACAATATTTTAGAATTATTATTCCAATTTCAAGAAGTTTGGAGAAGGGGTTCAAACCGCCTTTGAATCAATAAAAGGATAATTAGTTTTGCTAAAGGATAATTATCGTCTTCGCTATAAATAGCGAACACTCATTTATTAATTCATTTATCGTCATGTTTTTTCGTAAAAGCTCTGATTTTTCTCAACATTCAAATTCAGGTTTACTCTTCGTTTGTAATCCGATTTCAATTCTATTTGAGTTTTTAGATTCCTCTCCTCATTCTCTTCATACCGGTACCAAGCTTTCGTATTTCTGAGCAAGTGAAGACCTGGTCGAGCATATGTGTTACTAGGCCGTTTATGTCGCTCAGATTCCGGTGAATTTGATGGTGTCCGAACGTAGCCTGCGTAGTTGTGATTCCGAATCTTCTTTCGGATCGTCAATTGGGTTAGTAACAAATAAGTTAAGAATTTATTCGTTTTCCGTATTATGAGTTAACCTAAATTAACCTTAGGCTTTTCAAAATGGATAATTGGAAATTTCATTATGACCGTTATATTATTCTGGTGATCATTTGCTATTTGTTTGATGAAATTTGAGACAAGTGGGTTCAAAAACTTCCTATGGGCAAAACATTATTTTGGTGAAATTTAATTAGTTAATTAATTAAAGATTAATTAGTTAAATGAGGAATCTAGAAAACACTATAAGCTAATTAAATTCAAAGGAATAAATTTTATTGATATTTGAAGCAATAAGTTTAATACGACGAAATTATATTCTCGATAGCTTTTGTTGATAATTGTAGACTAATTATAGCTTAGTTGCTCAGTGAGCGTATCCAGTTAAGTCTTCGAACATACTTAGCTTTGATCTGCATATACCCGTGCCTGAGCTATTTATATCTCATTGTGTTGGAAAGTGTTGTTGTGTTGAAATGTGAATGTTGATATGTATTGAGATGTGTTATGTGTAAAGCATGTTTGATGTGTTTTATGATGAGAATGATGTTATGACTTGTAAAGCATGCTTAATATTATTGTGATTATTATCATGTCATGGTTATGAGAAATGGTTAAATGAACATGCGTTAGCCTACTGAGACGTGCTATTGAATGACATGATAAGCTTGTTGAAGCATGATAATGTATGACATGATAAGTCTGTTGAGGCGTGTGATATGATGGTGACTTGTAAAGGTCAAAAGTATGTAAAGTTTGTATAAGATGTTGACCTTAACCATTATCCAGGTCTCTAGCAACATAACTGATGCTAGGCCGGTACATCGCCCAAGTCGCTAGCGTAGGTCAAGGCACTGAGCTAAACCATTAGTCAGGTCGCTAGCTATTGTAGTAAATTCTGGAGCTCGGCCAAGCTGGGATACTTGCGCTTGTATAAGAATGACACTGAGTCTAATGGTTTTTCCAGGCTCGGGTCGCACACCTAATTAAAATGGTAAATTTTTGCATTAATATGAATGGAAAAATGTTGCATGTGGTTAGGGGTTAAGACTATAACCCCCCATGAGAAATCCTGGCCCATAGACTTGATGAGTCTGACTATGACCTAAGAACAAATGTTTGAATTAACCTAATATGTGCGATGGTGAGCTCACACCAAAGTCAAAACCTTATAAGAAATGATTCCAGATTTGGTCCGGGGATCGCTAACTCTAAATTCCATATTGCATTCATGTGCATCATTCATAATAGCATGGTATCATCTCATGAGCACGGTATGTGGTATTTGAATACATGTGTTGTGTTGTGATATGTTGATTTAATCTCTTGTGGATAGATTATGATCGGTAGCTAACGGTTTTAAACTTCTTTTGTTTAGGTAATGATGATCATAGGAACGCTTCAGGGATGTCAGTTGTAGGATGTGGATAGTCGGGGCAGTGTTAACCCAAGGGTTGGTTGAACTACTTTTGAAACTAATCACTTGTAAGAGAGTCTTTTATTGTTTCTGTGCAACTGTGTACACGTGTTGATTTCACGTTGAAGTTTTAAAACAACTGTCTAGGTGTCATGTTTGGAAGTGTGTCTTTGTGGTATACATACTAATACATGCATGGTTGTTATGTAAATGTTTTTGAAATGACAAGTTGGATGTTTTCATTTTTTCTTTGTGCTTCTTGTTGCAAGGTCCTATTTGTGAAGTTGCTGTCAGGCTAACTGATGGGAGCCACTGTGTGGTCCTTAGCCTAGTGAAGTCTTGAGTTACATAAAATCCGGGTCGTTATAAGGATTTACTCAACCTCCCAATGACCGAGCTGATATGATGTTTGAACAATTGACGGGGAGATTGAGTGGATTAGAGAGCACCGTTACTTCTATTTTTAAGGCTCAAAAAGTCTTAGAAGCTTAAGTGTTCGAAAAAGCAGGAGAAACTCAAAGAGATCCGGGACGACTTCGCAAAAAGACGGAAGATAATCCTAGAGGGCAAGTCATGGGTATAACAACTAGGAGTGAATTGAAGACCAATGAGCCAATGCCCAAGGGAGTTGATAAGGGAAATCAAGGGATGGTTGAGGAGGATCCCAAGCTAGATGGAGTTGACAATGGAAAGGAGAAAGAACCAACTTATGTGCATCCACCAGAATACAAGACATCACTTTAATTCTGACAATCTTGTGCTAAAGCCTGCTTGGACAAGCACTTCGGTATGTTCCTTGAACTAATGAGTAGACTGAAGTTGAGCATTCTGTTCATGGATGCTATTGCAGGTATGTCGGCTTATGGAAAGTTCTTGAAAGAGATTCTCTCTAACAAGAGGAAATTAGAAGAGTATGATGAAGTAAGGATGACTAGGAGATCCTCCGAACTCATTCAAATCATGAAAGAAGAGATGCCACCCAAGCTAAGAGATCCGGGTTCATTTTGTGCTCCTATTGGAGTTGGAAAATTAACTTACGAAGCCTTGTGTGACCTTGGAGCAAGTGTAAACATCATACCGCTTGCACTATGCAAGAAGGTTGGACTTGGAGAGCCAAAACCGGTAAAGATGGCTCTCTACATGGCAGATAGGTCAATCACACATCCGGTAGGAATCCTAGAAGACATTCTTGTTCAACTTGTGAAGTTTATGTTCTTATTGACTTTATAGTATTGGATATTCCAGAAGATTACCCGGTATAAATCATCCTTGGAAGACCATTCCACTCAGGTAAGAAGAAGGCACACTCAAACCTAATAAAGGCTTTTGAAACCCTTATTAACTAGAACTCGTCATATTTGGTAACCAAGAAATGGAATCACCGGGTAAATCTCTTCCCAAGTTTATATGTAAGCCTTATAGGGAACTAAAGGTATGAAAGGCTCAATAAAGGCGAGGATTTGGGCAATATATAACCTAAGCATAAAGATATAAGAAAAACGGATCAAGAGAAGAAATCTCGGACTGCTCTTGATGAGTTCTCATCCGAGATTCTTAAGAACAAACCTAGATTCAACTACTAGAAGGTTAAACCAACTCTTCAAGTTCCATTCTAACTTAAAGGCTCAGTCTATCATCATCTAAACCACAACCATCAACCAATCACCCTAGAACCGCAAGGGTTTTAGCCAACAACACATATTCAAATCAAGAAATTAAAGGTGTTTGAAAGATTCAAGAAAACCAAAAACCAATAAATTAAAAGAAAAGCGAGAAATACTTAGCAATTTGTCTTCAGTATCCAAAAGCAAAAGCAAACCAATAACAAAGATCCAACCTTTAATCCAAAAGCTATGAGATCTAGAACTAAGTCTTTCTCTCTAAGAAATCTTCAAATCTTCTCAATCCAAAGTGTTGTAACTAACGTTGATGTTGTGTAACTCTAATGTGACTCAATGACGTGTAATGTGTGTGACGTCGACCTCGACGCTCTTTCTTGCTGAAAAAACTCTATCTTATAGGATAAGCTAGGGTTTGAAAGACTTGGGCTTGGGCCGATTTTATACAAAAATATCGGATCAATCTCCTATAAATCTCGGCCGAGATTCTTCATTGTCGGGCCGAGGTTCTTCTTCAGTTTGTGTCTTTCTTGGCTCTTTCCTTCGATCCATTGATGATGTTCCATCCTCCTTTAGTGCTCCAGTATGATCCACCTTGAGGCTTAGTCCTCATATGCTCTAGTTTCGCTCCAAAATCTGCCAAATTTCCTACAAATGCAACAAGAATCCGTGTAGATATCTTTTTTAGAAAATTATGCAAATATGAACTCAAATGTTAAGGATTCCGTCTATGCAATGAAAAAAAAGGGAAAAACTGCCTATATGCAAGGCTTTACTAAGGTCATAATCCATGTTATCAAGATTTGAGACAAGAAGGGATCCGAGAACTCGGTGGGGGATCATCTTAGCCGGTTACCTCCTCTTATGATAGAAAATGATGGCATGCCTATCAACGATTCATTTACTGACGATCAACTTAATGCAATAGAGGAGCGCCTTCTCCAAGTCTCAAGAGGGAACGAGCCATGGTTCGTAAACATTGTGAACTAACTAGTATGTGAAGAAGTTTCTCCTGGTCTGTCTTATGCTCAAAAGAAGTTCTTCAAGGGGATGTGACATTACTATTGGAATGAACCTCTTCTCTTCAAGAGAGGTCCGGATGGGATATTTAGAAGATGCACACCGGAATATGAAGTAGAGAGCAACTTCATATGCTGCATTTGCATTTCTATTGGTCTTATGTGCTTAATGATGTTGAAAATATGCTTAAGAGATGCATTGTATGTTTGAAGGCTAAGTCTAGTTCAAAACCACATGGTTTGTATACTCCTTTACCTATACCTATACTTCACCATGGCTTGCTATTAGTATGGACTTTATTATTGTAGGATTACCAAAGACTAAGAAGGGGAGAGATTCCGTTTTTGTGGTTGTTGACCGTTTTTCTAAAATGAGACATGCTTTTAGGATTATGATTCTACTAGTGACTCTTTCCTTGCTTAGGATGAAACTGAGTTCCCCGGGAAAGGGCAATCCAGCAGCTCGCCGATCTCCGTAGACATGGTCGCGATGTCTTCACGAGTCTCACCCATCGCATCCTTCAGCAGAGTCACCTTTGACTCTATGGTCGGAGCTGGATAGGTCGGCACTTCAACGGCTTTCGTCGCAACAAGTTGCAAAGACTATCTCCTTAAGAAAATGTCTCAGCAACACAAAACGAGGGTTTGACTCGTTATAGGACTTGACCAAACATCTCACGACACGAGCTGACGACAACCATGCATCACCTGTATGAAAGTCAGTACCATCCCGTTAAGGACAAGTTTTATTGTTCATATGTCAAAGGCTGGTAAGGTTTTGCGCGTTGTATCGAATTAAACCACATGCTCCACCGCTTGGGTAGCGAATGGATCTTCTGGACTAGGGAAGCGTACAAAATTGAGCAGGGCTCACTTTATTGATTGCCATAAAACTGATGATGCTTATAATGTGGCTAACTTGTTCTTTAGAGAAGTTGTTACGTTGCATGGAGTACTGCAACTATTGTTAGCGAAAAGGATGTTAAATTCCTTAGTTTCTTTAGGAAGATTCTTTGGGAAAAACTAGGTACAAGGTTGTTATTTTCAAACTCTAGTCATCCTCAAACGGATTGTCAAATAGAAGTCACTAATAGGACATTAACCACTATTTCAAGAGTTGTTTTGATGGACAATTTGAATGTTTGGGAGGATGTTTTACCACATGTAGTTTTTCTTATAATCGTACATTGCATTCATCTACTAATCTAACTCCTTTTGAATATGTGTATGGATTAAATCATTTGACTCTTTTCGATCTTATATTGTTGCCTATCGAGGAGAGAGTAGATTTTATTGCAGGAAAACAAGTTGAATTCATCAAGGAATTGCATGAGAAGACACACATAAGGCTAGAAAACAAAGGGAAAGTCGTGGCATCAAAAGAAAATCGGAATCGCAAGGGAACAATGTTCAAACCGGGGTATCTAGTTTTGTTGCACCTAAGGAAAGAGCGATTTCCGAAGAAGAGGAAGTCTAAGTTGTCTCCAAGAGGATATGAACCATTTCGTGTGAAGCAGAAAGTGGGTGACAACGCTTATGTCTTGGAGCTTCCAGATGAGTATGGAGTCATTAAGACTTTCAATGTAGGAGACTTGAGTCCTTTTGAGTCTAAAGATGAGCATGTTGGAGATTCAAGGACGAATCCTTCTCAAGAAGGGGAGTATGAACAGAGACTATCCCCAACACTACGTTAAGGACCAACTACTAGATCAAGGAATAAGGCATTGAAGGACAAGACAACCACAACATCTTCAAGCCCCATCTTGGAAGGAGCCATCACTAGAATAAGAGCAAAGGCCATCCGAGATGAAGTTGCTAGCTTGTTAGTAACATGTACATTCAAAGAGACCCTATTCATACTTAGGTCTCCTTTGGTAACATTGTTGGCCATCAGGGAAGGACCAAACAAGGACCATGAAGATCCAACAAGCATAGAAGGTGGCTAAAATGAAGAACGAGCCCTAGAGAAGAAATTTCGTCCCTGAGGACCAAAATCATAGCCCGAGATTTTCATAAATATTGACCGAGATTTGGCTCTTGTCGAGAGTTATAAGATTAAGCAGTGATCTTATTAGTTATAGATATTATTATTATTTTAATACCTTTAAAGCTCTTAAATATTCTTAAAGGTATTTGTTGATCCTATCTTTGAGGATTATCTTTTAGTTGTAGATTTTCTTTTTACTTAGAAACTCACCTATAAATAGCCTTAGAAGGTGAAATTATTAGGTAGACTGAATTTGTTTAACATTTTCACAATATTGTGTGAACTCGCAGCTTTGCTTAAGAAGTTTGTGTTTTATTCATTTCTATTCAATCAAAGAGAGAGCGTTGATTGAATTGTTGTAAGTTCGTGCTAGATTGTGTTTGCATGTGTTAATCTTCATAAAAGTTGGTGCTCCTAGTAAATTTTAGTCTCTCCTTGTGATTGTCTTACTTTGAAGGCTTGTATAAGTTTAAACAAGTAAGGGCTAAGGTAAGCTCTTCGTTAAGGGGTTTTGACACATAATTGACGAATGTTCTTTGCGAGAATATCTTGTTTAGTAACTTCCTATATTTCCACTTATTTCATTCCACAAATAATCTTCTTATCATTCGATTATCAATCCATCAAACTCACATTCTTTGTTCAAAGTTTCCATAAATCTCGGCCGTACACAGAATCTCGACCGGGATTCCTACCCGAGATTTTTTCTTTGAGACTGCTCGCGGACTTACAATCTAGATCAGGCAATCGTGGCATCAACCCGCATCATTAGGACACATAAAAAACACAACATGGAGTGTGTCATGTATTTAATCATCGTGATTTGACGTTACGAATTAAGACGTATTCAAAAATTTTGTGAGGGTGTTGTTATCCTCAAATGATCGAAAATCAAATTAATGAAGGTTAGCATTAGCATAATTTACACATATAGTTATCAAACAAATATTTAAACTGAAATCACATTTTTTAAAAAAATACATTTTGTGCAAGTCGGAATAAGTATGATAGTATGATATTCTTAATTCTTAAAGTACGTAAGTATTTATAGCTTGAAATTTTAGTAATCATCAATAATTTTTGAATTTTAAAATATTTGCGGAATTAAATTTCGATTAAACTTGTACCTACAATAAAAGTCTAATGTAAATAGAATTTGTGGGGCTCCACCTATTTCAAATCTATATACTCTACTAAAGTAAACTACACTAATGTTGACGTGGGGCTCCACCGATTTTTCTCGGTTTAATCTTTTACTAAATCACGAATTAAGCGAATAAATCTATTTTTACTAAAATAAAATTTTAAATAAATCTTTTTATAACTAAATCTAATAAAATCAAAATATACATAATCTTTGCGTTGTGATCCCCGAAGACAAATTACGTTGGAATAAAACCTAAAATTCTCCTATACATTAAAAAACATATCCAAACAAAACAATATTGGGCTAATTTGGAAACTAGGCCCTTTTGAGATTTTGTTTTAGTAAATAGGCTTTTAGCTTTTCTAATTAAGTAAGTGTACCCCAATTGAGTTTTTACTGTTAAAAACAACTCTTTGATTTCATTTGCTTTCCTCGTTCTTATAGAGAAATAAAAGGTAACGTATTTACAAGCAATTATTGCAAATTTAAAAACCTGGCCAGTAATTAATGGTAAATTATCATCGTGATTCATCTTATTTAAGTAATGCATTGTATTAAGTTAATCTTTTACTGTATTGTTTCTTTTAGTTTAATTTATGTCTTGTCAATGTCTTGGACTTTTTAGTGGAGAAGTCGTATCATTTATTAGCATTAGTAGTAATTAAAATATATAATATTATCTCATGAATAATTCTCTAGTCTCTAGTGGTAAATTTATTCTTTTCCGATAATTGTTTGTGTTTTTTATTATTACGAATATATGATATGTGTTTTAGAATATTTGGGTTTTGGGTGGTGTTATATGTACAAAGAAGAAGGTTCGGTATGGAAATGTCCGGTGTCTCCATGGGAGGACCGGAGTTTAGAGAGTACCTTCGACGTTTTGAGGAGGATATCAGACCTGGCAGACGGGCCCCAAATTTACCAGTTCATGAGGGATCTTCTGAGAGAGATCTCAAGGAGCGACATAAGTGCCAGCTGCACCGGCCCATTTTGTTGAGCCAGTTCGAGCCGTGGAAGAGATTAGAGGGCCTCGACCAGATGTCTGGTTGAAGGCATTTCACCAGCAAGGAGTGCCACACTTCTCATGAGAGATTGGTTTACAAACTGAGGTGTGGATAGGGCATGTAGACTCAGCTTTAGAGTCTATCAAATGTCCTGAGGGCAGACGGATAGAGCTAGTACAATCTATATCCCGTGACCTTGCACACCAGTGGTGGAGGACTGTGCGGACCAGAGCTACTAGTTATGACCACACGAGGAGCATGATTAGGGAGCAGTTCTTCCCTGCCTTATTGAGGTGGGAGAAGCTGCATGATTTTGTGGAGGCCAACTTTGAGGATGTGCCTATTGCAGACGCCATCCGCCGTTTCCAAAGGGAGTTAGCTTTGCTGGGTCCAGCTGGACCATCTGAGGACCAACATGTGTACCTGTTCTCTCATTGTCAAAGGGAGAGCACACATTCATACATAACGGGATTCCATTGTGAGTCCCTAGCTGACTATCAGGATCAGGCTTCCACTTTTGAGAGGGAGCGAGCCAGTCAAAGGAGAGCTTTTCAGACGGGATGGTTTGAGAAGAGGCAACGCACTGGGCAGACCAGTGGAGTTGGAGGAGCATCTGGGTCTAGACGAGACCAGAGACAACAGAGTTACCCCTCGTCTGATTTGACTGCAGATAAGGGACGACAATGCTACAACTATAAGGACCTTGGCATTTGAGACCAGATTGTCCCAGACCAGTTGTGACTTGCTTTACCTGTGGTAGACCAGGCCACAGAGCTGCCTTCTGTAGGCAAGGTGGAGTTGCATCTCAGCAGGGTTCTTCCCCTACCAGTGTAGCCGGAGGTGGTCAGAGGACACCTCAACAGCAGACACAGGGACAACAGAGAGTTCTAGAGCGTCCATCTACTCAGGGTTCTGCTCCAGGACCGAGTAGAGGCATAGGTATAGATGTTGGCACTAGGGATCCTAGAGGAGCCCGAGGGCAAGCTTTTGAGTAGAGGAGTGCAGAGGATCCACCTGCACCGGCTGCTACAAGTAGCATTCTACTTCATGGTTTACATGTTAGAGTCTTGTTTGATACTGGTGCTACACATTCATTTATTTTTGATACATGTGTTGAGCGTTTGAGTTTAGCTACCATAGAGGGGATACCCTTTACTATAGGGTTATCTGATGGTAGTCGGGTCAGAGGTACCCGTGAGATACGTAGTTGTCCCCTTCGTTTAGGGACTCGTGTTTTACTTGTTGACTTGTTAGTCATGCCATTGATGCATTAAGAAGTCATATTAGGTATGGACTGGATGTGTAGACACCGTGCAGTTTTGGATGTTGGTAGATGGACTATTACAGTCTCTACCGAGGTTGGCCAGATTGTGGTCTTCCGAGGTTGGGACCTTGGGAAAACGGGTTCTGTCATCAACGCCGTACGAGCAGCTAGATTGATTGCACAAGGATGTGATTCCTTTTGGTGCTACGCCATGAAGGATGGAGAGAGTCCAACTTTGGAGGACATTCCAGTGGTTTGCGAGTTTGCAAATGTGTCTTCTGAGCCGTCGAGTTTGCCGCCTCAAAGGAGTGTGGATTTCAGCATAGAGTTAGAGCCTGGTACGAGACCCATCTCGAAGGCCCCATATCGTATGGCACCTGTCAAGATGTTGGAGCTGAAGAAGTAACTCGCGGAGTTGGTTGAGAAGGGCTTCATACACCGTAGCGTTTCACCATGGGGTCCACCTGTCCTCTTCGTGCGGAAGAAGGACGGATCTTTGCGGTTATGCATTGATTACAAAGAGCTGAACAAGGTGACCATCAAGAACAGGTATCCATTGCCTCGTATTGATGATCTACTTGATAAGCTTCAGGGAGCTACAATTTTCTCCCGGATTGATTTGCGCTCAGGATATCACCAGCTGAAGGTGAGAGAGCAAGATGTACACATGACGGCATTTCGTACCGTTATGGACACTATGAGTTTGTTGTGATGCCATTCGGGCGGACGAATGCCCCAATAGTCTTCATGGAGTTGATGAACATTATCTTCATCGAATTCTTCGATCAATTTGTAGTGGTTTTCATTGACGACATTTTGATATACTCTCGTAGCAGAGAGGAGCATGTCGGTCATCTGAGATGTTTTGGCAGATTCTGAGGGATAGAGAGTTGTATGCCAAGCTCTCTAAGTGCGAGTTTTGGATGTCTGAGGTTGCTTTCCTTGGGCATATCGTTTCCGTCGACGGGTTTATGGTTGACCCGGCGATGATTGAGTCTGTTCTGCATGGATGACACCGATGAACGTCAAGGAAGTACGTAGCTTTCTTGGCCTAGCCGGTTATTACAAATGCTTTGTGGAGGGATTTTCTGTGATTGCCCGTCCACTGACGAGTCTTTTGAGGAAGACCACAAGGTTTGTATGGACCGACCAGTGTGCCCAGAGTTTTGAAGAGTTGAAGAGGCGTTTGACTTCTGCTCCTGTCCTGGCACATCCAGAAGGTTCTGATGATTTTGTGGTCTACAGTGATGCATCCAAGCTAGGCTTGGGATGTGTGTTGATGCAGAGACGCAGAGTGATTGCTTATGCGTCTAGACAACTAAAGACGTATGAGGAGAACTACCCGACTCATGATCTGGAGTTGGTAGCGGTAGTTCATGCTTTGAAGATCTGGAGACATTATATGTATGGTGCTACATGTCAGATCTTCTCAGACCAAATGAGTCTCAAGTATATTTTCACGTTGCGGGAATTGAATAACCGCCAGCGTCGATGGCTTGAGTTGATAAAGAACTTTTACCTTGAGATTTTGTATCATCCTGGAAAGACGAATGTTGTAGCTGACGCCTTGAGCAGGAAGACGCTTCGTGAGAAGGTGATTGCCAAATTGATAGTACAACCTCAGCTTCAGAGGGATCTATCCTGGCTAGAGTTGGACATCCAGTTTCCTGACGAGGATGCCCAATTATATGCTTTAGATGTTTCACCTAGTTTGTTGGATGAGATCCAGCAGAAAAAGGGGACCTGCCCGATCTTGATTAGGATCAGAGTGAGGATGTCTCGTGGAGAGGTACCACAGTTTTCCATTGGAGTTGATGGAGTGATGAGGCGACATGATCGCATCTATGGACCTTCCAATGCAGAGTTGAGGTAGAGGATCTTACAGGAGGCTCATTGTACACCTTACTCTGTACATCCAGGTACGAGTAAGATGTACCATGATGTTAGACGTTCATATTGGTGAGGAGGGCTGAAGCCCGATGTAGTTAGATTTGTCGCTCGGTGCGCTACCTGTGAGCAGGTCAAGATAGAGCATTGTAGACCTGGAGGTGAGCTCCATCCACTGCCAGTACCGCAATGGAAGTGGGAGGACGTCTCCATGGATTTTGTGACTAGTTTGAGACCCAGTAGAAGTTTTGATGCTAAATGGGTTGTGGTCGAGTGATTGACAAAGACGGCACGTTTCCTTCCTATCAAAGAGGCGTGAAAAGTGAGCAGATTGGTTGAGGAGTACACTAGACAGATAGTGAGACTCCATGGTGTACCGAGGAAGATCGTCTTTGATCAAGATGGACGGTTTACCTCGAGGTTTTGGCAGCAGATTCAGACTGCTTTGAGGACGAGTCTACACTTCACAACTGCGTTTCATCCCCAGACAGATGGTCAGTCTGAGAGGACCATCCAGATCCCGGAGGATATATTGCGAGCTTGTGTGTTGGATTGGGGACAAGGATGGTTTGATTACCTCCCACTCGTTGAGTTCTCATACAACAACAACTGGCATGCATCTATTGGGATGGCTCCTTATGAGGCACTGTATGGACGTAGGTGCCGTACATCTTTATGTTGGGATGAGCCTAGCGGTATGAGTGGGATAGCGCCAGAGCAGATTCAGGATGATATGGCTCAACTAGCGTTGATTAGAGAGAGGATGTTTGTTGCACAAAGTCGCTAGAAGTCATATGCAGACAAGAGGCGTCGACCTCTAGACTTCTGGGTAGGAGCTCATGTCTGGTTGAAAGTATCTCCGACGCGTGGCGTCAGACGTTTTGGCATAAAAGGGAAGCTGAGTCCCCGATATGTCGGTCCTTTCGAGATACTGGATAGAGTTGGCATGGCAGCCTACAAATTAGCTTTGCCTCCGAGGTTAGAGTGTGTTCACCCTGTGTTCCATGTGTCTCAGTTGAGAGAGTACATACCAGATCCGAGGCATATTGTGAGTTATGATGATTTGGTGGTGGAGCCAGACCACACCTTTATTGAGCATCTTATTGCAGTCTTAGAGCGAGGTGTGAGACGCCTGCGTTCGAAAGACATTCCTATGATGAGGATACAGTGGTCTAGACGTGGACCTGAGGAGGCTACCTGGGAGACTGAGGATAGTATCCAGAGGAACTATCCAGAATTTTATGCCAAGAAAGATGCACTTAGGGTCGATGAGTAGATCTTAGTACTATCTTGGTGAGTATGTGATTATGTGCTTATGTGCTTACCTGCCTTGATGTGTTTACTCCATGCTAGTTATGATGTGCTTTATGATCTTATTAGATCTTGCTATGCTAGCATGATGTATGTTATAGCTGGAGATGATTATTCCCTCCATGATATTTGAGGATGATATATATTTATAGCTGGAGATGGTTCTTTCCACCACTCTATCTGAGTGTGATTAGGTTTCAGCTAGAGATGGTTCTTTCCTCCATGCTACTTTGATGGACATAGTTTCAGTGGAGATGTTATTCCTCCATGCGATGTATATGTTTATGTTTGGCTAGAGATGTGCTTCCTCTATGCCTTGTGATGTGGTATGGCGAGAGATGTGATTCCTCTACGCCTTTGGGTAGCATTATGACCATGTTTTCTGGAGTTGATGATTCCTCCGTGTTTATGCTTGAGGTTATAGATTTGTATAGGTTCTGACCTTCTGAGCGGAGATGTGATACCTCAGATAGAGAGAGCAAGTTATACCTCGACTTATGGGTCCGAGAGGTTTTGGGATCTTGCAAGTTTCGGGACAAAACATGTTTTGATGGGGGATGAGATGTAAGAGCCTAGTTGCTGAGCTGCTGAGAGAGTGAGCTGAGGGCCAGGAATTAGCCTGGACCGCCCCTGCGTGACCCAGAGGACGCCCCTGCGGTTTGCCTGGGCCGCCCTTGCGGCTCATAGAGTCCGTCCCCACGGCTTTGTGTGTTGCAGCCGTCTTCTTTGACCCTTTGACCTGTGCTTTACGGTTTTTACCCCCTTTATATACTTTACCTTCTCCCTTTGATGAGGGCTACCAATCTCAGTTTCATCTCTCTCCTTACGTACATCTTCTTATCTCTTCTCCCTTGGATCACCTTTGCTTGATCTTCTCTTGAGTTTTGTGAGTTTGTGAGAGACCTTTGATGGCTTTGATTGCTGTTGTTGATAGTTGTTGTTGCTAAGCCTTATGAGCCAGCTTGAGGTTGTTTTGGTGTGGTGCTGATCTCCTGGATAGCTTGTTTGGTAAGCTTCCATGGCTTATGTTCTTCCTTTCTTCTTTTCTTCATCTTTTCCTCTGTTTCCTTAGCCTAGCTTAGTTTCCTTAGGCTTGGATCATGTTTCAGCCATGTTTGGCTTGTGTTGATGTATATATATATATATATGTCCTATATGTATGTTGTTGTTGGAGTGAAGAAGAGTAGAGAATCGAAAGAAGAAGTGAAGAAAGAGAAAAGGTGGTGCTTCCTACTGTCCAGTCGCCCTTGCGTCACCTTGCAGTTGCCCCTGCACCGGCCAAGACCCGACTCTGCGCCACCAATGAGCCGCCCCTGCGCCACCTACATCAGCAAAGGTCCTCTTTTTGTTCCGCAGGTCCTCTCTTTGTTCCCTCCTTTTCTCGTATGAGAGTATGGGATCATGCTAGAGGTGTGAGGATGTGTTTGGTTGAGGTTCTGTTCGGTTTATACCTTGTATGGATTTTGAGGCTCATTAGGTTGTGAGTTTAGGTTGAGGATGATCCTATGGATCCCTTTGGGTCTAGGTGTGACCCTTGTGTTGTTAGGAGATTGATATATCTCTTTATGCCTCTTTTTAGGTTGTGTTGGCCATCTAGTGTAGAGGTGATCGTGGTTGAGTTGTGATCGAGGTTGAGGTAAGTCCGTAGGACTTACTTAGTTGCCATCCTTATGTTGGATGTTTGCATGAGTGGTGTGTGATTTATATGTTGCTATGATAGTATGAGATGTCGTTATACCGACCTATGTTTTATTGATTGCCCCATATGTGTGGTTGTGAGAACCTTTCCCTTTCATCCCGTGTTCGCCACTAAGCGTGCGTGCAAATAAGCTTTAAATTTATAAAACTAGAATCAAGCAAGCGAACCCGCACTGTACGGATCGGCGTAGTAAAGCAAGAATTCCAGAGTGTCGAACTCATGGATTTGGGGGGAACAAATTCAGTTCGCAAATCGTCAAGCAAATAAATGTAATAAGCTTTGCAAATATTGGGAAAACAGCAAACCTAAAGATCTAGGTATCTAATTGTGGCAATCGATTCAAGATATACTAAGGAACTAAGGATAGAGTTAAGAGTTGCAAAGGTATGCTAAAGTAAAGTAATGTACGGTGAAGTTCCAGAACTTTATATGACTTATCTAAAGACACTCTCTATAAAGGTTGTTGAGGCTTCAATATAGAAAGGATCTAAAGACAAGAATTAATCTCAAATACCCAAACTTATAACCCAAGGATCAAAACTAACTAAAACGATTAAGGTTATGACACTCGAAATCGAAATAGAGGGTGATGAGTCTCACTACTGCCTACAAAAGGGCAAGGCAAGACTAGATTAAAGCTAATCTTTAACCTTGGATCAAAGTAAAAGCAAGGTTCGTAAACTAGCGTAAATCACGGGCAGATCTTGAGTTCCATGACCGTGGAAGTTCAAGAACACACCGTGATGGAGGAGGGAGCTTTTCTATAGTTTTTCTATAGTTTCTATCTTAGCCTTATCTACTTCAATGCCTCTACTAGAGATCAAGTGTCCTAATACAATGCCTTCTTTCACCATAAATTGACACTTCTCCCAATTAAGAACTAGGTTAGTGTCTTCACACCTTTGTAGCACAAGAGAGAGGTTAGAAAGACAATTATCGAAAGAGGAACCATATACAGAAAAGTCATCCATGAAAACCTCCATGATTTCCTCTATGTATTCCGAGAAGATAGTCATCATGCACCTTTGGAAGGTGGCTGAGGCGTTGCAAAGCCCGAACGGCATTCTCCTATAAGCAAACGTACCCCACGGGCACGTGAATGTGGTCTTCTCTTGATCGTCCGGATGTATCGGGATCTGAAAGAAACCACTATAACCGTCAGGATAACAGAAATGTGAGTGTTGTGCTAACCTCTCAAGCATTTGATCGATGAATGGTAATGGGAAGTGGTCCTTCCTCGTTGCGTTGTTTGGCTTGCGGTAGTCTATGCACATCCTCCATCCCGTCACGGTTCGTGTAGGAATGAGCTCATTGTTCTTATTGGTGATGACCGTCATTCCTCCTTTCTTTGGAACAACCTGTACGGGAATCACCCACTTGCTATCGGAGATAGGGTAGATGATACCTGCATCAAGTAGTTTAAGAATCTCCTTCTTGACAACCTCCTTCATGGTCGGATTTAACCGCCTTTGAGGTTGTCGCGATGGTCTAAAATCTTCTTCCAATAGGATCTTATGCATGCATAATGAAGGCTTGATTCCTACTAGATCCTTATAGTATAACCTAAGGCTTTCCTATGTTTCTTTAGAACAACCATAAGTTTATTATGTTCATCTTCACTTAGATCGGAACTAACAATTACCGGAAAGGTAGAATTAGGTCCTAGAAATGCGTACCTTAGATGTGCGGGAAGTGGCTTCAATTCCATCACTATTGGACTCTCTAATGGCTTTTGAGGAGTGTCCAATGCTTCCTTAGAAGTTTCTAAGGGTATAGAAGTTGTACGAGAAGAAGCAAGAGAAGTGGTAGAAAGAACGTAATTGTCCTCAGATTTTCCCAAAATTACGGCACCTTTGTATCCTCCACGGCCGTGGTTTAGGGCGTGAAAATCAATTACGGCACCTCTGATAGTTCCACGGCCGTGGTTTTGGCTGTGTAACTTACTGGAGTCCTCTGAATAGCTAATTACGGTCTTGTTGGTGGAAACCACGGCCGTGTAATAGCACGACTGGCCGTGATTTCTCACGTTTTCCGACCCATCATAAAGTTTTTCGAATTCTTCTTCATACACTTCCTTTTGCTCCTTTAAAGCTTCAATTTCCTCATTGCATTCTTCCTCTTCTCCTATGTCCATAAGGCTCATGGTAATCACTTTTTGCAAAGGATCTTTGAAGAGAATCGAACTTACTTCCTCTCTAGATGCCTCCTCGTCATGGATGTTAAACATATCCTCTTCAAGAGCTGGTTCTTTCATCAAGGTGGAAAGAACAAACTCTACCTTTTCCTCTCCTATGTCGAAGGCGAGTCTAGCATTCTTGTAATCCACCATACAACCGGATGTTGCAAGAAACGGTCTTCCGAGTATGATCGGGACCGGACTATCTGAAGGAATGTCAAGTACAACAAAATCTATTGGAACATAGAACTTACCAAGTTTGACCGGGACGTCTTCAACGATACCGACGGGATGAGTTATGGATCGATCCGCCATATATAACGTCATCTTCACCGGTTTAGGTTCGCCTAGACCGATCTTCCTACATAAGGCAAGCGGAATGATGCTAACGCTTGCTCCTAAATCACATAATGCATCATATGTGACATCTCTCACTCCTATTGGAACACAAAATGACCCCGGATCCTTCAGCTTTGGGGGCATCTTTTCCTTCATCGTCTTGATGAGGTCCGACGAATCCGAACTCATCTTGACTTCTCCAAAGTCTTCTAGTTTCCTCTTGTTAGAGAGGATCTCCTTTAAGAACTTTCCATATGCTGGCATACCTACAACTGCATCAATGAAAGGTATATTAATATGTAGTTTGCTCATGAGTTCAATGAACTTACTGAATTGCTTGTCTAGACGCGCTCTTGCTCTAGATTGCGGGAATGGTAGGGGAGGTTTTTAAGCTGGAGGAGGAATGTAGATGTCTTCCTTCTCCTTCCCCTTTTATTTCTCCTTTTCGACGGGAACTTCCACAAACTTAGGCTGCGGGTCGGTAGTTGTTGTTCCGATCCTAGTTGTGATAGCCATCACCCTTCCTTTCGGGTTATCCTCCGTATTTCGTGGAAGTTTTCCTTGATTTCTAGGAACTTCCTCAGCATTGATGAACATTTGGTTTTCTAAAACCTTTTGGGCTTTATTAACCTTAGTGATGTGAATCTCCAATCTTTGAAGCTTTCCCAAGATCGTTTCCAACATGGGATTGGGCTTCCCTTTCCCCGAAGTGGTTCCACTATTAGATGTTTGTCCCTGGATTTTTAAAGGAATGGAATAAGAAGACGGTGGAGTTAGTGAATTTCCTGAATTGGGATAAGAATTACTGGAGTTTTGTTGTTGGTTGGAAGGCCAATTGTTGTTGTTTGAACCCCTATTGTTGTTCCAATTGTTATTCCGGTTGTTGTTGTTCCAATTGTTCCGGTTGTTGTTCCGGTTGTTGCGATTAGTGTTCTTATTCCCATTGTGGTTATTGTTGTTTCCTAAATAACCAACATCTTGCTCCTTAGGCTTTGGAAAGCTAGCCTTGATGACTTCCTTCAACTCTTTAATCTCGGTGTTGAGAGAAAAGATTTGAGTTTGAGCAGCTTGTGTTAGCTTTTCTCCTTGCTCCACTCGATTAGCTTCTACTTTCCGATGAGAATACTTCTCAATGACTCGGGCTTTCTTCTCAATAAAGTCCCAAGCGTCATCTTCCCTCATGTCCATAAATGTGCCACATGAAAGGAATTGGAGCTTGAACTGTGTTTCCACATCCAGCCCTTTATAGTATATCTCCAATAGCTCCAACTTGGAAATGCCATGGTGTGGGCAATCCAATAATAAATCCTGAATCTTTGCCAAGACTGAAACAAAATTTCATTAGATCTCATAGAAAAAGCATTAATTTTACCTCTCAACCGCCGTCTTGGATGGCGGAAATAATTTGGTTAGGAACTCCGAAGAAAGATCCTCCCATGTGTTAAGTCTTCCATTTGGAAGAGCTTGATACGAAGATAAAGCTTTCCCTTTCAAGGAGAAAAAGAATGGCTTGATCTTGTAGTTTTTGGTGGTTGCATTCTTTGGCTTCATTGTCTCCATCAAGATCTCAAAATTCTGTAAATGTAGATGTGGAGATTCGACACTCGTTCCTCCAAACTGACTGTGGTGAACGATGGTAATAACTTGTGGGTTGAAGCTAAACCCCTGAATATCATCAGCATCAAAGTTCACATCTAGACGTCGTGGTTGCTGAATTGGATCCATTCTTTGGCCAAGAGTTCTTGGCTCTTCATCTACACAAGCGGCTCTTGCACCCCCAGCTGGGATACAAAAATTGGCGGCCGGTCTTGGATTATTCTGGTTCGCATTGATCGTTGGATCAATGTCCTCTAGCGGTGGCATGGAGGAGTCGCTATCCTCATCGGATGAGTCGGTTCTAACCGATCTTGTCGGTTTCCTTCTCTTATTCTTCTTGGAATCACTCATCTCCAACCTCATTTGAAGCATCATGTCCTTAAGCTCATCACTTTGCAATTGATGACGGTCTGATTCTTCCTTGCGAGTCTTCTCGCTCCATATAAGTCGAGCTTCGGAATCCTACAACTTTGCTTGGATATCCCTCTCTTTATTTTCAGCTATCTTTCTTTCTTTGAGCTTCTTTCTCAAAGTCTTCTCAAGTTCTTGATCAAGAGGTAAGAAGTCTTTGTTGGTGTTAGACCTGCACATATACTTAAGATAACCCTAGAAATATCACTCACAAGAGATATCAAATGACAAGAGCAAAGCTCCCAAGCTTGACAAACGATAACCAAATTCGGTCTAAACCAAATCCCCGGCAACGGCGCCAAAAACTTGTTCGCCACTAAGCGTGCGTGCAAATAAGCTTTAAATTTATAAAACTAGAATTAAGCAAGCGAACCCGGAGTGTACGGATCGGCATAGTAAAGCAAGAATTCCACAGTGTCGAACTCAGGGATTTGGGGGGAACAAATTCAGTTCGCAGATCGTCAAGAAAATAAATGTAATAAGCTTTGCAAATATTGGGAAAACAACAACCCTAAAGATCCAGGTATCTAATTGTGGAATCGATTCAAGATATACTAAGGATTTAAGGACAAAGTTAAGAGTTGCAAAGGTATGCTAAAGTAAAGTAATATACGGTGAAGTTTCAGAACTTTATATGACTTATCTAAAGACACTCTCTATAAAGGTTGTTGAGGCTTCAGTATAGAAAGGATCTAAAGAAAAGAATTAATCTCAAATACCCAAACTTATAACACAAGGATCAAAACTAACTAAAACGATTAAGGTTATGACACTCGAAATTGAAATAGAGGGTGATGAGTCACACTACTACCTAGAAAAGGGCAAGCCAAGACTAGATTAAAGCTAATCTTTAACCTTGGATCAAAGTAAAAGCAAGGTTCATAAACTAGGGTAAATCAAGGGAAGATCTTGAGTTCCACGGCCGTGGAAGTTCAAGAACAAACCGTGATCTTGGTTCGTCGACGAGATCTCTCTAACTCTCAAGGTCCAATCAAATTACGATCGATCCATCATTATCTAAGCCACAACTATCAACCCTTCACCTTAGAATTGCTAAAGGGTTTTAGCCAATAACCATCATCATGATATCAAAAATCGATTTAAAAAGAATAAAAGATGAAAACCCTCGAAAACTCAAATATAACTCAAAGTCAATCTCAAATCCAAAACACAAATTGGAATATTCAATAGATTCAGAATGTAACACAAAACCTCACAATGATCTAAGGTAAGTATGAAGAACAGGTTGTCAATCCGTCTTTAATGTCAAAACCTAAGAAAGAGGTAAAAACCCTCGGCGATCATCAATATGCCCTAGGCAAGAATGCTCCAAGCAAGGTCGGCGTCCGTCACGTCTCTGCGAGATCTGTTACGCTAGGATGTGACACGCAAAAAGCTTTACATTTATAAACTCGATCTAATCTCCTAAACTACCTAGCGAAACCCGCAGTGTACGGATCGTTATGTAGGAAGGAAAGTATTCCGAGGTCGAACACAAGGACTTAGGCGAAATCAAGTCATTCAATGATCAAAGATAGTGCAAATCTAAACTAAGATGAGATGAGGAATAAAAAAGGTGCAAAACATAATATTTTTGGTTGGTTTTGGGGTGATCAAACAAGGATCACAAAATATGCAAATCAAACAAGAAAACAAACACACGAATGCAAGATAGGAGATAAGAGGTAAGATAAGTGGATTCTAGAGGTCAAGATTTCCGGTTATGGCATTGTACTCAAGGTTCTAAAAATTCTAAGAACAAGACTGCGGTATTGGGAAAGGGTGTTTCACTAATGGAAGCAATTACCGGGTAGGTCTCTCACTTCGCTAATCCCGCATCAAACTCCTATTACCGGGTAGGTCTCAAGGGGTTAAAGTAGGGAATTCTACACAAACCTGACTCCACTTAAGGGGCAACCCTCTCCTTACCGGGTAAGTCTCGGAAAAGGGAAATCTCAAGCAACACTCCTAGCACACTCAATCCAATAGCGGCTTGTGAGGCTCACTACTACCTAGAATTCATCATCTTAGGTATCTAAGATTGGAAATCATCGGGTAGATCTCTTCCCTTACTTAGGTTGATAGCATTAGGTGATCCTAAGCTAAATTAAGCTTAATAAACACTAGGATTTCAACAACCTAACCCCTAACATACAGATTCATCAATTAAAGATCAACAGAGAAGAAAATCGGGTGGATCATGGAAAAATCGGCCGATTTACTTGAAGAACAGGCCGATTTTTCTCCCTGGGTTAGGTTTTGTGCATACAAATCATCCTAAACTAACATATAAGTCCATCCTATCATCACCCAAGCCATAACCATCAATCCATCACTCCAGAATCACAATAAACTAGCCAATAATATGCATATCGAGATCCAAAATCATCACACAAGCATACATGGTTTTCATAGATGGATGATGAAAGATAAACAAGTAAAAACAATAAATCTCTGCTGAATCTAAGTTTTAGCAAGACTTACAACCTTCAAATGAAGTTCCAAAACGTTCCTAACAATCCTTGCAATGGTTCTTCAATCAAAAACTCCAAAAATCACTCAAAATCACTCAAAACCTCACTATCACTCTATGTTTGGTGTTCTTCTTCTTCCTTCAATTTGAGAGAGTTTTCCTCTCCTTCAAGTCTATCCCCCAATGGAATGAGTTGTGTATGAGAGAATGTGGGAGAGGAGAGATCCTCAGCAACAGCTTGCAGGCCAACTTATATTCTCCACCAAGAGCAAGGCCGGACCAAGAGATCGTGGGACACGTGGCTTAAGCTGTTGAAGGCCAAAAAAATCGACCTAGTCAGGAAAATCGGCCGATTTTCCTGAGTGATGGTCCGATTTTCTTCAACAAAGACATGTTATGATCGTCTAGCCATGAGTTGCTCCATTGCTTGCACCAATAGTGGTCTTTGTGTCCTTTGTTGCTCCAATTATGCTCCTTCAAAGCTTTAGATGTGTACCACCATGAGGCTTGACCCTCGAATGCATCGATTAATGTCCAAAAGACACCCGAAATACCGACAACACCGACAAAAGCTCGTGTAGACGTCTTTTCTAGAATTGTGCATGGAATGAGTGTAAACGTCGTGAACTAATGCCAAACCGTGCATGAATAATGGGAAAAACTATCTAAACGTATGCCTATACTAACGTCATAAATCACGTTATCAAGATCCAACGCCAATGTTACGGGAATAGGTTGTAAGCGTCGATGTCCAAAACTCTCTTCTCTGGCCTTTTTATAAGACGGGTGATAGCATGAATTATTGTCTATATTTTGGGGCCTGTTTAGACGTTTTATCTTCGATGATCTGCATGTTTGTATATATATTATGTGATTATATTGTTGTTTCATCTACCTTTGCGGGAATCGAGGTCTACACTAAGTTTCGTTGTAATCGTAGGTAAAATGGCACGTTTTGCATCAAAAAGGAGCAAAAGGAGCTAAGGAATCAATGGAGCTACATTTAGGAGCTTAAGGAAGAATCCAGGAATCATGGAATTGGATTAGAGATTCACTTTTGACCAGATTTGAGAGATTTCACATTTAGTTGTGATTCACCTCGGTTGACTATAGAGTCACGTCGACCGAGGTGATCCAGAGGAGCCGACTCGACGAGGCGAACACCTTGGACGCGGCAAGGATATTTTATTCTTGGCTGAGATCTTTTTTTTTGGAAGGGGGATCTTATCTTTTCAGGTTGGATTTCTGGAAAGAAGAAGATAAGTTAGCCCATATATTTTACTTATCTTTATTGGAAGAGATCTTTCTAAGATATCTTATCTTTGGAGAGTAATTTTCCTATAAAAAGGGTTGGATTTTCCACAAATCCGATCGTGCTATACATCCCGTATACAGCCGAACATCACACTATACCACATATAACCTGCTTATACACCGCTTAGGGCTGGAAGATTTGAAGAACCTTTTTGAAGGTTGAAGGAAGATTGAAGAAAGGAAGTTTATAGCTTTTATAGCTTGTGGAGGGTTTTGTAAGATTCCCTTAGATTCCTTTCATTGTTGTTTGTCTTGTTGGATTTTGATCCAAGGAACGCGTGTTGTTTGATAATTGATTCAGTTATTGAAGCTTTTCTCTTAAGGTTTTCTTGTTCAATTATTCTCTTTCTTTCCATATATTTGATTATTACTTTCATGATGATGAGTGGCTAATTTTCTTGTGTGATTCTAGGGTGATTGGATGAAGGTTGTGGGAAAAACAATGATAGAATAATTCTAATCACAGTAGGACCCTGAAAAGTTCGAGTCTTTATCCTTAACCCTAAAGCATCTCGCTCAGTCGATGAACATCTCGGCCGGGGTGGAATTCTTCTGACCGAGGTAACTTATCTGATCCGAAACTGAGAGTTAAGTGTTAGAGTTTGCCAAATCCTATTCTTATTACACCTTTCCTGGTTCAATGCAAGCCTAGGATGAGACTTACCCGGTAATTCCTTTGTTTGTTTACCTAAGATCATAAGTGTAGGTAATAAAGGTTTATCCTTTATTGGGGTTTGAGTGTTCTTTCATTCCATCTTTGTGAGTTAGCCTGAGACTTACCCGGTAAAGGTTGATTCTATTCCCTTAGTTGGAGTGTTAGTTTGAGGTTATAGTTCTTTTCCTTAATTCCTTGAGACTTACCCGGTAATAGGAGTTACGGTTTTGAATTAATGAGTAATGAGACTTACACGGTGATCTATTCCACTTTAGTAACACCTTCCCTATGCAAAATCTCAGCTTTGTCCGCTTATTTTGAGATCTTGAGTTGGAACCACAACTAGATGCTTTAATCCCTAGAATTGCATATTTCCTTTATTGACTTTTTATCATCTTTGATTGTTTTAATTGCTTCGTGGTTAGTAATTACAAAGCTTACCTATTCTGACTTTGTTTCACTAAGTCCTTGTGACCGACCCCTGGAATTTCTTGCTTTTTACTACGATTGACCCGTACACTACGGGTTCGCATCCTTGTTTTAAGCTTACATCTAGGGTTATAAATTTAAAGCTTGCACAAACCGTTTGGAGCGAACAAGTTTTTGGCGCCGTTGCCGGGGACTTGGTCTAGACCAAGCCGGTTGCGGTTTGCTTTTGGGGCACTTGCCCCCGTTTCTACTAACCACTCTACTTGAGTGACTTTCGCAGGTTCTTTTTCTTAGGTGTATGCGAAGAACCCGCGCTGGGAAGGAAATCGTTCCTTACGATCCCGAACCAGAAAAGACATACAAACAACGCATGAGAGAAGCGAAGATGGCCGACCAAGACAATCGCGATCTTGAGGCCGAATTAAAGGAGGCGTTAGAACAGCTACGCCTCAGCATGGAAGAACTGAGGCAGGAGAAAGAAGAAACTCGCACCAGGACTGAAGCGATCGAAGCAGATATGGCAGCCTTACGAGACCAGTATCTACTTCGATCGAGACAAGACCCTGTTCAGATCCTCGACCGATGCAGGATCCAGTTCCAGACCCTCGACCGAGGCAGGTCCCAGTACCTGTTGCCCCGGCCGATGTACTTCCACCTCGGATGCCAGTCCGAGGCGCTCTTTTTGCAGGAATCCCGCAAACCCTAGGGCAAAGGATGGACCCCAATCAACAACTGAGGCGTCCAGGAGTCGACCTAGGTGATCCAGCGGAACATGATTATGAGCTTCGAACGCAAGTTCTTTCCATGATTCGCCAATGCCAGTTTGGAGGGCTCGAGAGGGAATCTCCGCATCAACATCTACAAAACTATGAGATCTTGATGGAGACCTTGAGACCTTCAAGGCTGGAAAACAACAACTATAAGCTAAGACCTTTCTACTTTTCCTTAAAAGACAGAGCTCTTACTTGGTATCAATCTCTTCCTCTAGGAAAAATTAGTACTTGGGAGGAGATGACGGCGGAATTCTTGACTAAATTCTTCCCCCCTCTAAAACCGCTGAAATGAGAGGGAAGATTAATGCATTCATTATGAAGGACAAGGAGAGCTTGTCCAAGTCATGGGAGAGGTTTAAAGACATTCTTTTGGATTGCCCACATCATGGGATTCCAAAGATAGAGTTGTTGGAGATATACTTCAAGGGACTGAACGGAAGCACCTAGTTCAACCTTCAACTACTATCTGCCGGCACGTTTATGGACATGCCGATTGACGAAGCTTGGGAGTTCATAGAGAAGCAAGCTTTGCACATGGAGAAATACTCCCACCAAGGTGCTGAAGGTGGAGTTAAAAGAGTCAACTTTCAAGATGCTCCGCCTAACAACAATCAACTCACGTCTTTGAAAAATGACGTGAAGCAATTGAAGGAACTCTTAGTTGCTCAAACCAAGAAGAAAGATCAAGGATCAAGGAACAACAACAATGGATACCGTAACAACAACAACGGTTCCCGGAACAACAACTACAACAACAATAGAGGATCCAACATTAATAATTGGAGGGCAAACAACCAAAATTCGGGTAACAATCATTCTAACTCCAATTCTAACGATTCCTCTAATACTTTCCTCTCTTCCTCTTCTTCTTCTACTCCATTAAAGAGCCAGGAGCAATGATCGAGTTCGTCCCAGCCAGAAAAGAAAGATGCAGTGCTGGAGGCCATCTTGATCAAGCTTAGCGCTATGGAGACATCTATGACGTCATTTTCGAGGGCACAAAAGGCCTTTGAACAACAACTTGCTAGTGGGGCGAATGAAACGCCAAAAGATCCAGGGAAGCTTCCAGCAAGAACGGAAAGCAACCCTAAGGGCTAGATTATGGCCATAACGACGAGGAGTGGACTGAAGACTGCAGATCCAGTGCCTCGGTCGATGCCAATACAGACGAAGACCACCTCGGTTCAGGTACAGTCAAAGAACACTTCGGCCGAGATGCCAACCGAGGTGGAGCCACAGAAAGCGGAGGAGAAAACTGAAGTTTATATTCCACCTCCTGCATATAAACCACCACTTCCATTCCCCCAGTCAAGGGCCAGAGCACATCTAGACAAGCATTTTGGTAAGTTCCTTGACTTGATTAATAAACTACACATTAACATTCCTTTCCTTAATGCAATTCTAGGGATGCCCGCCTATGGGAAGTTCTTGAAAGAGATTCTATCAAGGAAGAGGAAGCTGGAAGACTTTGGTGAAGTAAGGATGACATCTAAATCCTCGGAGCTTATTCAAATCATGAAGGAGAAGATGCCACCCAAGTTAAGAGATCCCGGCTCATTTTGCATTCCCATTCAAGTTGGGGATGTCACTTGTGAAGCCTTATGTGATCTAGGAGCCAACGTGAGCATCATTCCACTGGAGGTATGTGTTAAGATCGGACTTGGAGAGCCCAAGCCGGTGAAGATTCGATTATACATGGTGGACCGCTCCATTACCCATCCTGTGGGCATTTTGGAAGACGTTCCGGTAAAGTTAGGTAACTTTTATTTACCTATAGACTTTGTTGTGCTTGATATTCCCGCAGATTATCTTGTTCCTATCATTCTCGGGAGACCATTTCTAGCAACTTCGGGTTGCAATGTGGATTGTAAGAACGCCAAGCTGAAATTCAATATTGGCGGGGATGAAGTGGAATTCGCATTACTTACGGCTATGAAAGGAGAGCAGCTAGGAGATGATATCTTCAACATCTATGATGAAGAAGAATCAAGAGAATTGGTGAGCTCTATCCTTATTAACGATCCACTTGAGAAAGTTATTAGTTTTAGTTTAATGGAGGAAGGTATAGATGCCTCTTGTAATGCAGATATACGGAGCTTAAAAGCACTGGAAGAAGATCCTGGAGCTAAAACTGAGAAACTAATCCAGGAGACGAAGATCTCCAGTTTCGGTTCCAGTTACAGTACCTCAACCGAGGCACTTTCTAGACCAAGCGAGGCGACTGAAGAACATCTCGGTCAACGCCTCTACACCTCGACCAAGGTCTAAGGGAGATGATTTCAACTGAGACTTCCGAAAGTCTAGTTTCTAGATCTACTCCACTGGAAGGAGGAAGCAAGGATCCCCCTCAGAAAGCATTCCTAGTTGTGGAGCTTAAACAACTCCCTATTCACTTGCAGTATGTCTTTCTTGGACCGGATTCTACTTATCCCGTTATTGTTAGTGCTTCCCTCTCCGAATCTGAATTGTTTAAACTAATGCATGTCTTGAGAAAGCATCAAAAAGCTTTGGGTTATACTATAGATGATCTTATTGGTATTAAGCATTCTTTCTGCATGCATAGAATTCTAATGGAGGACGATCATAAGACTTCACGGGAACCTCAAAGACGGTTAAATCCGATCATGAAAGAGGTTGCGAAGAAAGAAATTATTAAGCTGTTGGACGAAGGTATCATATATCCTATCTTGGACAGCAAATGGGTTAGCCCAGCAAATGTAGTTCCGAAGAAAGGAGGGATGACCGTTGTGAAGAATAAGGACAACGAGTTAATCCCAACCAGGACCGTCACGGGCTGGAGGGTTTGCATCGATTATAGGAAGCTGAATACGGCCACTCGGAAGGACCATTTTCCACTTCCCTTCATTGATCAAATGCTTGAACGGTTGGCCCAACATTCACACTTCTGCTATTTAGACGGCTATAGTGGTTTCTTCCAGATTCCTATCCATCGAATGATCAGGAGAAGACCACTTTCACTTGTCCATGGGGGACATTCGCTTATAGGAGGATGCCATTTGGATTATGCAATGCACCCACTACCTTCCAGTGATGCATGATGGCTATCTTTTCCGAGTATATAGAGGAGATCATGGAGGTATTTATGGATGATTTTTCAGTATATGGTTCCTCTTTTGATGATTTCCTATCTAACCTTTCTCTAGTGCTACAAAGATGTGAAGATACTAATCTTGTCTTGAATTGGGAGAAGTGACATTTTATGGTTAATGAAGGCATTGTGCTAGGACATCTCGTTTCTAATCGAGGTATTGAGGTCGATCGCGCTAAGATCGAGACTATTGAGAAACTCCCTCCCCCTTGTTCTGTTAAAGGTGTGAGGAGTTTTCTCGGGGATGCAGGTTTCTACAAGAGATTCATCAAGGACTTCTCGAAGATTTCTAAACCTCTAACTAACCTCTTGAATAAAGATGTTGTTTTTGAGTTTTCGCAGGAGTGTCTTGATGCATTTTACAGGATTAAGGAAGCGTTGATCTCCGCTCCCATTATCCAACCTCCGGATTGGACCTTGCCCTTTGAGATCATGTGTGATCCTACTGATGTAGCAGTAGGAGCGGTGCTTGGACAAAAGAAGGATGACCGCACCACCGCCATTTACTATGCTAGCAAGACGCTAGATAAAGCCCAGCGCAACTACGCTACCACCGAGAAGGAGCTATTGGCGGTTGTATATGCTTTCGAGAAGTTTCGTTCTTACTTAGTAGAAGCGAAAGTCATTGTCTACACCGACCATGCAGCCATCCGTTACTTGCTTGCAAAGAAAGATGCCAAGCCATGTCTTATTCGATGGATTCTCTTGCTTCAAGAGTTTGACCTAGAGTTCCGCGATAAGAAGGGATCCGAAAATTCTGTTGCGGATCACCTCAGCCGGCTACCCTCATCTTCCCGCGAGAAGGACGATCCACCCATAGACGATTCATTCCCCGATGAGCACTTGCACTTGTTGGAGCATTTGATAGACTTACTTATCTCACCCCATGATGAAGGTGACGTATGGGGTGAGGGAACCTCCCATCACGCATAGAGATGCCGTACGGTCCAGCTAGCGACCTTAAATCAAGCGCTTCTGGGGAGGCAACACAAGGTATTGCTTTCTTTTCCCTTTCTCTAGTCTAGCTTAGATAGTTTGCTTTTACTTTGCTTTGTTTTGTTTTTGGCATCCTAGACAGAAAACATGTGACATCTAAGGAAGGAATACAACCCAGGAGCACAGCTGGAAGGACAAAAGTTCGAGAATTTGAGAAGACGGAGTTTGACTGAGACACATCTCGGTTGCTGTCAGAGCACCTCGACCGAGGTGATTCTTGAGCATCCGAGGCGACTAGGGTTTCTGAAGATCCACCTCGGTCCGTACCACCTCGGTCCAGTCGAGACCATCTCGACCGAGGTGACAGCAGCTCCAGAAAAGGGTATAAAAGGGGGCTGAGATTTCTCTCTCCTCCCTTTACCCTCTTCTCGACCGCGGCTCAGATCTCACCTCGCTCTTCCGTTCTTCGCTCATTTTCGATGATTCTTGCTTCCACACTGCAAGAAAAGAGTAGAGGATCGTGTTGCAAGTACCAATCTGCAGAAAGAAGGAGCCAAATCGACCGAATCGGGGTAAAAATCGAAAAAACCTAACTTTTTATATCTCCACTGTTTTCCCTCGTTCTGGGCTTTGGTTGCCCCTACATTTGCTGAGAAACAGATTAAGTACCCCATAGGAACCTCTGGTAGTGATTTTGGGGGAAAAGAACTGGATTTTTGAGGGAATCGATCGAACAGCTCTTCGCCTCAGTCCAGTCGGCCTGCGCCTCGGCCGAGTTGTTCTACAGGGTTGTCAGAGCAACCGAGGTCACCTGACAGATTACAGAGAGATAAGTTCTGACGGGCAACTGGTCCTGAGGGACAGATCTTCTCCCTCTCCTTCTTCCTCTTCTTATCGACGTACTAGACCGGTGATCCACGAGAGACACCAGGTCGACTATGACCGCATAGCGGCCCGTCCAGTGATTGCACCCCGCTTCCTGGACATATCAGCCTTTGACTGCCTCTATGTTGATGATGACTTGAGGCGTATGATTTCTGATGTGGGGCTGGAGCAGTTTACAGAGATCAGAGCTGCGGCCTATCTATAGCCTACATTGGAGTTTGTCAGCTCCATCACTTACTTGCCTACCGAGCGCGCAATGAAGTACCGGTTGATGAACCGGAATTACTTGGTTCCCTTAGATCACTGGCGGGATATCTTCGGCTTCCCGACTCCGACAGTTGCTGATTTTCCCTCCCGAGCTGCAGCTAGGGAGTTTTGGGGACAGATAACTCACGTGGTTGAGCATGCTGACAGATGGAGACATGGAGATTCCAGGGAGAGGATTATATTCCATCTTGCTTTCAGATTGGCGCACAGGATCTTCAGTGAGACTCTTCTGGCGCGTACTGAGACGCCCCAGAAGGTCAGACAGGACGAGCTTCTGAGCTTATACTGCATGGTGACGGGAGGGATCCCAAATTTTGGACTGATGGTGGCAGAGGATCTGCATAAGATCAAGGCGAAGGGGAAGGGCGACATCTGTTTTGGAGGTATTGTGACTCACATAGCGAGTTACATGGATATGGACCTCAGTGCTTGTACCATGGTGGCGGCTGCCAAGCCGCTTGGACTTCAGGAGATGATTACTCGGAGGATATTGGTTCCCCGAGGACTTACTACGCGATATGTGGCGATGTCATGGGAGCCTACTGCACCGCAGGGGATCAGATGGTCAGCTCAGTTCTCCGTATTTGATCCACATTACTGGCAGACTGCGTGGATCCCATTTATGGAGGATGCTAGAGAGGCGGCAGCTGCACCAGCTGAGGAGGATGTTGTTGAGGAGGAGGCTGATGATGATGAGGATGGTGGTATTCGTATGGATACGGGCACGGATACTGCTGGGACTAGTGCGCCGGTCATCGATTTGGATGAGGACGAGACTGAGACCGAGCCTGCTGCAGCACCAGCACGTCCTAGGCGTAGGGTCCGCCGACAGAGGGATCGAGATGCTCACCGTCGGATAGATGACCTCACTGAGCAGATGATAGACTCCTATGCTGCCCTTAATGTAGATATCCAGGAGAGATTCGACGACCAGCGCCGAGAGATCGACAGCTGGACTCATCAGATGCTAGAGGGCCAGCACTATTAGAGACGGATGGCTGAGATTCAGTTTCAGCATGTCATGGGTTATCTATTTGACCCATCTCAGTATCCGTATGTGCCACCACCACCACCACCGGATCGTGATTATTGAGAGCTTGCAGGATTTTCTTTCTTTATTTAGTATGCAGCTCAGCTATGTCCGGTGAGTTTTTTTTATTTATTTCTCTAGACTTATTTTGACCCATTGGGACAATGTGTCCCAAGTATGGGGTATTGATGTATTATTCGACTTTTATGATGTATGACTTGACTCTATCGGATTTATGATCTATTTTGCTCTATTTGCTTATCTGAGATTACATGCATGCATATAGGTTATTTGATTGAGAAAAACGTGAGAAACTGGACAGAAAAAAAAAAATTTGACCTCGACCGGGATGGTTCTGACCAAACGAGGTTGACCACCTCGGTTGACTTAGAACACCTCGACCGAGGGGATTTTCCAAACTGAGAATTTTCGAAACAATTTTTGTGCTTCTTATCTGGATATGACCTCAATGAAGACTTTGTTTGCTAACTAGTTTTGAAATCTTTATACGTTTGAAATGTTTTATGATATGTTTAAGTTGCTAAATGCTTTGTTTGAAATTTGTGGCATGTTTAATGCTTTGTTTTTATCCAAATTATGTTGAATTTGAAGGTTGACACCACCTTATGTGTTCTCTCACTTTCTTCCTGGAAAGACCAAGGCAATTCATTCTTTTCTCTTCTTCTTCTTGATCATGCTTAGCCCCTCATATACATATTTGCCTCCCTTTTACCTATCCGGGAATTTGGAAGCAAGAAAGCGAAGAGCAGGTGAAAGAAAAGTTGAGAAGTTGGCTGGAAGTGAAAGTGTTAGAAAGTAATAAATAGGTTTGGGGAAGTCAATCATGATGATGAGTAACTCGGCACCATTCACATAGCCGGGTGTTTGTGTCTTGCCAAAGTCGGATTGAGCGATATTCCTAACGGGTCATGGTATGTGCATCAAGGGTTTGATGCATCTCAAGAAATTGATGATTGCTGATTTCCTAGGCTTCGGTTATTGTGCACCTCTGTCCATGCATCGCAAAAAGTAAAGTAAAAAAGGAAAAGTGTCAAATAAGCAAAGCTTATTGGTGGATGATGTTGAAAGTCAAGTAAAAGTGAAGTGATATCCTTTTCCAGGATTCTAGCACCACATTACCTTATATACATCCCTACCCTACACGTTTCTTGACCTTTCTTTTGGGAAGCCCTTGAGACCTCGAGCTTGTTGACTGACTTAGTGGTTTAAACTGGATTATACATGATTAATTTTGATAATTATGATTTATTATGCATTCTATTATTTTATGCAAAGATGAACAACTTTCTTATATTTATAAATTGTTTTAAGCATATTTCGATTTTAAATTCCATGAAGTATTCTCTTAGAGTGATCTATGATTGTAGCACACCATCAAAATGTTTTGAAGGACTTTTTCATTGATTTTCAAGACTAATAATCCATTCTATCTTGTGTTTTATATTCGGAACTTGCTTGGGGACAAGCAAAAGCTAAGTATGGGGTATTTTGATAGCATGAATTATTGTCTATATTTTGGGGCATGTTTAGACGTTTTATCTTCGATGATCTGCATGTTTGTATATATATTATGTGATTATATTGTCGTTTCATCTACCTTTGCGGGAATCGAGGTCTACACCAAGTTTCTTTGTAATCGTAGGTAAAATGGCACGTTTTGCATCAAAAAGGAGCAAAAGGAGCTAAGGAGTCAATGGAGCTACATTCAGGAGCTTAAGGAAGAATCCAAGAATCATGGAATTGGATTAGAGATTCACTTTTGACCAGATTTGAGAGATTTCACATTCAGTTGTGATTCACCTCGGTTGACTACAGAGTCACCTCGACCGAGGTGATCTAGAGGAGCCGACTCGACCGAGGCGAACACCTTGGACGCGGCAAGGATATTTTATTCTTGGCTGAGATCTTTTATTTTTGGAAGGGGGATCTTATCTTTTCAGGCTGGATTTTTGGAAGGAAGAAGATAAGTTAGCCCATATATTTTACCTAGCTTTATGGGAAGAGATCTTTCTAAGATATCTTATCTTTGGAGAGTAATTTTCCCATAAAAAGGGTTGGATTTTCCACAAATCCGATCGTGCTATACATCCCGTATACAGCCGAACATCACACTATACCACAGATAACCTGCTTATACACCGCTTAGGGCTGGATGATTTGAAGAACCTTTTTGAAGGTTGAAGGAAGATTGAAGAAAGGAAGTTTATAGCTTTTATAGCTTGTGGAGGGTTTTGTAAGATTCCCTTAGATTCCTTTCATTTTTGTTTGTCTTGTTGGATTTTGATCCAAGGAACGCGTGTTGTTTGATAATTGATTCAGTTATTGAAGCTTTTCTCTTAAGGTTTTCTTGTTCAATTATTCTCTTTCTTTCCATATATTTGATTATTACTTTCATGATGATGAGTGGCTAATTTTCTTGTGTGATTCTAGGGTGATTGGCTGAAGGTTGTGGGAAAAACAATGATAGAATAATTCTAATCACAGTAGGACCCTGAAAAGTTCGAGTCTTTATCCTTAACCCTAAAGCATCTCGCTCAGTCGATGAACATCTCGGCCGGGGTGGAATTCTTCTGACCGAGGTAACTTATCTGATTCGAAACTGAGAGTTAAGTGTTAGAGTTTGCCAAATCCTATTCTTATTACACCTTTCCTAGTTCAATGCAAGCCTAGGATGAGACTTACCCGGTAATTCCTTTGTTTGTTTACCTAAGATCATAAGTGTAGGTAATAAAGGTTTATCCTTTATTGGGGTTTGAGTGTGCTTTCATTCCATCTTTGTGAGTTAGCCTGAGACTTACCCGGTAAAGGTTGATTCTATTCCCTTAGTTGTAGTGTTAGTTTGAGGTTATAGTTCTTTTCCTTAATTCCTTGAGACTTACCCGGTAATAGGAGTTACGGTTTTGAATTAGTGAGTAGTGAGACTTACCCGATGATCTATTCCACTTTAGTAACACCTTCCCTATGCAAAATCTCAGCTTTGTCCGCTTATCTTGAGATCTTGAGTTGGAACCACAACTAGATGCTTTAATCCCTAGAATTGCATATTTCCTTTATTGAATTTTTTATCATCTTTGATTGTTTTAATTGTTTCGTGGTTAGTAATTACAAAGCTTACCTATCCTGACTTTGTTTCACTAAGTCCCTGTGATCGACCCCTGGAATATCTTGCTTTTTACTACGATTGACCCGTACACTACGGGTTCGCATCCTTGTTTTAAGCTTACATCTAGGGTTATAAATTTAAAGTTTGCACACACCGTTTGGAGCGAACAACGGGGTAAAAGTAACCGTCCCGGCCCATCACGTGAATAACGTGGTAAATGAATACTCGTCAAAAGACCGCCTAAATCACGGTCTCAAGGGATTCCACGACCGTGGTTTAGGGCGTGGAATTGGATTACTGTGTCTTTCATCTTCCACGACCGTACTTTAGGCCATGTAACTCTCTAGAATGCTCCACGCTCATGATGCCAAGATCCACGGCTGTGGTTTAGGGCATGGACTCTTCTACGGCCGTATTTTAGGGCGTGGAAGTGTAGATTGCTTGTGGTTTCCTTTGTGTCGTGCCATTCTCCATCCTAGCTCCTCCTTTGGCTTCCTTGATGTGTTCCTAATCCTTGGATATGCTCAAATCCTCTCTTATCTCTCTCAAATGGTTCGGTTTTAGCTCTTATTCACCTATAATCAATCACAAACTAATGTAGACCTCCATATCGAAAATATAGATAAACGAGCTAACAAATGCTTCAATACCTTATCCATGAACACTATAATGAATGAAAAACAACTGAATGAGTGCCTAGAATATCGCAATATTTCTTGCTAATATCCCGCCGTGGAGTCTGGGAGGTTTTCTGATGTCAGGCCACACTGACTTTACAAGAAGGGCACAATCCACTCCCACAAGGTACACGGATTGTGTGAAAGCATGTTGATGTGCAAATCTGTGAAGGCATGCTGATGTGTTTATCTTTCTTGATTGTGATTGTGCTTATGCATTACTCTATATATGTGTATGGATGGCTAATGGTTTATTATAATGTTGTAGATGCCCCACAGGATAGACATGTTATTGGGTGATCTAGCAGAGAGGCAGGCCAATGACGTCTCGTACATAGGTTGTTGTGGGCTTTTGGGTTTGTTTACCTTTCCCCTCCTGCGTCAGGATGATCTTTTGTTACCTCCTGTGTGAGGGTGTTGGTTTATATACTCGGCTATGTTGTCTTACCTTCTGGTTATACAGTTTTTACAGTTTTATGTATTTGTTTTTATATCTATCAGTGCCATATTGTAAGGTCCAGTGAACTTGTTGTTAGGCTAGGGTCAGGATCCATTGTGAGATCCTAGCCCAATGTGGCACTCCGAGTCCCGCGAATTCGGGGTGTTACACTTTTGGACTTAATCGATACATTCGAGGATCATTCCTCGTGGTGGCACACATCCGGACTCTTTAAGGAGCAAGCTAGGAGCAAAGGAGGACACAAAAGACCTTATTGGTGCATGCCTTGCACCAATTCATGACTTGGTGATCCAAGGAAGGCTTCTGGTGCAAAACCACGGCCAAGAGGCCATTTCCACGCCCGTGGTTTCATCATTTTGGCCGTAGTTTCTGTCTAGACAGTTTTGATACTTGTCACACGATTCCTTTGCCCGACCTTTGCTTTCCTTGGGTGGAGTACTTGAGCTGCTTTTGCAGGCTGGCCTTGGGGATTGTTGAGAGGACTCTCTCTCCTCTTGTAGCTCTCTTCCAAGCCCCATTGTGGGTGTTCTTGGTGAGATTAGATTAGAACATTATCAATCTTAAGATCTAGAGTGAGTTTAAGTGACATTCTTGTGGAAGCTTGTAAGATCCGACTTGGAGCTGCCCTTGAAGCTTTGTAAGATTGTTGTAACCTTCTATTTCAGCTTAGTTCATTCTTTTTCATTGTTCTTATCTTCATTTTCTTGCCATGGAATGCATGCATGCTTGTATAATGATATTTAATCTTGAAATGAATTTTATTGGCTAAGTAATTGTGATTCTAGGGTGAAGGAATGATGTTCATGCTTTGGACTATGATTGTATGGACTTGCATGTTAGCTTAGGATGGATTTGTGTTCGAAACCCTAACTCAGTATAGAATCACGGCCTGTTCTTCATGCTTCCACGGCCGTGGTTTCCATGATCCACCCGTGGTTTTGTTCTGTTGTACTTATATTGATAAATCTTGATATTAGGATGTATATGTGTTGAAATCCCAGTGTTTGTTGAGCCTAATATAGCTTAGGGTGACCTAAGGTTCGCAACCTTTTTGAGCAATGAGACTTACCCAGTAATTTCCTCTCTTAGATACATAAGATGATGAACTCTAGGTAATAGTGAGCCAAAAAAGCCGCTATTGGATTGAGTGTGCTAGGAGCATTGCCTAAGACTTACCTTTTCCGAGACTTATCCGGTAAGGAGGGGTTTGACCCTTAGGTAGTGGCCGGTTTGTGTAGAATTCCCGTCCTTAGGTTCCTTGAGACTTACCCGGTAATAGGACCTTAGGTTCGAGACTAGTGGAGCATGAGACTTACCTGGTAATTGCTCCCATAAGAGAAACACCCAACTCCGAACAACCGCAGCCCTCCTTTGATGTTTAGAAGCATGAGTCCAATGCCATAACCAAAATTCTTGATCTTTAGAATCCGCTTTTCTTACCTCTTATCACCTATCCTTGTGTTTGTGTGTTTGTTTGCTTATTTGTGTTGATATATTTGTGATCCTTGTTTGATCACCCAAAACCAAACAAAAATATTGTGTTTTGCACATTCTTTATTCCTCATCTCATCTTAGTTTAGATTTGCCTATGCATGATCATTGAATGACTTGATTTCACCTCAGTCCTTGTGTTCGACCTCGGAATACTTTCCTTCCTACATAACGATCTGTACACTGCGGGTTTCGCTAGGTAGTTTAGGATTTTAGATCGAGTTATAAATTTAAGACTTTGTGTGTGCATGTTTTGGGCGAACAAGTTCTTGGCACTCTTGCCTTGAATTTGTGTCGTATATTTCTAGCGTGACAACTTACTCTCAAGTAAATATAGCTTCACTATCTAGAAACACTTGGTGATTACATTCAAGTATCACTATAAGTATGAGTGTTTTTTGGTTGAGTCTAAGTTTTATAATTTCATTACCCATCAATTTTAAAATGGGAGTTGCAAGATTTTCTTGAGGATGTAGAGTTTGGAGGGGAAGGATTGAGGAACATCCGTATTGATGTAGTTGTCTTTTAAGAAAAGAGTTTAACATCTCTTTCTAGAGTTATTATTGAAAGCGGCTTGGATGTATTTTCTAACGCTCTTCAATAAATATATTCAGTTTATGATAACACTAAGGTTCCTCCTATAGAGCAAACTCAACAACCTCAAGAAATGTCATTAAGGAGTTTGTTGAGAATTGAGGTATGCAATCTTAGATGATTACATTGTATATCTCGTAGAACAACTGATTCGTGTGGGGTAGATACGATAAAATTATGTTGCGTATCATATCGAACAAGAAGATAAAATAGGCACATCAATTGATGATATATTGAATCTTTATGAGGTTATTAGAAGTTCTAATTCTCAACTCTAGAATAATGTTATAGGGTGAAACAAAATCCATAAAGGATAACAACGTGTGAGATTCTATCGTGTTGTTAAAAGGGTTTTCAAAGGACGCACTCATAAGGAAGACATTAATATTGAATGATCGAATATTCATTCAACTTCATTAAATGACTCATTTAGGAAAATAGATAATGTGTGCCTCATTTTGATTTAGAGCTATATGGGATGGAATAAAGGAGTGTTTCTACATCTAGTAATGATACACTTATGTGGTTCAACTATAAATTTTGAATCTAAAGATTTGATAATTATGGTCTGAAAAATAAGAATTTCATTTACGGTCTATGCAAGTATAAAATAGTGAAATAATAAAATTCATAGGGTTATTACTTCATTCGGATTTGAGGTAAATAAGGTTGAGAATTTTATAATTCACAATTCAGTGGGAGTAAGTAAATATTTAACGATAATATACTATCAGCTTCAACGATATGGATTTATTGGCCGAAACCAAGAGATTTCTCATTAGTGTTTCTTGTGATGAAAGATCTTGGAGATGCTTCTTTTGTTCACGCAAAAGATACAATGAGATAATTCTCAAAGTGTCATTATGTTGTCACAAAAGAGCTAAAGGTTGTCAATTCTGGCCTTAACGTATGTCCTAAGGAAATCCTTTATGTTTTGAGGATATAAGGTATACCCTATACAACTGTCATAGAAATTCTAATGTCTTTTCAGTATGTACACTTCCGGATATAATGTACATGACTAAAGTGTATAGCAGATTATTAAATGCATGAAGTCATGCGGCCTTGCAAAGAATAAAAGATTTAATGCTAGAATACAAAAATTGAGAGTTTGGACATTATTGGATTATTTTTTTCTTGATTTCGTTAGACGTTGAATAAAAGACGATCAAGTTAAGAATAAGGGTTGATTGGAAGCAATGTGTGTTTGGGGGTAAAATTTTGCAAATCTTAAATTTGATGAAATAAAAAAAATGATTAATTACTAAAAATTTCGCATGAAGCTAAAAATGTATCATCAAAGTTACGGACATATTTTTTTTTATATATAAAAAATGTGTCACGAACATTAAGTGTGAATCTAAGTCGTTAAACATTATCGTTCAAACATAGCCTACTTATAATCTGTATCAATTTAGTATGAAAGCTAATTATACTAATTAGCTGATAATATAATAAATTAATAAAAAAAATTAAATTATAAATAAGTCCTTCTCTGTCAAGTTGAATACAAATATACTTGATAGAGAAAAAGTTATATAAAAGAAAAAGGTTAGTGGGAGGTTAATGGGTATAACTTCTCTAAACCACGTAACTTTTCTTCAATTGAAGTACAAGTGGGGAAGAGCACTTTTACAAAATAAAGAAAGGGGAGGCTAACCTGGGGCAAGAAAAAGAAGAAAGAGCAAAACTAAATACAGAGAGAGGAGGCTCCATTTTTTTTTGTAAGAAGATGAGCCTCCAATTCTCAAACTAGCCTTCTTTCAATTTGTACATGAATAGTTAGAAATAATGAGGGCCTTTTTTTCTAGCCATATACAAAAAGAGGAGCAACGGAAAAGAATAACATCAACCGAAAATGAAGTACCCGATGGAGACGAAGAAGCCTTAGCAATTCAAAAGAAAGGTTTCGATCGGAATTAAATCGCATATTAGTTTGAAATCAAATGGTTTCACTATTGCGACAGGGATCGTAGTGGGATTGAAAGAGAATTCTTTTGCCCCTATAATCACATGTAGATAGAAATCAACTTCGAGTCGATTTCGATCTCAATTTAAAAATATATAATGGAATCGCCGTTCTTCTTCTTTACAAAATACAAACACAAAACGGTTGACCCAAACTGTGGGAATATAAACATGAGCCATCTCAAAATCTAGTCAAGCCCAAACACAGAGGAAATGTATACGGCCTTCTTTTGTAACATCCTGAATACGCTGGACTCGGAGTGCTACATAAGACTAGGATTTCACAATGGATCCTGACCCTAGCCTGACAACAAGTTCACTGGAGCTTACAACAAGGCACAAGTAGAGTAAAAACAAATACATAAAAACTGTATGATACATCCAAAAGAGTTTACAAACTCAAAGCCGAGTACAAAACCATAACAACATCATCAGTGATACAAAAGATCCCCAACCCACGCATCCTAATGTATAGAAGTCCTCGGCTGGTCACACCATCTGACTCACTCTGCAGTCTTCCTAACTTGCAGATCATCTACAACACGGTATACACCGTTAGCTACAGCAATTAGATAAGCATGATAGTAAAAGCACAAACACACCACACCATCTCATACATGCAATGCCATATACATTCATTTATTATCTTTAATTACGTTATACCATTACTAATTCAACTTCTTTTGTAACACGAGGAGCCTCAACGTAACACATGAGTTTTGCATGGGGGTGACCTTCACTCGTCCCCTCTTGTGAGATCATCTTCAGGGCACCTCCTCCTAAACCAGCAGGCGGAGACAGGTGGTTTTCGCCCATTATATTACACTTGGGCCATATAAATGTAATGAATGGTCATCCTAGTCCGGTTTAAGTTATAAATGCACAACCATATGAACACACACAACCATTACAATCATACAATTCACAACCGTACGCTAAGTAAGTCCTATGGACTTACCTGATACACTCGTATCATCTACCACGTCACAACTTCCCCTCGAGGAAGAAACCAACGCCTGCAAGAGCAAGGCAAACCATATCACAACTTGAAAGGGTTAGGAGACTCGTCTCCAGAACCAGAACCATCCTACAACCTAAAGATCAACACCAGCTCGCATATGCCTATAGCATACTCTCAACATCAACACAAATACCTAAGGAACATCTCTAGCATACAACTCATCCTAACCATCCTAACTTAGCTATCAACTAAGCCAAGGCCAAAGGAAAGGAAGGAAGGAAGACATACCAACAAGGTATGCACCAACAGAAGCAAGAACACACCAAAACGTTGTACGGCATCTATGTCCATATAGTGCCTCATATGGAGTCATCCCTATAGATGCATGCCAGCTGTTGTTGTATGAGAACTCAACGAGTGGGAGGTAATCAGACCATCCCCGTCCCCAATCCAACACACAAGCTCGCAGCATGTCCTCTAAGGTCTGGATGGTCCTCTTTGACTGAACATCTGTCTGGGGGTGAAACGCAGTCCTGAAGTGTAGACTCGTCCCCAAAGCAGTCTGAATTTGCTGCTAGAATCTCGATGTGAATCGTCCATCATGATCAGAAACGATCGTCCTCGGTACTCCATGGAGTCTCACTATCTATCTAATGTACTCCTCGGCTAATCTGCTCACGGGCCACGTCTCTGTGATAGGGATGAAACGTGCCGTCTTCGTCAATCTATCAACGATCACCCAGATGGCATCAAAGCTCTTACTTGTCTTCAATCTAGTCACAAAATCCATGGAGACGTCCTCCCACTTCCACTACGGCACTGGCAGTGGATGGAGCTCACCTCCAGGCCTGAAATGCTCTATCTTGACCTGCTGACAAGTCGCACACTGAGCCACAAATCTGGCTACATCGGGCTTCAACCATCCCCACCAAAATGAACGTCTCACATCATGGTACATCTTACTCGTACTAGGGTGTACTGAGTAAGGTGTACAGTGAGCCTCCTACAATATCCGCTGTCTAAACTCTGTATCTGTAGGGACACAAATACGATCATTTTGCCTCATAACTCCATCTGCTCCAATAGTGAATTGGGGTGCCTCTCCACGAGACATCCTATCTCTGATCCTCACCAGGGTCGGGCAAGCCCCTTGCTTTTGTTGGATCTCATCCAACAGACGAGGTAGAACCTCTAAGGTAAACAACTGGGCATCCTCATCAGGAAACTAGATGTCCATCTCTAGCCAGGCTAGATCCCTTTGAAGTTGGGGTTGTACAGTAAGTCTGACAATCACCTTCTCTCGAGGCGTCTTCCTGCTCAAGGCGTCAGCTACCACATTCGCCTTGCGAGGATGATACAAACTCTCAAGGTCAAAGTCCTTGATCAACTCACGCCATCGACGCCGGCGGTTATTCAATTCCCGCTGCGTGAAAATATACTTCAGACTCTTATGGTCTGTGAAGATATGGCATGTAGCACCATACAGGTAATGTCTCTAGATCTTCAAAGCATGAACTACCGCTGCTAACTCCAGATCATGAGTCGGGTAGTTCTCCTCATACGTCTTCAGCTGCCTAGATGCATAAGCAATCACTCTGCCCCTCTACATCAACACACATCCTAAGCCTAGCTTGGATGCATCACTGTAGACCACAAAATCCTCAGAACCCTCTGGTTGTGCTAAGACAGGAGCAGAAGTTAAACGCCTCTTCAACTCCTCAAAATTCTGAGCACACTGGTCGGTCCATATAAATCTAGTAGTCTTCCTCAAAAGACTAGTCAATGGGCGGGCAATCATAGAAAATCTCTCCACAAAGCGTCTGTTATAACCGGCTAAGCCAAGAAAGCTACGCACTTCCTTGACGTTCGTCGGTGTCGTCCATGCAGCAACAGACTCGATCTTCGCCGGGTCAACCATGATCCCATCGGCGGAGACAATATGTCGAAGGAAAGCAACCTCAGACATCCAAAACTCACACTTAGAGAGCTTGGCGTACATCTCTCTATACCTCAAAATCTGCAATACCGTCCTCAGGTGTCCCGCATACTCCTCTCTGCTATGAGAGTGTACCAGAATGTCATCAATGAAAACCACCAAAAACTGATCCAGGAAGTCGATGAAGATGCTATTCATCAACTCCATGAAAACTGCTGGGGCATTCGTCAGCCCAAATGGTATCACTACAAACTCGTAGTGTCCATAACGGGTACGAAATGCCGTCTTGTGCACATCCTCCTCTCTCACCCTCAGCAGGTGATACCCAGAACGCAAGTCACTCCTGGAGAAAACTGTCGCTCCCTGCAGCTGATCAAGTAGATCATCAATACAAGGTAGTGGATACCTGTTCTTGATGGTCACCTTGTTCAGCTCTTTGTAATCTATGCACAATCTTAACGATCTGTCCTTCTTCCGCATGAAGAGGACCGGTGCACCCCATGGTGAAACGCTAGGGCGTATGAAGCCCTTATCAACCAACTTCTCGAGTTGCTTCTTCAGCTCCAACATCTCGACAAGTGCCATACAGTATGGGGCCTTCGAGATGGGTCTCGTGCCAGGCTCTAAATAAATGCCGAAATCCACGCTCCTCTGAGGTGGCAAGTTAGACGGCTCTACAAATACGTTTGTGAACTCATAGACCACCGGTATGTCCTCCAAAGTTGGACTCTCTCCATCCTTCATGGCATAGCACCAGAAGGCATCACATCCTTGTGCAATCAGTCTAGGTGCTCGTACAACACTGATAATAGATCCGGTCTTCCCAAGGTCCCAACCCCGGAAGACCTCTATCGGACCTAAGTCGGTAGAGATTGTAACAGTTCTCTTACACACATCTAACACCGCACGGTGTCTACACATCAAATCCATACCTAGTATGACTTCTTCATGCATCAAAGGCATGACTAAGAAGTCAACAAGTACTCCCTAAGCGTAGGGGACAACTACGTATCTCCTGGGTACCTCTGACCCTACTACCATTAGGTAATCCTATAGTAAAGGGTGCCCCTTCTATGGTAGACAAACTCAAAAGCTCAACACAAGAAGCAAAAATAAATGAATGCGTAGCACCCGTATCAAATAAAACTCTAACACGTAAACCATGTAACAGAATGGTACCTGTAGCAGCTGGTGTTGGCGGCTCCTCAGCACTCCTCAACTCAAAAGCACGGCGTCTAACTCCTCGAGCATCACTAGTACTAGCCTCTCTACCTCTACCCCTACTCGGTCCAGAAGCTGAACCCTGAGTAGCAGGTGTCCCTGGGACCCTCTACAATCCCTGATGCTGAGGCGGTCTCTGCCCACCTCCTGCTGCACCTGCAGGGGAAGAACCCTGCTGTGATGGCGCCTTGCCCTGACGGAAAAACGTAGCTATATGTCCTGGCTTCCCGCACGAGAAGCAAGTCAGCGGTACTCTAGGGCAATCAACCCTCATATGTCCATAAACCCCGCAGTTGTAACACTGCCGGCCTCTATCACTAGTCTGTGCAGACATTGGAATACTCGAGCGGCCCTGAGTCTGACCTCGCCCGAATCCAGATGCTCCTACACCATTCGGTGTTGTACGCTGTCTCTTCTCAGACCCTCCGGTCTGAGAAGTCCTCCTCTGGCTAGCCCTCTCTCTCTCATAAGCAGAGGCCCGATCCTGGTAGTCTGCCAATGAGTCACAATGAAATCCCGCCATATTTGAACGTGTACTCTCCCTCAGACGTCGGGAGAATAAGTATACGTGTTGGTCCTCAGATGGTGCAGCTGGACCCAATAAAGCTAGTGTTCGCTCCAAACGGTGTGTGCAAGCTTTAAATTTATAACCCTAGACGTAAGCTTAAAACAAGGATGCGAACCCGCAGTGTACGGGTCAATCGTAGTAAAAAGCAAGGAATTCTAGGGGTCGATCACAGGGACTTAGTGAAACAAAGTCCAATTACGGTATGCTTATGTAAATACTAACCACAAGAGCAATTAACACAATCAAAGATGAATAAGAAGTCAATAAAGGAAATATGCAATTCTAGGGATTAAAGCGTCTAGTTGTGGTTCCAACTCAAGATCTAAAGATAAGCGGACAAAGCTGAGGTTTTTGCATAGGGAAGGTGTTACCAAAGTGGAATAGATCACCGGGTAAGTCTCACTACTCACTAATCCAAAACCGTAACTTCTATTACCGGGTAAGTCTCAAGGAATTAAGATAAAGTACTATAATCTCAAACTAACACACCATCTAAGGGAATAGAATCAACCTTTACCGGGTAAGTCTCAGGTTAACTCACAAAGATGGAATGAAAGTACACTCAAACCCCAATAAAGGATAAACCTTTATTACCTATACTTATGATCTTAGGTAAACAAACTAAGGAATTACCGGGTAAGTCTCATCCTAGGCTTGCATTGAACCAGGAAAGGTGTAATAAGAATAGGATTTGGCAAACTCTAACACTTAACTCTCAGTTTCGGATCAGATAAGTCACCTCGGTCAGACGAATTCCACCCCGGCCAAGATGTTTATCGACTGAGCGAGATGCTTAAAGTTAAGGTTAAAGGCTCGAACTTTCAGGGTCCTACTGGAATCTAAGATTATTCTATCATTGTTTTTCCCACAACCTTCAGCCAATCACCCTAGAATCACACAACGAGATTAGTCACTCATCATCATGAAAGTATTAATCAAGTATATGGGAAGAAGGTGAATATTTGAACAAGAAGAATTTAATGAAAAGACTTCAATAGCTGTTTGCTCCAAACGGTGTGTGCAAGCTTTAAATTTATAACCGTAGACGTAAGCTTAAAACAAGGATGCGAACCCGCAGTGTACGGGTCAATCGTAGTAAAAAGCAAGGAATTCTAGGGGTCGATCACAGGGACTTAGTGAAACAAAGTCCAATTACGGTATGCTTATGTAAATACTAACCACAAGAGCAATTAACACAATCAAAGATGAATAAGAAGTCAATAAAGGAAATATGCAATTCTAGGGATTAAAGCGTCTAGTTGTGGTTCCAACTCAAGATCTAAAGATAAGCGGACAAAGCTGAGGTTTTTGCATGGGGAAGGTGTTACTAAAGTGGAATAGATCACCGGGTAAGTCTCACTACTGACTAATCCAAAACCGTAACTCCTATTACCGGGTAAGTCTCAAGGAATCAAGATAAAGAATTATACCCTCAAACTAACACACCATCAAAGGGAATAGAATCAACCATTACCGGGTAAGTCTCAGGCTAACTCACAAAGATGGGATGGAAGCACACTCAAACCCCAATAAAGGATAAACCTTTATTACCTACACTTATGATCGTTGGTACACAAACTAAGGAATTACCGGGTAAGTCTCATCCTAAGCTTGCATTGAACTAGGAAAGGTGTAATAAGAATAGGATATGGCAAACTCTAACACTTAACTCTCAGTTTAGGATCAGATAAGTCACCTCGGTCAGCAGAATTCCACCCCGGCCGAGATGTTCATCGACTAAACGAAATGCTTAGGGTTAAGGTTAAGGACTCGAACTTTCAGGGTCCTACTGGAATCTAAGATTATTCTATCATTGTTTTTCCCACAACCTTCAGCCAATCACCCTAGAATCACACAAGGAAATTAGCCACTCATCATCATCATGAAAGTATTAATCAAATATATGGGAAGAAGGTGAATATATGAACAAGAAGAATTTAATGAAAAGACTTCAATAACTGAATCAAATATCACAACAAAAGCGTTCCTTGGATATAAATCCAACAAGAGAAGACAACGATGAAGAGAACCTAGGTAATCTTACAAGAAAACCTCCAAAAGCTATAAAAGCTACAATCTTCAATCTTCCTTCAACCTTCAAAAAGTTTCTTCAAATCTCCCAACTGGAGTATCGCTGCAGCGGTGTATAAACCCTGATCGGTGGTATAGCATGATGTTGGATTTGTGGAAATCCAACCCTTTTTATAGGAAAATAACCCTCCAAAGATAAAATATCTTAGAAAGATCTCTTCCCATAAAAATAGGTAAAATATATCATCTATAATATCTTCTTCCTTCCAGGAGCCAAGCCCAAAAATATAAGATCACTTTCCAAAGATAAAAGATCTCAGCCAAGAATAAAATATTCTCGCCACGTCCTAGGTATTCGCCTCGGTCGAGTCGACTTCCCTGGATCACCTCGGTCGAGGGAAATCTGTGGTCAACCGAGGTGAGTCACAACTGAATGTGAAATCTCTCAAAACTGGTCCAAAGTGAATCTCTAATCCATGGCTATGCTTCCTGGACGGTTCCTTATGTTCCTGAATGTAGCTCCAATGACTCCATAGCTCCTTTTGCTCCTTTTTGATGCAAAACGTGCCATTTTACCTACGATTACAACAAAACTAGGTGTAGACCTCGATTCCCGCAAAGGTAGATGAAATGGTAATATAATCACATAATATACATACAAACATGCAGATTTATGAAAGATAAAACGTCCAAACAAACCCCAAAATATAGACTATAATTCATGCTATCAAAATACCCCATACTTAGCCCTTGCTTGTCGCCAAGCAAGTTCCGCATATAAAAGACAAGATAGAATGGATTATAAGTCAAGAAAATCAACGAAAAGTCTTTCAAAAACATTTTTATGGTGTGCTACAATCATAGATCACTCTAAGAGAATACTTCATGGAATTTAAAATTCAAATATGATCAAAAAGTTTTATAAATATAAGAAAGTTGTTCATCTTTGCATAAAATCATAGAATGCATAATAAATCATAATTATCAAAATTAATCATGTATAATCCAGTTTAAACCACTAAGTCAATCAACAAGCTCAAGGTCTCAAGGGCTTCCCAAAAGAAAGGTCAAGAAACGTGTAGGGTAGGGATGTATGTAAGGTAATGTGGTGCTAGAATCCGGGAAAAGGATGAACTTCACTTTCACTTTGACTTGCAACATCTTCCACCAATAAGCTTTGCTTATTTCACACTTTTTCTTTACTTTTTGGGATGCATGGACAGAGGTGCACAATAACCGAAGCCTAGGAAATCCGCAATCATCAATTTCTTGAGATGCATCAAACCCTTGATGCACATACCATGACCCGTTAGGAATATCGCTCAATCCGACTTTGGCAAGACACAAACACCCGGCTATGTGAATGGTGCCGAGTTACTCATCTTCATGATTGACTTCCCCAAACCTAAGATTACTTTCTAACACTTTCACTTCCAGCCAACTTCTCAACTTTAACTTTACTTGCTTTCACCACTTCGCTTGCTTCCAAATTCCCGGATAGGTAAAGGGAGGCAAAATGTATATGAGGGGCTAAGCATGACCAAGAAGAAGAAGAGAGAAGAATGAATTGCCTTGGTCTTTCCAGGAAGAAAGTGAGAGAACTCATAATGTGGTGTCAACCTTCAAATTCAATATAATTTAGATAAAAGTAAAGTATTAAACATGCCGATAATTTCAAACAAAGCATTTAGCAACTTAAACATATTATAAAACCTTTCAAACACATAAAGAATTTCAAACCAGTCAGTAAACAAGATCTTCACTGAGATCATATCCAGATAAGAAACACAAAAAATCGTTTTCGAAAACTCTCAGTTAACCCACCTCGGTCGAGGTGTTCTTAGGTCAACCGAGGTGAAACGCCTCGTTCGGCCAGAACTGCCCCGGTCGAGGTCCAAAAATTTTGTTGTTTTTTTAAAACCAGTTTTTTTTTTCAGTTTCGACGTTTTTCTCAATCAAATAACCTGTAAGTATGAATGCAATCTCAGATAAACATATAGAAGCAAAAGTGAAGCATAAAATATCAATATCCGGTCAAGTGAAGTCATACATCAAATGTCAAATAATACATCACATAAACACCCCATACTTGGGACACACTGTCCCAGTGGGTCAAAATAAGTCTACAGGATAAAAATACTCACCGGATAATAAGCTGAACTGCATAAATAATAAAGAAAATCCTGCAGCTCTCAGTAGTCACGATCCGGTGGTGGTGGTGGTGGCACGAACGGGTACTAGGACGGGTCGAATGGATAGCCAATGATGTGCTCAAACTGAATCTGGGCCATCATGTGCTGGTAGTGCTGCCGCTCCTGCATCTCGCGGATATCCAGTGACAAAGCAGCATATGAATCAATACCCTGATCCGTCAGGTCATCGATCCGTCTGTGAGCATCTGGATCCCTGTGTCGGCGTGTCCTACGCCTAGCAGGTCTCACTGGAGAAGTAGTAGGTGCAGGCTCAGTGTCCTCCTCATCCAGATCTATAACTGGTGCGCTCGTCCCTGCAGTATCCGTCCCTGTATCCATCGGGACTCCACCCTCTCTCTCATCAACCGTCTCCTCATCATCTGCCTCCTCCTCAGCTGGGGCAGCTGCTGCCTCTCTGTAATCCTCCATCAATGGAGCCCAAGCGGTCTGCCAATAGTGAGGGTCATAAACAGAAAACTGGGCAGACCACCTGATCCCCAGTGGCGCAGTCAGCTCCCACGGCATAGCCACGTACGGTGTAGTCAAACTTCGGGGAACCAGAATCCGCCGAGTGATCATCTCCTACATCCCAAGCGGCTTGGCAGCCGCCACCATTGTGCAAGCACTGAGATCCACGTCCTGATAACTAGCTGTGTGGGTGACAAGCCCTCCGCAGCAGATGTCTCCCTTCGCTTTGGCCTTGATCTTGTACAGATCATCTGCCAACATCAAGCCAAAGTCCGGGATACCCCCAGTAACCTTGCAGTACAAACTGAAAAGCTCTCCCTGTCGGATCTTCTGGGGCGTCTCAGTACGCGCCAAAAGTGTCTCGCTGAATATCCGGTGGGCTAACCTAAAGGCTAAATGGAAGATGACCTTCTCCTTGGAATCTCCAGGGCGCCATCTATCTGCATCCTCAACAATATGGGCAATCTGCCCCCAAAACTCCCTAGCTACTGATCAGGACGGGAAGTCAACAGTTGTGGGCTTCGGAAAGCCAAAAATATCTCTCTAGTACTCAAGTGGCACTAAGAAGTTCCGGTTCATCAACCGGTACTTCACAGACTGCTCTGTGGGAAGGTAGGTGAAGGAGCTAACGAACTCTAAGGTCGGCTCCAAATAGGCTGGGGCTCGGATCTCAGTAAACTGATCCAGCCCAACTGTAGAAATCATCCTCCTAAGGTCTCCATCTACCTGGAGGCAATCAAAAGCAGACAAGTCCAAGAAGCGTGGTGCAATCACTGGACGGCCAGAAATACGGTCGTAATCGACCTAGTGTCACTCATGGATCACCGGTCGATATGGTCGGGAAGAAGAAGAAGAAAGGGAAGGTGAGGATCTATCCCTAAGGACAAGGCGTCGGTCAGAACTCATTTTCAATTCAGTCACTGTCAGGTCACCTCGGTCGACTGACAACTCTCAACAATCACCTCGGTCGAGGCACAGCTCGTCTGGACCGAGGCGGAAAACTGGATTCTAATTCCTTTTGAAAATTCAGTTCTTTTCCCCCAAAATCACTACAACTGCTTCCTATGGGGTACTTAAGCCTTTCCTCAGCAAATGCAAGGGCAACCCAAGCCCAAATCGAAACGAAATCGGAGAGGTAGGGTTTCGGTTCTATTTTTACCTCGTTCGGCCGAATCGGTTCGATTCTCTTGCAGATCGATGTTGCACCGGGATCCTCTGAGTCTTAATCGCATTTTAGAGACAGAAATCATCGAAAACGAGCGAGAATCGGAGAAACGAGGTGAAACTGTCGCCGCGGTCGAGGAAGGGTGAGATGGAAGAGAGAGAAAATAAATCCCCCTTTTATACCCTTTCTGGAACTGCTGTCACCTCGGTCGAGATGGTCTCGACTGGACCGAGGTGGTACGGACCGAGGTGGTTCTTCAGAAAACCCTAGTCACCTCGGTTGCTCAAGAATCATCTCGGTCGAGGTGCTGTGATAGCAACCGAGATGCCTCAGTCAAACTCCGTCTTCTCAAATTCTCGAACTTCTGTCCTTCTAGTTATGCTCCTTCCTTAGATGTCTCCTTTTATCTGTCTAGGACGCCAAAAACAAAACAAAGCAAAGCAAAAGCAAAAACTATCTAAGCTAGACTAGAAAAAGGGAAAAGAAAGCAATACCTTGGGTTGCCTCCCAAGAAGCGCTTGGTTTAAGGTCGCTAGCTGGACCATAATGCTTCTCAAACGAGGTATATTGGTGCAACCTCCTCAACCGGAGTTTCCGGTTGGTACTTCTTAAGTCTATGACTGTTGACCTTGAAGCTTCCGCTAGTTTCGCTCCATATCTCAACTGCACCATGAGGAAAAACATGTTTCACAACATAAGGTCCGGTCCATCTAGATTTTAACTTACCTGGAAAGAGGCGGAGGCGGGAGTTGAAGAGTAGAACTAAGTCTCCTTCGTTAAGCTCCTTTGGGACGATACGCTTGTCATGCCATCTCTTCGTCCTTTCCTTATAGATTTTGGCATTCTCATAAGCGTTCAAACGCAGCTCCTCCAGCTCGTTGAGTTCCAATAGTCGCTTCTCGCCGGCCTCCTTAATGTCGAAGTTCAACCATTTGATCGCCCAATATGCTTTGTGTTCTAATTAAACGGGCAAGTGGCAAGACTTCCCATATACCAAATTATAAGGGGTGGTACCTATGGGAGTCTTAAATGCGGTCCTGTACGCCCAAAGAGCATCGTCCAATTTGATGGACCAATCCTTCCTCGTCCTAGAGACGGTCTTCTCCAAAATTGCTTTTATTTCTCTATTCGAGATCTCGACTTGTCCACTAGTTTGAGGGTGATAAGGGGTTGATACCTTGTGGGTTACCCCATACTTCGATAGAAGTGCCTTAAACTTCCGGTTGATGAAGTGCGTTCCTCCATCACTGATGATGATGCGTGGAGTTCCAAAACGTGGAAAGATAGTCCTGTTTAAGAACTTCACAACCACCTTGGCGTCGTTAGTGGGAGAAGCAATGGCTTCAACCCATCTAGAGACGTAATCAACTGCAAGAAGAATATAGAGGTTTCCTCCGGAGGATGGGAAAGGTCCCATGAAGTCAATCCCCCATACATCAAAGATTTCCACCTCTTGAATGTTGTTAATTGTCATCTCGTTCCTCCTTGATAAATTTCTTGTTCTTTGGCATGCATCACAAGAGACAACAAACGATTGTACATCCTTAAATAATGTAGGTCAAAAGAAACCGGAACGCAATACCTTAGCGCATGTTTTATCGGTACTAGCATGTCCTCCACAAGGAAGTGAATGGCAATTCCGTATAATGCTATTAACTTCATCTTCCGGAATGCATCTTCGAAGCATCCCATCCGGCCCGCGCTTGAATAGCAGCGGCTCGTCCCGGTAGTAATGTCGTACTTCTTTGAAGAATCTCTTCTTTTGAGAGTACGTCAATCCGGGCGGTATTTCCTGGCAAACAAGATAATTTACAATATCAGCATACCAAGGTCCTTTATTATCAGAAAGTTGGTGGATAGAATGTTCCACCAACTGAGGATGAATGTCAGAGAAAGGAGTAAGAAGTTTATTATTCTCAGTAGTCTCAGTTGACATCATCTCGCCATCGACCTCGGTCGAGGCGTAGAGGCGTTGACCGAGATGTTCTTCAGTCGCCTCGCTCAGTCCAGGAAGTGCCTCGGTCGAGGTACTGCAACTGGAACCGAAACTGGAGATCTTCGTCTCCTGGGTTAGCTTCTCGGTTTTAGCTCCTGGATCCTCTTCCAGTGCTTTTAAGCTCCGTATATCTGCATCACAAGAAGCATCTATACCTTCCTCCATTAAACTGAAGCTAATAACTCTTTCGAGTGGATCGTTAATAAGGATAGAGCTCACCAATTCTCTTGATTCTTCTTCATCGTAGATGTTGAAAATATCATCGCTCAGCTGCTCCCCTTTCATGGCTGCAAGTAATGCGAACTCCACCTCATCGCCACCAATGTTGAATTTCAACTTGGCGTTCTTGCAATCCACGTTGCAACCCGAAGTTGCTAGAAATGGCCTCCCGAGAATAATAGGAACAGGATAATCTGCGGGAATGTCAAGTACAACAAAATCTATAGGTAGATAGAAGTTACCTAACTTGACCGGAACATCCTCCAAGATGCCCACGGGATGGGTGATGGAGCGATCCGCCATGTAAAGTCGAATCTTGACCGGCTTGGGCTCTCCAAGTCCGATCTTCACACATAACTCCAGCGGGATGATGCTCACGCTGGCACCTAGATCACAAATGGCTTCACAAGTGACATCCCCAACTTGAATGGGAATGCAAAATGAGCCGGGATCTCTCAATTTAGGTGGCATCTTCTCCTTCATGATTTGTATGAGCTCCGAGGATTTAGATGTCATCCTAACTTCACCAAAGTCTTCCAGCTTCCTCTTCCTTGATAGGATCTCTTTCAAGAACTTCCCATAGGCGGGCATTCCTAGAATAGCATCAAGGAAAGGAATGTTAATGTGTAGCTTATTCATCAAGTCAAGGAACTTACCAAAGTGCTTGTCTAGATGTGCTCTGGCCCTTGACTGGGGGAATGGAAGTGGTGGTTTGTATGCAGGAGGTCGAACATAAACTTCAGTTTTCCCCTCCGCTTTCTGTGGCTCCACCTCGGTTGACATCTCGGTCGAAGTGTTCTTCGACTGCACCTGGACCGAGGTGGTCTTTGTCGGTACTGGCACTGACCGAGGCACTGGATCTGCAGTTTTCAGTCCACTCCTCGTAGTTATAGCCATGATTTGGCCCTTAGGGTTGCTTTCCGTCCTTGCTGGAAGTTTCCCTAGATCTCTTGGCGCTTCATTCGCCCTACTTGCAAGTTGTTGTTCAAAGGCTTTTTGGGCCTTCGAAAATGAAGTCATAGAAGTCTCCATAGTGTTGAGCTTGATCAAGATAGCCTCCAGAACTGCGTCTTTCTTTTCTGGTTGAGACGAACTCGATCCTTGCCCCTGGCTCTTTAATGGAGTAGAAGAAGAAGAAGAGGAAGAGAGGAAAGGGTTAGAGGAATCGTTAGAGTTGGAGTTTGAATGATTGTTACCAGAATTTTGGTTGTTCGCCCTCCATTTGTTGCTATTGGATCCTCTATTTTGTTGTTGTAATTGTTGTTCCGGGAACCGTTGTTGTTGTTACGGTATCTGTTGTTGTTGTTGTTCCTTTGCCCTTGCTCTTCCTTCTGGTTTGAGCAACCAAGAGTTCCTTCAATTGCTTCACGTCATTCTTCAAAGACGTGAGTTGATTGTTGTTGGGCTGAGTTTCCTGGAAGTTAACTCTTTTAATTCCACCTTCAGCTCCTTGTTGGGTGTATTTCTCCATATGCAAGGCTTTCTTCTCGATGAAGTCCCAAGCCTCGTCAATCGCCATGTCCATGAAGGTACCGGCGGAGAGTAGTTGGAGGTTGAATTGGGTGCTTCCGTCCAGTCCCTTGAAGTATATCTCCAATAACTCTAAATTTGGAATCCCATGATGTGGGCAATCCAAAAGAATGTCCTTGAACCGCTCCCATGACTTGGACAAGCTCTCCTTGTCCTTCATGATGAAAGCGTTGATCTTCCGTCTCATTTCAGCGGTCTTTGAGGGGGGAAAGAATTTGGTCAAGAACTCCGTTGTCATCTCCTCCCATGTGCTGATTTTTCCTGGAGGAAGAGATTGATACCAAGTAAGAGCTCTATCTTTTAAAGAAAAGTAAAAAGGTCTTAGCTTGTAGTTGTTGTTTTCAATCCTTGAAGGTCTCAAGGTTTCCATCAAGATCTCATAGTTTTGAAGATGTTGATGTGGTGATTCCTTCTCCAGCCCTCCGAACTGGCATTGGCGAATCATGGATAGAACTTGCGGTCGAAGTTCATAGTCATGGTCCGCTGGATCTCCTAGGTTAACTCCTGGACGCCTCAGTTGTTGATTAGGGTCCATCCTTTGACCAAGTGTTCGTGGGATTCCTGCAAGAAGAACATCTCGGACTGGCATCCGAGGTGGAAGTACCTCGTCCGGGGCGTCAGGTACTGGGACCTGCCTCGGTCGAGGGTCAACAACTGGGACCTGCCTCGGTCCAGCATCGGGAACTAGGTCTTCCCTCGGTCGAAGTAGAATCTGGTCTCGTATGACGGCCATCTCTGCTTCGATTGCTTCAGTTTTGGTGCGAGTTTCTTCCTTCTCTCGCCTTAGTTCTTCCCTGCTGAGGCGTAGCAACTCTAACGCCTCTTTCAACTCGGCCTCAAGATCGCGGTTGTCTTGTTGGGCCATCTTTGCTTCTCTTAAGCGTCGCTTGTATGTCTTTTCTGGTTCGGGATCGTAAGGAACGATTTCCTTCCCAGTGCGGGTTCTTCGCATATACCTAAGAAAGAACCTGCAAAAGTCAATAAAGTAGAGTGGTTAATAGACACGGGGGCAAGTGCCCCAAGAGCAAACCGTAACCGGCTCGGTCTAGACCAAGTCCCCGGCAACAGCACCAAAAACTTGTTTGCTCCAAACGGTGTGTGCAAGCTTTAAATTTATAACCCTAGACGTAAGCTTAAAACAAGGATGCGAACCCGCAGTGTACGGGTCAATCGTAGTAAAAAGCAAGGAATTCCAGGGGTCGATCACAGGGACTTAGTGAAACAAAGTCCAATTACGGTATGCTTATGTAAATACTAACCACAAGAGCAATTAACACAATCAAAGATGAATAAGAAGTCAATAAAGGAAATATGCAATTCTAGGGATTAAAGCGTCTAGTTGTGGTTCCAACTCAAGATCTAAAGATAAGCGGACAAAGCTGAGGTTTTTGCATGGGGAAGGTGTTACTAAAGTGGAATAGATCACCGGGTAAGTCTCACTACTCACTAATCCAAAACCGTAACTCCTATGACCGGGTAAGTCTCAAGGAATCAAGATAAAGAATTATACCCTCAAACTAACACACCATCTAAGGGAATAGAATCAACCATTACCGGGTAAGTCTCAGGCTAACTCCCAAAGATGGGATGGAAGCACACTCAAACCCCAATAAAGGATAAACCTTTATTACCTACACTTATGATCGTTGGTACACAAACTAAGGAATTACCGGGTAAGTCTCATCCTAAGCTTGCATTGAACTAGGAAAGGTGTAATAAGAATAGGATTTGGCAAACTCTAACACTTAACTCTTAGTTTAGGATCAGATAAGTCACCTCGGTCAGCAGAATTCCACCCCGGCCGAGATGTTCATCGACTGAACGAGATGCTTAGGGTTAAGGTTAAAGACTCGAACTTTCAGGGTCCTACTGGAATCTAAGATTATTCTATCATTGTTTTTCCCACAACCTTCAGCCAATCACCCTAGAATCACAGAAGGAAATTAGCCACTCATCATCATCATGAAAGTATTAATAAAATATATGGGAAGAAGGTGAATGTTTGAACAAGAAGAATTTAATGAAAAGACTTCAATAACTGAATTAAATATCACAACAAAAGCATGCCTTGGATATAAATCCAACAAGAGAAGACAACGAGGAAGAGAACCTAAGGTAATCTTACAAGAAAACCTCCAAAAGCTATAAAAGCTACAATCTGCAATCTTCCTTCAACCTTCAAAAAGGTTCTTCAAATCTCCCAACTGGTGTATGGCTGCAGCGGTGTATAAACCCTGATCGGTGGTATAGCACGATGTTGGATTTGTGGAAATCCAACCCTTTTTATAGGAAAATAACCCTCCAAAGATAAAATATCTTAGAAAGATCTCTTCCCATAAAAATAGGTAAAATATATCATCTATAATATCTTCTTCCTTCCAAGAGCCAAGCCCAAAAATATAAGATCACTTTCCAAAGATAAAAGATCTCAGCCAAGAATAAAATATTCTCGCCGCGTCCTAGTTATTCGCCTCGGTCGAGTCGACTTCCCTAGATCACCTCGGTCGAGGTAAATCTGTGGTCAACCGAGGTGAGTCCCAACTGAATGTGAAATCTCTCAAAACTGGTCCAAAGTGAATCTCCAATCCATGGCTATGCTTCCTGGACGGTTCCTTATGTTCCTGAATGTAGCTCCAATGACTCCATAGCTCCTTTTGCTCCTTTTTGATGCAAAACGTGCCATTTTACCTACGATTACAACAAAACTAGGTGTAGACCTCGATTCCCGCAAAGGTAGATGAAATGGTAATATAATCACATAATATACATACAAACATGCAGATTTATGAAAGATAAATGTCCAAACAAACCCCAAAATATAGACTATAATTCATGCTATCAAGAGCTGAATCAAATATCACAACAAAGCATTCCTTGGATAGAAATCCAACAAGACAAGACAACAAGGAAGGGAATCTAAGATGATCTTACAAAAACCCTTCAAAAGCTATAAAAGCTACAATCTTCCGTCTTCAACATTCAAAAAGGTTCTTCAAATCTCCCAACTGGAGATTTGAAGAACCCTGATTGGTGGTATAGCATGATGTTGGATTTGTGGAAATCCAACCCTTTTTATAGGAAAATAACCTCCCAAAGATAAGATATCTTAGAAAGATCCCTTCCCATAAAAATAGGTAAAATATATGATCTAGCATATCTTCTTCCTTCCAGGAGCCAGGCCCAAAAATATAAGATCTCTTTCCAAAGATAAAAAGATCTCAGCCAAGAATAAAATATTCTCGCCGCGTCCCAGCTGTTCGCCTCGGTCGAGTCGACTTCTCTGGATCACCTCGGTCGAGGTGAATTTGTGGTCAACCGAGGTGAGTCACAACTGAATGTGAAATCTCTCAAATCTGGTCCAAAGTGAATCCCAAATCCATGGCTATGCTTCCTGGATGGTTTCTATGTTCCTGAATGTAGCTCCAATGACTCCATAGCTCCTTTTACTCCTTTTTGATGCAAAACTTGCCATTTTACCTACGATTACAACAAAACTAGGTGTAGACCTCGATTCCCGCAAAGGTAGAAGAAATGGTAATATAATCACATATAATACATACAAACATGCAGATTATTGAAGATAAAACGTCTAAACAAACCCCAAAATATAGACTATAATTCATGCTATCAAAATACCCCATACTTAGCCCTTGCTTGTCCCCAAGCAAGTTCCGCATATAAAAGACAAGATACAATGGATTATAAGTCAATAAAATCGATGAAAAGTCTTTCAAAACATTTTTATGGTGTGCTACAATCATAGATCACTCTAAGAGAATACTTCATGGAATTTAAAATCAAAATATGATCAAAACATTTTATAAATATAAGAAAGTTGTTCATCTTTGCATAAAATCATAGAATGCATAATAAGTCATAATTATCGAAATTAATCATGCATAATCCAGTTTAAACCACTAAGTCAATCAACAAGCTCGAGGTCTCAAGGGCTTCCCAAAAGAAAGGTTAAGAAACGTGTAGGGTAGGAATGTATGTAAGGTAATGTGGTGCTAGAATCCGGGAAAAGGATATACTTCACTTTCACTTTGACTTTCAACATCTTCCACCAATAAGCTTTGCTTATTTCACACTTTTTCTTTTTACTTTACTTTTTGGGATGCATGGACAGAGGTGCACAATAACCGAAGCCTAGGAAATCAGCAATCATCAATTTCTTGAGATGCATCAAACCCTTGATGCACATACCATGACCCGTTAGGAATATCGCTCAATCCGACTTTGGCAAGACACAAACACCCGGCTATGTGAATGGTGCCGAGTTACTCATCATCATGATTGACTTCCCCAAACCTATTATTACTTTCTAACACTTTCACTTCCAGCCAACTTCTCAACTTTTACTTCACTTGCATTTCACCACTTCGCTTGCTTCCAAATTCCCGGATAGGTAAAGGGGGGCAAAATGTATATGAGGGGCTAGGCATGATCAAGAAGAAGAAGAGAGAAGAATGAATTGCCTTGGTCTTTCCAGGAAGAAAGTGAGAGAACTCATAATGTGGTGTCAACCTTCAAATTCAACATAATTTAGATAAAAACAATGTATTAAACATGCCAATAATTTCAAACAAAGCATTTAGCAACTTAAACATATTATAAAACCTTTCAAGCATATAAAGATTTCAAAACCAGTCAGCAAACAAGATCTTCACTAAGATCATATCCAGATAAGAAGCACAAAAATCGTTTTCGAAAACTCTCAGTTAACCCACCTCGGTCGAGGTGTTCTTAGGTCAACCGAGGTGAAACACCTCGTTCGGCCAGAACTGCCCCGGTCGAGGTCAAAAAATTGTTTTTTTTTAAAACCCTTTTTTTTCAGTTTCGATGTTTTTCTCAATCAAATAACCTGTATGTGTGCATGCAATCTCAAATAAGCATATAGAAGCAAAGTGAAGCATAAATATAAATATCTGATCAAGTAGAGTCATACATCAAATAAGTGTCAAATAATACATCAATAAACACCCCATACTTAGGACACACTGTCCCAGTGGGTCAAAATAATTCTAAGGAATAAAAATACTCACCGGACAATAAGTTGAACTACATAAAAATAACAAAGAAAATCCTGCAGCTCTCAGTAGTCACGATCCGGTGGTGGTGGTGGTGGCACATATGGATACTGAGACGGGTCAAATGGATAACCCATGATGTGCTCAAACTGAATCTGGGCCATCATGTGCTGGTAATGTTGCCTCTCCTACATCTCACGGATATCCAGTGATAGAGAAGCATAAGAATCAATCATCTGATCCGTCAGATCATCGATCCGACGATGAGCCCCTGGATCTCTATGTCGGCGTGTCCTACGCCTAGCAAGTCTCACTGGAGATGTAGCAGGTGCCGGCTCAGTATCATCATCATCAAGATCAATAACTGGTGCACTTGTCCCGGCAGTATCTGTCCCTGTATCCATCGGGACTCCACCATCCCTGTCATCAGCAGTCTCCTCATCATCTACTTCCTCCTCCTCCTCAGCTGGGGCAGCTGCTGCCTCTCTATAATCCTCCATCAGTGGGGCCCAAGCGGTCTGCCAGTAGTGAGGGTCATAAACTGTAAACTGGGCTGACCACCTGATCCCCTGCGGTGCAGTCAGCTCCCATGGCATAGCCACGCATGGTGTAGTCAGTCCTCGGGGAACCAGAATCCGCCGAGTGATCATCTCCTGCAGCCCAAGCGGCTTGGCAGCCGCCACCATAGTGCAAGCGCTGAGATCCATGTCTTGGTAGCTGGCGATGTGGGTGACAAGTCCTCCGCAACAGATGTCCCCCTTCGCCTTGGCCTTGATCTTGTTCACGTCCTCTGCCAACATCAAGCCAAAATCGGGGATCCCTCATGTCACCATGCAGTATAGGCTGAATAGCTCCTCCTGTCGGACCTTCTGGGAGTCTCAGTACGCGCCAGAAGCGTCTCGTTGAAAATACAGTGGGCTAACCTAAAAGCTAAGTGAAAGATGACCTTCTCCCTGGAATCTCCAGGGCGCCATCTATCCTCGTGCTCAACCACGTGAGCAATCTGTCCCCAAAACACCCTAGCTACAGATCGGGAAGGGAAGTCAACAGCTGTCGGGGCAGGAAAACCAAAAATCTCCCTCCAATACTCTAGTGGCACTAGGAAGTTCCGGTTCATCAACCGGTACTTCACAGAACGCTCTGTTGGGAGGTAGGTAAAGGAGCTAATAAACTCTAAGGTGGGATCCAAATAGGCAGGGGCTCGGATCTCAATAAACTGATCTAGCCCTACTGTCGATATCATCCGTCTAAGGTCTCCATCTACATGGAGACAGTCAAAGGCAGACACGTCCAGGAAGCGAGGTGCAATCACTGGACGGCCGGAAATACGCTCGTAATCAACCCGGTGTCGCTCGTGGATCACCGGGCGATAGGGTCGGGAAGAAGAGGAAGAAGGGGAAGGGGAGGATCTATACCTAAGGACAAGGCGTCTGTCAGAACTCATTTTCAATTTCTCTCACTGTGAGGTCACCTCGGTCGGTCTGACAGCACTCAAGAACACCTCGGCCGAAGCACAGCACGTCTAGACCGAGGCGCAAAACTGCGTTCTAATTTCTTCAGAAATTCCAGTTCTTTTCCCCCAAAATCACTACAACTAGTTCCTATGGGGTACTTAATCCTTTTCTCAGCAAATGCAGGGCAATCCAAGTCCAAATCGAAGCGAAATCAGCGAGGTTAGGGTTTCGGTTCGTTTTACCTCGTTCGGCCGTTTCGGTTCGATTTCTTCGCAGATCGACGTTGCACTAGGATCCTCTACGCTTTAATCGCAGTTTGGAAGCGAAAATCTTCGAAAATGAGCGAGAATCGAAGAGTGAGGTGAAGAAGAGCGCCGCGGTCGAGGGAGTTGGTAAAGAGAGGAAAGAGAAATTCTTCCCCTTTTTATACACTTTTTGGAACTGCTGTCACCTCGGTCGAGATGGTCTCGACTGGACCGAGGTGGTACGGACCGAGGTGGTTCTTCAAAAACCCTAGTCGCCTCGGTTGCTCAAGAATCATCTCGATCGAGGTGCTCTGACAGCGACCGAGATGTGCTTCAGTCAAACTTCGTCTTCTCAAATTCTCGATCTTTTGTCCTTCCAGTTATGCTCCTGGTTTGTTCTCCTTCCTTAGATGTCACCTGTTATCTGTCTAGGACGCCAAAAACAAAACAAAGCAAAGCAAAAACAAAACTATCTAAGCTAGAAAGGGAAAAGAAAGCAATACCTTGGGTTGCCTCCCAAGAAGCGTTTGGTTTAAGGTCGCTAGCTAGACCATAATGCGTCTCTCAAATGTGATGGGAGGTGCCCTCACCCCATACTTCACCTCCATCGTGGGGTGAAGTAAGTAAGTCTATCAAACGCTCCAACAAGTGTAAATGCTCATCGGGGAATGAATCGTCTATGGGTGGGTCGTTCTTCTCGCGTGAAGATGCAGGTAGCCGGCTGAGGTGATCCGCAACAGAATTTTCGGATCCCTTCTTATCGCGGATCTCTAAGTCAAACTCTTGAAGCAAGAGAATCCATCGAATAAGGCGTGGCTTGGCATCTTTCTTAGCCAACAAGTAACGGATGGCTGCATGGTCGGTGTAGACAATGACTTTCGCTCCTACTAAGTAGGAACGAAACTTCTCGAAAGCATATACAACCGCCAATAACTCCTTCTCGGTGGTAGCGTAGTTGCGTTGTGCTATATCTAGCGTCTTGCTAGCATAATAAATGGCGGTGGTCCGGCCATCCTTCTTTTGTCCAAGCACCGCTCCTACGGCTACATCACTAGCATCACACATGATCTCAAAGGGCAAGGTCCAATCCGGAGGTTGGATAATGGGAGCGGAGATCAACGCTTCCTTAATCCTGTAAAAAGCATCAAGACACTCCTGCGAAAACTCAAAAACAACATCTTTATTCAAGAGGTTAGTTAGAGGTTTAGAAATCTTGGAGAAGTCCTTGATGAATCTCCTGTAGAAACCTGCATGCCCGAAAAAACTCCTCACACCTTTAACAGAACAAGG